>RXPK01000216.1:4552467-5022209 GCA_004143645.1 Protaetia brevitarsis
AAAAAATATATACATAGAGGTGAAAAAATCATGGATCCAATAATCTAGCGGCGACACAGCTATGTATAGACTTCCCTAAAACAATTCCTAGTAGCACACAATAATATATTTATATTATTGTATGTTTGCTTTTTAGGATACAATAGTGATATAATTTGCTTACAAGAAGTAGATAGGAAAGTAACACATATGATTTAGAGCCGGTGTTTTCATCCCTACATTATGGATTGTAATTTTACATTAAAAGGGGGTCAAGTAGCAGAAGGCTTAGCATGCTTTTATAACAAAGATAGATTCAGGTGAGAACTTACATCATCGACAATCCTAGTAAAATTGTTTTGAAAATAGATTTTTAAAAGAGACGTCGATTATATTAGCCGAGGAAATAGGTATTAACCCAATTTTTAAATATATCTGGGAGAAGATATGCACAAATGAAAAGCTAAAAGAACGGATTTTAAATAGAACAACTGCTCTACAGACTGTGGTATTGGAAAATCTAGAAACCGGCAATTTGGTTTTGGTTGCCAATACTCACTTATACTTTCACCCAGACTCTGACCACATTAGATTGCTCCAGGGATGTATCACTATTCAATTCCTTGAACATCTGTATAGTACATTGGAGAAAGAGGTATACATTAATTAATACACAATTATGTTAGCATGATACAGTAAGCTTTTATTTACAGTTTAATGGTAAAAGTACAAGCATTATATTTTGTGGCGATTTCAACAGTGTTCCAGAATGCGGCATTTATCAATTATACACCAAAGGTAGCATTTCAGAAGATATAATTGACTTCAAGAGTAGTAAGTGTACTAAAATATATATTGAAAACAGCCTAGATGTAATAATTGCAGATGCGGAAGAAAGTATAGAAGGAGTGAATTTAGTTCAGGGCTTCCAGTTAGCCAGTGCGTGTGGTACGCCTAAGTACACTAACTTTACAGCCGGATTTCAGGATTGTTTGGATTACATTTATTATGACAAGACCAAATTAGCAGTTGAGCAAGTAATTCCTTTACCTACAATAGAGGAACTCGTCCAAAACACTGCCCTGCCGAGTATAGTTTTCCCATCCGATCACATATCATTAGTTGCTGATTTAAGATTTTTATGATATATTTGTGTAATACTTGATCAGGAGAAAATAAATGTAAACATTAGCAACTAAAATTCTATCTATCTTTCTAGATTTTTTTTTTTAATTTATTTTACTGTGTGATATCAGTTTTTTTTTTATCTTGAGACAATATATGATATTTCGAAAACTACGTATCAGATCAAAAAACGTTATGAATGCAAGTTTTTCATCTTGAAGGAGACTATCCAATAGTACCAATCTCGAGTTTTCACCCCCTGCTAGCTGGGACTGAGGCCAATTTTGAAATGTGAAATGAAAATTTCTTATTGCAGGTTTAGATTCTCTGAGAAAAAAAATGTACGTATGTAACTTGTATAACAATCATTTTGTCAGAACAATCAAACTATTTGATGCCCATACGTTTGACATCCATTTATTGATAATTTTAGTTCACAAAATAAGTAGATAGATTCTTTAGCTGTATTCCTTTTACATCTTTGATTAGTTCACTTTGGTTAAAGTGAACAAACCGAAACAATCCAAAAATTGAAGTAATCAAACCAGCAACATTAAAAAAAAACTTGGTCATGAACCAAGTAGGTTTATTTGAATTATCAACTGACCTAGATTTACGGGTGGTTACTAAAGGAGCAAAGGGAGATGAACTTGATTAGTTCAATTTGGTCACTATTAAAAAAAAAAACGGTAAATGACCAAACGTAAAACGAAAACACCTTTTATCGGCGCGAGCTTAGGAAGTATATAGCTGGACAGTATCACAATGGATAACAAATAAATATAATAAATACATACTTTACACAAATATAAGCAATTTCAAGCATGCCAAAAATGTATATGTATGCTAAACAGAATGCACATGATGTGCCACAAATTCATTCACGGAATAAAATACATTGGGTGCAAGTATACATTTTATTATCCATTTGAATATATTTCTGTTAGAATTTTACACATGTTGGGGTAACATTAAAAACATGTATGCAATTTAAGGAAATTGTTTAGCGGTACTCAATTTGTTTAAAGGGTCTAGCCGGTACTGTACTCGCATCTGATGAAGGGTTACCTTGTTTTTATTCTTCATCTAAAATAGCCATCCAATTAATCCCACATCCCTAACCCCTATTGTAAGGGAAAAATGGGGGTGACAATCCTTAACGTAAATTTTTTTGAAGGTATCTTTATGAAATTTAAACCGTACTTGACTATCCGTAAACTCATTATAATATTTTTTTTTCAGGATTTTTGTGGCACTAGAAACTAAAAAACGAGAAGTATAATTTTTGGAAGTGATTTTTTATACTAACCCCCAAAGTGACACATACCAGAAAAATTAAAAACCAATTATAGATATGTGCATATGTATCAATTATTTACTACAAACTATATTAAAACCTGCGAAATATCTCTATACCTATTGTCATAAATATGTTCTTACAACAAAATATACACCTACAAATAAACTACAAACAATCAATATTTCCTAACTCATCGGATACGATGACGACTACTCAGTACTATATTCGATGATATATTGAAATAAATTGGGCCCGTCGAATATTCGATTTTACACCATCACACAGCACGGGTTCGAAATTCGTGCGGTCGAATGTTGCAATGGTGTGCACATATTGCATAAGCTGTGTAGTCGGTTGTGGTCTTAGATGACGTATAGTACTCTGTTTTCAAAATAGAAACAGTTTAACTGTTACAGTATAGATGTCAGCCGAATTCGAATTCTCATGTAGTATTCCGATTTGTTCAAATTAGGGAGAGTTCGTACGTATAAAGAGAAAGCGGAATCTTACCATATACGCTTCAAATACAAAATATTATAAATGTCAAATGTATATATTTTTTATCCTTACATTGATAAAAAAATTAATTACTGACGTTTAAAAAAGTCAGAAATTTTCATTAGTTTCAAAACTATGCTATAGATTTGTGACTTAGGAAAACTGAAGTTCGATATAGAGAGAGAGGAAAACTGGCTTAAATTTTTCATGGAATTTTTGATTCGATTAAGGAAGAGTTCGAATTAGAGAACGGCGTTTACAAATGGACTACCATTCAGTTGAACATACAAAATTATGAATGCGATTTAGAGGAAAATTCAAATTAAAGTTAGAAAGAGTCAGCTGTGCTGTTTTTTTGAGGAAATTCGGTTTTTTTCTTATTATAATTTAAATAAGTTTTACATTTTACGTACGTTTCGAAAATATTTTTTATTCCTTTATCAATCTCCTTAATCTTTGATTTTACGATGAAAATATTATTTGAATCGGATCATAGTGTACCATATGTCTACGTGTCAAATAACATTCGCCGAAAACTTGCATAATATTATTCAATAACTAACATATTAAAGTTGTAATGTGCAGACACTTCCACATTGCAAACAACAATATACCTGACGACCTGATTATAGCTGACGAATATGATTTGAAATGTACCGCCAGGAATAATAATAGGGATAGGTACCCGATTTAAAAAAAATATTTTCATTGCAAAATCAAAGGCTAAGGAGATTGAAAAAGGAATAAAAGTATTTAGGAAACGTAAACGTAAATTTATTTCAATCAAAATATAGGAAGGAAACCCGACATTTTCAAAATCTACGAAGAAAAATAACATCACTTTATATAAACACTCTATATGTCTAGCTATAATAACAACGGTTATTATTTACACCTTTGTAAAAAATAAGGCAAGCTTTTGGTTAAGGCGGTGTAGTTTATATATGCATTTGTTTTAGATATTGATATTTTAAATACCATACATATTATATCATACTTAGCTTGATACAACAGCGAAACCAAAATCAATATAATTATATACAGGGTCTACTATAGTAGTATATAATTAAATTTATTTTGGGCAAGTTAAGCAAATGTAAAATAACTTGATTTTTTAAATAATACCCTCTATCTTTGCTAATGTTAAATCAACTTTTATGATGCCTCATGCAGAATTTTGTTTCATGTTAGTATATAATTTTTATATAACTGAATAAAGACTCGAATTAGTAAATATGTGTTAGTATCAGATACCAAAATATATTTTTTTTTGAAAAAAGAATCATTTATTGTTAATTAGCGGAAATACTAAAACCTGTTTTTAATAGGGTAGACAATGACAATTATTTAATCAGAATATAGTTAAAAGTCAAATCTGTCAACAAATAATTTTGTATGAAGGTAATAAAATCTCCTTCTTACATCTCAGTGATTATTTATTTTCTTATTTATTTTATTAGAAATTTACTTAATTACTTAAATAGTATATATTTTATTCATAAACCATTAAAATAAAACTTAATGTTGGTCTTTTATTTATAATAAAAAAAAAAACAAATGAATATTAAACCACAACAAAACACATCCTTAATTAAAAATATTTACACGTGATCATTTTTAATAATCAAAATTTATAACAGATGTTCAGAAATATATCGTCTTTCTGTTAAGCATATTTCTACCTTCTTTTGTAAATGTTGGGGTATTTTCTTCAAATATTCTACGAAATCGATGAAAATGCCTTCCTTATTCTATTCTTCCTATTTTCCTCTGTGGATGGTTCTTTCTTAAACACAAGTTTTTTAGGTGCCGTCACAAAAACATAGAAATCCGGAAAACGGTTTACATAAAACAAATTATTTTTTTGATAGCTTTGACTTTTAATTATTGTTAATTAAATATAATGGTTGTTTGGTAAGTTATAGTAATAAACAATTATCAGAGCTTACCAAACATCCTTAATATAGTTTCTGCTAATCATAGGCGAATGACATTTAAATTTCTTCCTATTTTCACAAAATATATACTGATGTATGCTTAGTAATTTGCGGCTTCATTTAGCTATATCGCGTTTATTTTATGTATTAAGCTGACTTGAAAATTAATGGAAAAGTCATTAAATTAATTTTAAAAAAATTATCTACAATATCATGAGACGTCACAAATGTTTAATATGAGTTGAAAGGGCTTCGCGTAAGGGTTAATTTAGTATAAAGATATAGGCTGCTATTTAAAAAACTCAAGTTACATCGGGCTAGAGTTAAGTAAATGTTCAGACAGTAGTGGACAGCTGTATGTATGTATGTAAATTATAAATATTCAAACTATGCCGCCTTAACCGAAAGCTTGTAGCAGAGCCATTTTTTTAGAAAAGCGTAAATAACAACGTTGTTATTATAGATAGACATAGAGTAGCTTATATAAAATGATGTTATTTTATAATAGTATAATAGTATTCAGATATGGAATAATATATAGGTGTTCCATTGAAAATAACAAAATAAATATGCGTTTTCTTACTTTTGGAACTTCTTTAGGTTATGCAGAATTGAATTGTGTATAACTTTTGTATAAAATATTTTTTCCTAAAATCAAAAAAAGAGCATTCAAAGACCCAGTCTTGAATGGGACAACCTGTACATCCGTAGTAATTTGAAACATTCCTTTCTACTACTCTCTAAAACAAAAAAAAAAGGTTTCCGACCCCAATCACCTTAAAATGATGTTTGTTTTCCTTTTTTTTTAGATTCAACTATAATAAATTTTTGGACGCATGTATCTACAAAAATATGTCCTTTCTCATTATATCTCTGGAATTACAGCATTGACGAACATTTCTTGCCATACTAAACTCCTATGGGAAAGAATACCAAATCTGCTGGCAGATAAACTTGTTAACAGAAAACTTAAATTCTCCTTAATGTACCAGTAGCTTATAGATTGGGGCGAACAGTAGCGGTCCACGAACACGTCATCGGGAGTGTTATTTCAATGAAAGTTCGTGTGCTATCGCCTGAAATATGAAAATGAACTTATACGAAGAAAATTCATCATTACAAGAACCATCGTAAAACGTATGCACCAACCGCCACTGCTCTCATTCAGTGGCGGCTAAAGTTATTTAAGTAAAAATTAATCATTGAAATTTGTGCGTGTTATACAGATGTGTGGGCTTTCCTCTCGATAAAAATGACATAAACAACAATTTAACTACGTGTACAAAAAACGTAACGTAATGCCGAAGCAAAAAACATTTCAAATACAAAATATTTCGTTATTAACAACATTACGTGAATACAGACAAATACGCCGTCCATAAAAAACGAGTTGGGCTAAAATATTTCTTCACTAAATATTTTCAACAAACCATAAAATATTAAATATGCGAAACATAAGAAATTTGTGAACGTCATCTACTTATTTTCAGGCTAACAATCACATCTTGTGACTACGATGTTGCATGCACTTGACCGAAAGATGGCGTACAATGAAACCCATGGTGATGGTTTTGGGATTTGTTCATGAAGAGACGATTTAATATTAACTTCTACATAGCGTAGTGACCAACTTCACTATTAGGATCTCCTCCTAACACGAACACTTTCCGCTACATGTACAGTTGTGCCGTTCATTCAGTTTTAAAGAAGAACATTCTGCACCTATATTATGTCGTTAAAGTTGAACTTCTTTATGAACACGAGCAGGTACTTTCTATGAGCGAATTTCACCAAAACAATTTTAAAGAGAATTCATCATGATGACACGGTTTTCTGAGATATATTCTTTGGTGCCATAAATGCATATTTAATGGAGATGGAGTCTTTAACACTCATAACCTTCACTATTGGATATAGAAACATCCACCTTAATTTACTGACTATGATCACCACAGAAGATTTTCTGTTAAGGTTTGGTTAGGTATAATAAACCAATTATTGGACTAATTTGCCTTTCGAACCGTCTAAGTGCTCCTAAATAGCTCAATGGTTTGGAAGAACTTATAGATAACATGCCATTGAATGTGCGACTCAATATGCTGTA
This sequence comes from Protaetia brevitarsis, assembly GCA_004143645.1. Classification (NCBI taxonomy): domain Eukaryota; kingdom Metazoa; phylum Arthropoda; class Insecta; order Coleoptera; family Scarabaeidae; genus Protaetia; species Protaetia brevitarsis. The sequence goes on from RXPK01000216.1 coordinate 4,559,411, forward strand.
TGCAACGGACATTTTTCAAACAGATGGATTTGCCGTGGTGGTCCACTATCATAGACCGTTAAGTTACGCAATCTTAATCCATTAGACTTTCTTGTTTGGGGTATTATTAAAGAACACGTATATGCTTCACCTCCCTTGAATGCCAACGAGCCGACGATGTGAGTGAAGAAATAAAAACGCATTCAAAATTGCGCTCGAAATATTAGAGCGAGTGATTGAAACTACACCGCGAAGGCTATGTATTGAGCATTGAATTCCCAAGTAGCACATAATATTTAACCAATATTAGCCTAATATAAAACTAATATTACAATGTTTTTTTAATATTACATATATGAATTATATAATTATTATAAATCTAATATTTTGTTTTGAACATTTTATTCATATTCATATGATATTACAAATTTAGATATGTCACTGGAGTACTTGTTTTTTCCTTGATTTACTCTAATACACCCCAATAATCTGTATTAAGTATTCAGTTTTGTTCTTATTCACATTCTTGACTTGCTGCATTAGTTTCTTTCAAAAAGTATAATATTACTTTAATATGTATTTTACATTAAAAAAAATATTTGTATTAGAATATATACTTTGTATCATTTAAATATTTCAAATGTTGCCACAGCTCGTGCAACCTCGTACACATTCGTTCGCTTTTGTTTATGATGGCGTTGGCGTCACCTGTGGTAATGGATAAGGCGTTTGTGTAATGGATAAGGTTAGGTGATACGTTAGAAATAGCCAAATATATTTACAACTGGGCTTTGTTTTTAAGATGTAAGTATTTCACTATTTGCCAATATGAAATTATAACATCTTAAACATGTTTTTTTTTTTTTATTTGATAGCAGTAGCTAAAAAGTGCTTAATATCCAAAAGTTAACACTCAATCGTGATTCTGGAGTCACTTTACACTCATCCAGTCCAGTATTCCAGTAGATCATCGGGGATGCCGGGCTATTCTACATATTACCCTTATTTTCTAATTCAGGTTTACAGGTATTGAACTTAACCTACAAAACTCATAAACATAGAAATAAACAAAATGGATACACAATCTTGTACTTGCAACAAAGTTAAATACAAGAGATTAGATTACCGATTTATGTTAACGTTGAAAGAGCAGTTTATTGCACTTGTATAACAAACTCTTTTTTTTTTTCAATTTGAATTGGTAAATTGAATTTCAATAGGTCTGTTCTGTAACCGCCGTGAAGTTTTACATCTAATATTCTTATGAAACAAGTGCAGTATTTCCGGATAATTGCAATCCAGAGGGGTTCCACCAGTACAAAATTTCTTGAAACTCCAGTTTTTGTTTCGGGAATATTTCACAGAATAATATCACCTCTGTTATCTACATCAGAGATAGTCATTCTTGTTAATTCGTCAGTTCTACAAGCACTTGCCCATAATTAAAGCAGCCTATAATTACATCATGTAAAGGTAATTTATATAATAAATTCCGAACAGTGGCAAGTGCTGCTTTACGAATTTCAGCTGGTGTGTACGACAAATTATCATTCTCTGTGTGTCATTGTATAGAAATGTTTATAACAAATATTTATGATATTAAATTTCAATTGAATTAGTTTTATTTACTATTGCTGAATACTTAAAATAGTATTCCTTTCCTCCCTTGGTTTGAAATATACTATACTAATATAACAAATATTTGAAAAACATATAACAGAAATATTAGAAAATTATATAAAATAAATATTAAAAAATAATATAAAATAAATATTAAAAATACACATAAAAGAAATATTAGAATATCATATTAAACTCATATTACAAAGTAATATGCATAAAATATTTAAAAAACTGTCCTTTATGATATAAAAAAAAATATTTAATTTTTATATTTATTTAATATTTTTGTGCTACTTGGGTTTCATCATTTAAAGCAATAAAATAAACTGTTATTAACTTTAATAACTTTTAATACATGTAATCCTTTAATAATTACAATTTCTGTATTGAATTGAAAAGCCTTGTTTATTTGACAATTCCAAAAATTGTTGGAGCTTACTAAAAGTGATATTTAATGTGGGCAAACAAGTATTTGGTTACTTCAACCAAATTAGTTGTTCATTTAACCTAAATTTATTTGAAATAATCAAGATGTTGTCGTCGTAAATAAATCAGTCTTTCAGTGTACAGCAAAACAAACTATATAATACATTTGCTTATATTGAATTTTGTAAAACATAAATTAAAAATTTTATTAAACAAGAACATATATTTTTAAAGCGTTTCATACGGGTCTTAAAAAATAGGCTATAACCCTACATTATTCACGGTTGTATTGAAAGAAAGACATGAGTAAGCAGATGTATCTTGCATAAAATTAACCTTATCTCAGGTAGCAGCATGAGAGAAATTTCAGAAACCTTCTTATCACAGAGGTTTTCGATTTTTCTTGTACTTTTCCCTATTTAGTTATTTCATTCAATCCAAAGAACGAGCTATGGAGAGTTTCCTGAATGTTTCTTTATAAGTTAATGTACTTTCATTGATTAAACGTCTTTCAATAATGTAATAGTTCTTGTACTCGAAGGAAGTACAAGGAAATTTCTTTTATTAACTGGAGGGAAAATATATATTACTTTCAATATTGAATTTATGTTGAGCAGAAATTTTCACAACAATCGAAATTTTGTGAAAATATATAATGTCAATTAATTTACTGCTGCAAATTCACACTAAAAGAAATAAATATTTTAGGTAATTTTGTTTATTTGTTTGCTATAAGATGACCCCAGCTACTAAGTTTCGACAATTGTTTGTCTTCTTCAGGCTGTAGCGTGATCCCATAATAGTCAGTGTTGGTGTTCTATTCGTATCACCTAATTATATGGATAATCAAACATACACAAAATAAATATTTTGTCACCCTGGAAGTTAATACTTCGCCGGTTAGCGTAAAACTACGAAAAGAACGCATCAAATTGGAAATAATTATAGTACTTATGACTCCACAGTAACATTAGGCGATTTTTTCCCAGTGAAAATATTCATTTAGTATCATCATCTCCAGCAGAAATATATCAATAGATAATGACGATACCACTATATTTAAGATTACAGATATTAATAACTATTAAAACATAGTAACTTTGTTTTTTTTTTGGAAAATTTTATAATAAATAAACAGTGAAGTTTCTTTTCCTAACTGATTTTTTACCGTCTCTATGGGTACAATGTTCTTTACGTTATTCTTACTTCCTACTATAGAATTATCACTATTTTTTTTGTGATTAATGTATTTGGTATACTAATGAAAACCGTTTACTTGTTATTATAAGCATAGAAATTTGCCTGAGAATACTTGTTATTTCCTGAAACAGTTGTGCTAACGCGTTTTTGAGGAATATTTCACTCTTTTTTTTTGCTGTTTATATGTGTTTTTATATTAAAATCTTCAATTAAACCGTTTTTCTTTTAAATTAAATTTCTTTGGCATAATTTAGAAACATATAGGCAAGTAGCATAGGTGTATCGTCTAAAGTGAACAAAATAAACTCTGCGATTATGTAAACCCACATCAAAAAAAAAAAAAATAATATAAGGTCGATAGAAACCGCATTTGTCATAGCACATTTGTTTGTTGAAACTTTCAATGAAAGTTCGTGCACGTTAGTCCAGAGTATTTTCAAAATTTTAAATCAAGTCTGTAACTATCTTTTGAATCTATTGAATAAAATAATTTATCTGATCACATTCAGATGTATGTACTTTTCCATACAGTAAAAAAAAATCTGCCTGTAAAGATGAAATGGTAAGTGGTAAAAAGTTTAATTAACATGTGGTTAACTTTCTAAAATTAATTAGGTATTATGTATTTGCAATATTTACACCTGACGCCTGACGCTGTGTTAATTCGTACGCTTGCGCATAAACAAGCTAACGTAAAATACATACACGTGTCGATTCGACTTAGCGTGTTGAATTCTGTTTCATATTTATATAATACATTATTTCCCTGTGCAATTGTTAACGTACTGCTACATTAATAAGAATTGAATACAATTAAAAGTTTAATCATATGGCTAGGTAGAGATATAAATGTTATTATGAATGCTACATTGGCATATGCAAATTGTATACCTATCAAATAAGGGTAAGTATTAGATAATTATATCATTTTGAATGCTAGCTGTTTACATTACGAGTTTTATAACTTATAATATAGCATTAGATCTTTTTGTTTGATTGATGTTTATATAGAAATCGACTACTCATAATAAATAGAAGAAAGAATTTTATATGATTCTACTTTCTTTGTTACTGGTGCAATTTTGTTACATGTATATGTAATAGATTAGATAACTATATTATAGTTATATTCTAGTCCCTGTCTCTTCCCTGGTCCTTCCATTCATGTATATCAACTTCATCTTTCTCACCCAAATTAATAGCGGGAAATTTAAAATTTACTATTCTAGTGTATAACTGCATTTATTTGGAAAAAGTTGTGTGCATCATCTAAATATTATAAATGGAATGATAATGTATAGCACCGTCATTGCTTGTGTTAAAAAAAAAAAAAAACAGTCCATATATAGTATTTATATTTGCTGCTCCATATAAGCAGACATAGAAGTTAATATTGATTTTTTTTATGGAAAAATTCACGAACATGTATATTCGATTTTATTACTTTTTTGGATTTTTCTTTTTTTGATAGCAACTTTTACTTTTTTTAGTATCGTATCAAGTAGTGGCAAGATAAATATGTGAAAGCTGCATAGGTAATTTTTAATATTTAATTTTATTTTTATTAAAACTACGGATAAACCACCAAAACGGCAAATAAACCATGTGAATTATCATTTAATAGAAAAGCAATCACGTTATTTTAATTTCTTATCTATAATATCTACATCCATTTATGTTGCTACTTAAATTTAATTCCATTCGTGTTTAATTAAGTTAGATTATATGTTTCAACCATCTTCAGATTCGTACAAAATAAATCAAAATTGTGAAATTAAGCTGAATTTTATACAAAAATATTTAATAAATGTGTTGTTAAAATATAATCGTCCATTATCTATTATTCGTAATCAATTATCTTTCATTTATCCTTATCCTAACACGTTTGCTACAAAATGAATAAAACCGTGGTGAAGGATGTGTTATCAACCATGATATTGTAACTAACTCTCACAATTCTAATGGCAGAATAATGTATTTTCTATTATATAATTTTCTATTGTATCAATAAAAAAATGACATCACAAATTATAATTAAAACACATGCTTCAGTTACCTTTCGTTTGCTAAATTAATTACAATTATAACATATGCGCTAACAATAAGTGAAAACATTACAATAACCGTTGTATTTTACAGTGTTTACTTATGCCATGATTCCTAGTCACCTAGTTGTATTTATTTGCTTTTTGAGCATAATTAGTAAGTGTTATTGATGTCTGTTTAAACATAAATATTAATAACATTTACTGCTTTCACTGGTTTGACCTATAAAATATGTTTCTCTTTAAACAGAATATAATAAGTAATTTCCTAAAAAAATTCTTATAATATTTATATATTATACTTATATAACCTTAAATATACATTACGCCCATAAAAATACATATAATATACAAATGTATTTATGCATATATATTTATATGTACGAGTCCATGTTGATTTATTTTTTCGAATTTACCGCTGTTTACCAACGCTGGACATGTGCGTTTGAGTGACGAAGAGCACTCGGTAATTTTCGGACCATCAGTTGATGGTAGCACGCGTTGGGGGAATGTTGTCGGTTGCGGCGGCGTGTGTTTGTTTATATTTTCTCGAATAACGATGAATAACGTTAATTAACATTGTAAGTGTTGTATGAATATCGTAGTAAAATCTCATAAATAACGCTTAAAAAAATGTCTACGTCTCACTTTGGCTGTGTTTTCTTAATATTAATGTGCTACAGTTCTATCGGTCTACAACAAGAAATTACCAGAGTATCCGATCAGGATGATTTAATACCTCATCACGACAAATGCCAGCCAATAACAGTGCCTTTTTGTTTGGATATCGCTTATAATACAACAATAATGCCGAACATTTTAAATCACCAAAAACAAGAAGATGCTGCGTTGGACGTGCATCAGTATTTTCCATTAGTTAAAGTAAAATGTAGTCCAGACCTACAGTTTTTCCTCTGTTCGGTTTTTGTACCAGTTTGTACAATTTTGGACCGACCGTTACCTCCGTGTAGATCGCTTTGCCTTTCTGCGAAAAGCGGTTGTGAGTCTGTTATGAAAAAGTTTGGATTTGATTGGCCAGAGAATCTAGATTGCGACCAGTACCCCGAAGGCCAAGATATAGACGGTGTAATGTGTGTTGGTGAAAATAAAACTGCGGATGCTACAACATCGTCGCCAAACGGAAACTATCCTTTGGGACCCATTAACTTCCAGCCAGATCCTCCATTTCGCGGAATTCACGCCAGGGACTATGGTTTTGTGTGTCCGGTTCAGTTTAAAGTGCCAAAAATTTTGGAATATTCTCTGAAAGTGGGTGAGAACGTGGAAAAAGATTGCGGGGCGCCGTGCCACATGATGTTCTTTAACGAAAACGAAAGAAAATTTTCGAGAATTTGGGTCGGTACTTGGGCAGTGCTGTGTTCTGCAAGCTGTCTCTTTACGGTCTGTACCTTTCTTATCGATACCGACAGATTTAGGTATCCTGAAAGGCCCATTATTTTTCTTTCCTTGTGCTATTTAATGGTTGCGCTAGCGTACGTGATTGGATTTTTGGCGGGTGATTCTATAGCTTGCAGGGAGCCTTTTCCAGCTCAAGTTGGAATTCAAACTGTTAGTACAATAACACAGGGAACAAAATACGAATTGTGTACAATACTGTTTATGGTGTTGTACTTCTTCAGCATGGCATCTAGTATATGGTGGGTTGTTTTGACTTTAACGTGGTTTTTGGCAGCTGGCTTGAAATGGGGCCATGAGGCTATCGAAGCTAATTCACAGTACTTCCATCTAGCTGCATGGGCTGTACCAGCAATAAAAACGATTACCATACTTGCTATGGGAAAAGTAGAAGGTATGTTGCTATAAATTTAATATCTAATATTCCGTAATTATATTCCTTATCATTTTAAAGCGTGACTTTTAATGTATGTTAAACACTAGTGCAAAACTTGTTGAAATCAATAAATTGCATTGTACCTACGCGGCGAAAACTTGATTACAACCTTTACAAAACTACAACAGCAAGTTGTATGTTATTCGTGTATTTATTGTAAATCCCGTTACCTAAAACAACTTGGGTCACTTATAATAACTGGTTGAATAGGTATACTTGCCTACACATATCCAGCATTTCCTAACAGGCATGAGAAGCTGTTATGGCACAGCTAATTTTAATTGCAAATTAGTTTTGATTACCACCGAATACAGCGAAGTGAAATTATACAATCGTGGTATAATGGCCTAATTAATTAAGAAATTACGTTCTTCTTCACATGAAAAATCTTCTAACCTAGAAACTCGTTCTTTACTAAAATCAGTACGTAGACTTCACTAAATGTGAGAAAAATTTTAATTATTATTATTTGAATTTGATTTTATTGCATTATTATCACTTGATACTTGATATCGACCGTGAAAGTTAAAATTGTTCTATAAATGTATTTGTCGAAAGTATGGAGAGATATAGCAACAAATATTACCAAATATTTATCGTTGATCTTGGGCATGTGTATATTAGGAATATCATTTATTGAAATTATCCACAACACGTTAAGAGAATATTATCGGACAACTGATTAGTAAATTATAAATTATTCTTACCACTTATCTTCATTTACGCAGTTTGACAGTCGAGAATAATGCGGGGGTTCCAATAAAACCCTGTTGTACACATTATAAATACAGGTACAAATAAAATCCTCATGTTGAAACAAAATTCTCATTGAGTTACCTTGTTTCAATGGTATAGAAACGAATTCCAAGCCAAAACTACATGCTAATAGAAAATCTTGAAAAACATTTACGTGAAAACTCACAGTGATTTTCATATCACCAAAATGCATGAAATTAAGCATTATTTTTAATTCTCTGGCCTTAGAATAAGATTCTAGATCGTACAAAACGATAATAGTGTATCACACACAAAATGAGAAATAGTAGGTCTTAATACATTTACTTATTATAAAGTGTACAAATATAAACACTTATCATATATTTACAAATTGTTAAAAAAAAATGCCCATCCATGAATACACATCATATTTGTGAAAATGCATTCCGTTAATCACAGTAACTTTGTTAGAAAAATATTATTTTATTAACAACACTTTTAATTATTTTAATAAAACTCGTTTCATTAATGTAACTATACTCATCTTACATGGTCTGTAATGTTTTGTTAAATTAAGCTTAAAATACTGCATTAGCATTGGAAAAAGTAATCGTTTATTTCTGTAAATTAACATTATTTTTATTTATATAGAATTTAGACTATTTAATGTTTAAATTAAAATATTCTTATTATTACTAAAATTGCCAAAATTTCTATTGCAGTAAGTTTAGACTACAAATACAGATCAAAATAACATACATGCATAGTATAAATAAATAATTAACACACTGAAGAAACGACATATACTAAATTAACAAAACACATGTCGTTAACAAAATAATGTTGAATTAATAAAAATTTTAATTAGTCTTTGTTTTATTATTTTACCAAACCCATAGTTGGGTTCATGTAAACAAATTTTCCTCTATATAGTTAAATGTATGTATTACAGCAATCGCCGTGAAGATGACACTTGCTCTATTTCACATCAGTAATGGCTCAAATTGGTCATAAAAAGCATAGCGGTCAGGGTTACAGTGTTACAAAATAGTTAAGTTAAATATCCAATAGGAGCATGTGAGCATTAAAATAGCGGCTGGTGGTAAGGTGCAATGGCAGTTATATCAGCAAAACTGCTATTTTTTAGGGTGTATTAATTTAATTATTCGGTCTTATTACTTATTTTACACTGATTATGAATATGAGGTGATAAAAGTAGGTGCATACAATATCATGACACATGGAGATATCCCTCGCAAGTTGAATTGAAAAATGCCCGTATAGTTTAGTGTAATAAAATACATATATTATTAACTGAAAAAGAAATCTGTTTTGGGCTCAACATAATTTTGTTCAAACTTGTTCATTTTGTTTGTTTAATCTGATTTAACCTAAAAACTTCTGCTTCTTTTAATCAATTAATTTGATTGATTTAACATAATACAGAAATAACTGTTTATTTTACCCAGGATACTTATTGCTCTGAAAATGAAAGTGAAAATTAAAAATTAAAAAAATAGCATCCGTTATTCATAAAAAGCGAATGTAAAAATAAAGAACTGATAGATAAAACAACACACATTTAAATTATAAAAGATTTTGGATATATATGTACTTATTTTGAATATAAAAAATATATTAAATCTAAACCTTCGTGTTTCAGATTTAGTTTTCTCCCAGAATTGACAAAATTACTTGAGTGTCAATCCAAATTATAGATTGTTACTTATACAGGAAAAGTTAAAATATAGGTACTTTCTACATATCTTAGGCATCACAACATTTAATTTGCCAAACCTCACGTGAAATGTGGTAGCCGAGAAATTATATAAATGGTAGTCTAAAAAATATGCTATACATATATTTTATTTTTTTTTTGTTAAGTAACTCAACCTATAATTGTGATTGACAGTCAAATAATTTTGTCAATTTCGTGGCACGTGTAAATGTAAAGCAAAAATATGTAGATTTAGTAGAATGTTGCTGTTGCGATTGATTAGTTATACATTTGACTAACGTTTTTAGTTTAAACTATCTAATGATTCTACATTTTATTATCATTAGGAAGCCAACTAGCGAAAGAAAATCGCCACATTTGAATAATAAAAATAAAATTAATTCATTCTCAAATACGTACTGCTGTGTACTGATTGTAATAATGAAAATGCAAAATGAATATTAAAAAAGAAAAATTAAATTAGCTAGCTCAACGGATAAACTATTAAAAGGGCGCAAAAGAAGAATTAAACTCAGTGTTACCCTTGCAAATTAAAACTTGAATCTAATCACGAAAAGTAAATTGTTGGTGAAAGAAATCTGACCTTCTTAATTACCCAAAAATTGAAAAGTAAAGAATTTATTAAATTTAAAATAAAAGAACAGAATTTTGAATGACGTTAATAAACAATCAAAAATTTTATTATTAAAAAAAAAGAAAAAAAATTACAAATTTTTGCAGAAAAAAACCGTGAACAGAGGGTTCTAGTCTAAATCAAAAACTGCAACATTCTAAATTACAATAGGACAATGCTAAATCCTATATCAAAGCAAAAGATTAATTAAACAATTCACGTGGTTTCAAATTAAAATAGAATAAATTTGTGGAACACTAGAAATTTGCAAAAATGAAAACTAAATGCAAGCACAATGCTTCTATTCACCGAACCCGAGGTGATCAATAATTAAAATGAAACAGCAAAATGAAAACGGAAAAAAAATTAACTCTATAAAATATAATGAGAAAATTGCAACTAATATCTATCTTCCTGCACGAAAATAATAAATGATCTTACATCTATAGTGTGCACACATCAATATAACAACAATTATTATTAAGCGAATTCCTTGATGGACGAAATATATTCAAATTATACGAATTAAAATATGATATCAAAAGCATAAACAAAATGGCAGCAAACAATATAAATTACATGTACTTTATGCTCTCGTCTACCTAGGAACTGAGTTACAAGGTTGAACAGTCGTATATATATATATAATTCTACTAACGACTGCGTGCAACGCAGCCGCACAATTCATCGAAGAAAACTACTATACAAGCGAACGCTAGACATTTAAATGAATGAAATAAAATTAAAATAACTGAACACTTAAATAAATAAATTAAACAATTAACTCATTAACTTAATCTTATATAAAAATCTATATGTGTGAAAATTCTCTCGAAACATTGACAAAGGCTGATCGGAGTAAACATGACAACATCTGAATTTGCGAAAACCGGGGTGCCAGTCCACAGCAGTACGTAAAGGGTAAGAAAATGAGGTGATTTAGCGGTTGATAAAACCAGATTCATAACATTCTTTGTTTGGGCCGTTTCTATCATCTGTGAGATTGTTAAAATTACAGCTCTTCTCAAGGCTACTATGAAGGCAGTTGAACCCTACTGAAACGAATAATTACCCTACTGAAACGTATAATTTGAATTCAAGTGTGATGATGATCTGTCTCCAAGTATGGCTTTTTAATTATTGCTGCCTAAACGTCCTTATCTTCCATCTAATTAGTGGGGTAAATACCTAATTCTTTTTTTTTTTGTTTATTTGTTTATTTTATTATTATTTATTATGCCTCTCTTTAATTTTCAGCCTTTTCTATTTTATGAAAGCGTAAAACGTCTTCGCAAAAAATGGAATAATTTGTGTAATTATTTCAGACATATAATTGTTTACACAGCGCAGAGGTTAAAAAGAGAGAACATAAAGTAGATATGATTAGGTTCTGTGGTGTGGTATCCTAATAAAAGCGCACATTTAGTGCACAGTACATTAAAGCCCAGCATACCTACTAACTTAAAAGACGCAGTTATCTTTAATTGCAGCAGTTCAAGGGAATATAGCCATAAATGTTGTGTGTTCTGGTGCTTGTAATATCAAAGAGATTTGAATAAATAAACATCCATTAAAAGAAATATTAGTGAACATCTGACATCCATGATATAAAATGTGTATATTTAAAAGGTTAGATATACATACATACTGAGAAACAGGTATTTCATAAAACTTCGTATTATTGAAAATAGTCCATAAAATCCTATTTTAACATTTTTTGATCGGCATAAGATAATTACATTGGTTTACGAAAACTATATATTAATAAATATACACACACGTAATGGAAATGGGTTTAATATAAACCGGGATATTTAAAGAAAATAATTTCTAATACACGAACAATAGAAGAGAAGGTTATGCGATTTTTTTGATATGGTTTCAATGAGAAAATATAAATGAAAGTTTTTCCATTATGATATCCAAAGGCGGTTTTCCATCAAAAGAACAAACAGAAACTGGTGTCGAAAAAAACAAAATCGCAAACTTTTACGAGACCCGAGTTTCTGGCGACTGTTTCTGTTTTGCTTCTTCTTTCATGAACGGAAGCAGTAACATCAAAAGTTTTTGGTCAATTCAGATAGCTTTTTTTTTTATTTTATAGGTTTTTTTTTTTTATAAAATTGACCAATTTCAACTTTTTTGCAAGTTTCTTATCACCTTTGTAATAATTGTGATAATACTCACATGCATACACATATTACTTATACTGCCTCTATTCATAGTGTACGATATATTTTAAATTGAATTAAAAAAAAACTTTTGTAATACGCCTTTTCATTATTTTATTATCATATTAAGTAATAAAGACATACCCCTCTCTATTGCTTACCTTAAACAACTTGTTATAGAATTGAATAAATAAAAACACATGGATGGTGTAGACAGCAAGCAATATGAAATTTAAGAAACTTGTACCTTGTACGTCTACCGAATGGCAACGGAAATATACATAAATCAATCCTAAAAACTATTAATCTTTTGTCGAGTTGTTCGTTCGCAACTACCGAGAACTAACTTCATTACACAACGCGCGAGGGAACAAAGATTTTATTTAAGCGCTATTATGATCTTTCCTTTTCTATCCGCCTAGAAAGTAGCTAAGGACTTTTCCTTCGGTATAAGCTGTCGAACGATTTTGTAGCAGTGATCGACAAATAAATTGTCACAGCGGTAGTCTTATTATTGCCTGCGTGGCTTTCTTGTGTAACAGCGGTGTACTTCGACAATTAGCGATTCGTGAGTCTACCTGTAACTTTCGGCACCAGCACTTTAATATGAATATAGCACAATCTGATTGATTAATATCCAATATCTTCATTGGTATTGATGAAAGAAATGTATAAGTGATACGTGTTTTGTTGGTATGTAGATAGTAAAGTTTTCAGGTCAAATTGCAGCTGGTATTTATAGTATGGTGAGGAGCACGGTAGTTACCATTTCTACTAAGAAAACATGCCGCTGTCTTGCAAAAGTAGTTCACGCAATATAGCATTGTGCAACAGATAACAATAAGAGGACTTGAAACAAGCGGATCTAAAGACAACATTAAAGGTGAAATAAGACTGGCTTGGTAGTGTGCAAGAGAAATAAAAGACATGTCAGATTATAAGAAAAGCTATCGTGCTGCGAGTAGCCGGAGTTCAGATACGTAGAATACTGGTATCTGGCTGGTTGGTTGCCATTGTCTATGTCCTTACACAATTATAGTCGATTAAAATTTATGTGCACTAATATATCACCAGACCCCACTCCCGACACCAATTGTATCGTTTTAGGGATTCAAGTAGCAGACACGGGCGATGTATTAGATAAAGAGTATATATTTTTAGACTTAAGCTTAAGCACTTAAAACAAATAACACTACGCGCTCAAACTCTTAACTTTTTCCACCCAAGCAAGATGTGACATATCGTCCGCAAACAGAATGACATCGTTTTACCAAGTCATTGACATACAAAACGTACAGGAGAGGCCCCAGGATACAACATCAAATTAGATTAGATTAGGGTTGGGGTGGCTTACGGACCTCTTTCACCGCGATCTTTTCAGACTTCCATCCTCTGTTTTTCCTAAAAGACATTCTCTAATTTTGCCCTCGTAATTAGGCCTATCATCCATGAGAGCGGTTTCTTTGTGTAGTTGCTAACTGTGGGTTCTCCACGCCCATTACTAGAAACCTTCTAGAGCTTCCTCGCTAGACCATCATATTGGCACAGCATATGAACTTGTGTTTCTTCTTTCTCATGGCAGAATCTGCAAATAGCATTATCTACCAGGCCTATGTTGTACATATGCCTATTCAGTCTACAGAGACCAGTTAGCAGACTATTATTTTGATAATCCTCCTACCTTTACTCAGTAGATCTAGCTTAATAAATTCATTCTGTTCATTTAGAAGCTGTTTTGTCTGTCTCTGTCCCGGTTACTTTTGCCACCACCATGTAGACTGATTATGTATCCATTCATTGATGGACTTTTTTAATTTGCGATTTGGTAATGCCAAAAGAAGGACCATCTCCAACGAATGGCCTTGACTTCAGATCTTCCGCCGCCTCATTTCCTCTCACGCCGGAGTGAGTAGGAACCCAGGCCAATGTCCATCAATTTGGGTGCCTACCTCATTTTTGGCGCTCCAAATCAGCTTAGAGTCCATTCTTACGGCACTAATCGCTTTATGTGTGGACTGATTGTCAGAGAAGATAGCGACGCTTTTATCTAGCTCGGTTCATCTTTCTATTTCTCTAACACAATGGTGGATTGCAGCAACCTCAGCTTGGCTTCTTTCCGTATATTCCAACTCCGATGCCGTACTCTGTTTTAGAGTGGTCTGTATACCAGTCCTGTCAGCCAATCCTTCTTTTTTAATAAAATATTTTTATCTAGTTGGAATTTTTGAACCATCGCTTATGGCATCTTTAAAGGGGTGAGTATCCTACCTTGGGGTACGCCTTTCGCAGCACACAAACAATGTGATTTTGTATTTTACATTTTATTTTTTTTTATTTCTACTGAATGTACTACTAATTTTACCTCTAACAAAAGCGTCTTATTCCTAGTGTAGAATTTCCCAAAAGCTTCTTGTAGTGTGTGGCATTACCTCCTTTCTTGAAAATCCTCCGACGATTTTAATTTCTTAACAATTTCTTTTCTATTCTGGTTTTTGTACTAAAGATATTTTCTCACAAACTTCTGTAGTTTTGGTCCCTTCTCTTATGTTATTGTTTTATCAATGTGTTTATTCCTCTACATTTGTTATGCCTAGCTATTCCGGTTCCGGATTTTTTACACTGCAATTTAGCTTAGTATGTCTTTTATAGAAAGGCAAAAAAAAACGGAATCTATATGAAAAAACTCAAACAAATTGCATAATACGTTTAAAAATGAGAGCATTACCTGCGTGTCTTTTCTGTAATGCACAGTCACAATTTAATTTAAATAACTGGTAATACTATGGAACCTTACCTTGTTAGTTAAAGACACGTTAAGTTTATGGATATAGCATTAGCATGAGAGCTGGTAGCTCTCAATAGCATTACCGGTCGTATTTGCACCATATACACAATATATGTATATTACCCATATTTTTATTCATATGAATATAGGTGCATATCCAGCACCGTTAAATATTAATTACTTAATTTCCAGAAGTTCCGAACAAGCGGCTTCATACGGTTTAAATTACATTACTTGAATTTACAAGATGTCTACAGCGAATCTCCTAAACCCAAACGATAATTATCTTACTCCAGTTGTAAGGAGCAGACGCATCGTTTACGTGCTTAACATTGGCTTACTTCGGGGACATGCCGAGATCCGAGATGAGGTTGTTTTAATAGCTTTCTCCGTCTTTTAATAATGCCACAATTTACAGTTGCGTTTGTTAATAAGAGAATTCCGAAACCAGTTTTTAATGGAGCTTATTTATTGTAATCTCCTCGGTTCGGCTTATAGTTATAAATCTTACGTGTTTCACATTTCAATCGCTGCTCACAATAAAAATAGTTGAACCAAAAATATTGGAACTGCGAACTTCAGTTGTTTGTGAGTTGCAGCAATATACAATACAAAATCAATATTATGTCTTAAATCTATACGCCGTTTGGAAATTGAAACGTGTAAATTTCGTAGAGTTAGTGGCGGATTTTTTCGAATTGAATGGATTGTTTAAATCTTCCTCTATTATTTTTAAAATAAACTCTCACTACACTTTGAAGAAAGTTGTAGTGTATATTTTACACAATTCGATAAACGATTAAACTGAGTTTGAAGTTAATTCTACTTAATCCCGTAGTTCATCATTTGTAATCATTGTAGTAACCTTAAAGTTTGCGCTATTGGCATCGTTTAATAAGCAATCGGGGGTCATGCTAAATGTGTTCGCGTATTGTTATATTATGGGTATGTCCTGTTATGATTTGCCGGGACCCCTGTGTAATCGGCAATGTTGTCGCGGGCGATATTGGCGGACGCGTACCCTAGGGTCTCGAATGAGTATTCATCTATTACGGCAGACCGGTGTTGCGTTATTTAGATATACTACCAGGAGAATTAACGTTTGAAGAAACTTAAATTTCGTAGAGACGCGAGTAAGATACGAGTTCGAAGGTTTAATTACGGTAACGGCAATTAAATAAGAACTGGGCGACTTATCCTACTCACCTAGGATATAGGGGGGCGGTCATGACCGAATTAGAAAGCATTACCTGTAACAAATTTATAGGTACTTTTGGAGAGGGTTTACAAATTTTTAAGGTTAGGTTGAAGAGTGAGGATGGTACAGAAGCGGCTTTCGTCGCTTATACACTGGAAAAAGGAATTCATTGTATAAAAAAATCGAAATTTTTGGATGTTATTTATTTGATTCAAAGTGAAAATCCTTTGAATCAAATAAATCCATCATATCTTAAAGCAAACAACGCTCAATGTGGGAATAAAAATTACATTTTACTTGAGTTTTTGTTTTTTGATTCAAACAACTATTTTAGGTAGCAATAATCTTAAAACATATATTTGTTGTCCGAACATTCAAACGCATTGAACGAAACGTGATTGTTTTAGTGTCAAAGCAAGCAAATATTGATTGAAATAAAATATATTTGTTGGAAAAAACCCGGCTTGTTTCTATTCAAATATTTCAGATTTATAGATTCAATAGGAAATATTTTTTAAAATATACGCGTGCGCATTGTGTCATACGTTTAGAATTTGGTGGGGGTTTTTAATGTTGGTTGATCTTTGTCGTGTCGTATTTTTGGCCGCCAAAAACGTTTTATACATTGTGTTTGTAATTTGTACCATACAATAGCAGTAAGTATTATTATTATTAGGTGCCTAAATTAATTAAATATGCAAAATATTACAAATGGATCATATATCTAACTGAATCTGCCATTTGTTGTAGAACTTGGCGTATGTGAACTCTATTAAAAAAAAAGATGGTTTTGAAAAATATGTAAAATGTAATAAAAATTTTATCCAAACGCGATGACTGTTTAATCAAAACTATTCATGTTGCAAAAAACTAATTTCATTCAGCGCGTGCACTGCAAAAACTCCAAACCATATTAATTATTTGAAAGTAGAAACACATATTGTTGCGCGAAACAATAAGTCTAAACATTTTCTATTATTTGAGTTAAAACTACAGACTGTTGTGAATATACAAATAGAAGAGTTGTGTGACACAATTTTTTTTTTTGGTTGAAACAATCCATCTACTCACAATCAGTGTAATACGGGTATTAAAATATATAATCAAAAGTTTAGATTAGGGGATCATCGCACTAATTTTCAGGCAGAATTAGTTGCAATAAATCAGGCAGTACGTTGTAAGTTGGAATTTATCTGGGATGTGCGAATTATAACTGATAACTTGTCTATATCAGAGGCGTTAGAGAATTAGAAAAATCCGATTGATTTGTTATTACTTGGGATACGTTACGAGAGGGGGGTGTGAAACTTTCTTGGACTAGAGCTCACGTAGGTACAATCGGTGATGAGAGGGCGAATCAATTAGCGAAAGATGCGTTGCCTAGAGGGCATAGCTCGATAATTAGGTATGGGTTAATTTCGGCTAATTAAAAAAGCGTTTAGGGTAAAACTTGATAATGATTGGCAGCGTAGATAGGATATTACTTTAAATGGGGGAATAACCTATAATAACGAAATGAGCGTTTGTTGTATTAGGCGGTAGAGTTAATGAGTGGTCAGGGCGATTTTAAATCATATTTATATAATTTCAACTATTAGAAATAAAGAAACACAGTTCTATCCTTAAATTTTATTACATTTATAACCGGTTTCGGACTAGGCCATCATCAGGTAACGTCAATGGAATTATAAAGCTACGCCATTAATATTAAAATTTAGTATTTTTATGGGTATGAAGTTATCACTATTTAATAAATAAAAATAAAATATCACACAAACAATACTAATTTGCCTAAAGTTATGTAGTTATAGCTAACTGCTTTATTATATTGTTATTATTGTTAATAATCATGGAGAAATTATTTAATTAGAGTAGGAACACTTTGATTGTTATGAAATCCATATAGTAGGTACTTAGAATAGGTAGCTTCGTGTAGTATCTTTAGGTGGAGTGGAGCACGTGGTTTAGGATGAATTTTAATTATTCAGCTTTTCATAAATACAGTTGTCCAAGTACATGGCTTTTACACGAAAAATAAAAGATTTGCTCAAGCAAAAAGAAATATATTTTGCCATAGGTATTATTTATTTAAATGTCATATAAATGTATACTTTCAATGTAAGACGAAAAGAATTTAGACCAGTTAGATTAAGAAAATTGCCAGAAAATTGAACTAAATATATACATATATCATTACGGTTATTTGTTTGTCATGTACTTACTTATTTCTCAAAAATATTCGTGACATTGCATTTTCTTGATCTTGTTTTTTCCTTATAGGCATGTTACTGCGTGATCGCATTTATATCGCATCCAGTGGTAGATACTGCTACAGTTAACTAAAAAAGTTGTTCTTTTAAAGCTGCTTTCTAACGAGTATAGTTGCCAACTATTTTCCAGTTATTTTATGTTTCCCCGAGAAAATCACATATTTTACACAATCTTTAAGACCTTACAAGGAAACGCAACTCGGAATTTATTGTATACACCTTATATTTACATAATAGCGTAATTATAACATTTCCTGCGGTTATATTGAACATGACAGACGACATGTATCGTTTCATAGAAGCGTCATGCGTTACAATTTATACCCAACTTGATTTTACCAGAGATTGGGATCTCGCTCGCCAGTCCGATTTATCGACTCTGTGCTGAATTCCGTTCTTACCTTTTCTCTTAAGTTGTCCCTCTAAAAATATCAGATGCATTGTGCAAGTGACACACGCTCGTACATCAAGAATTTCAATGACAATGTGCCGATAGTTAACACCTATTTTACATTACAATCACAATGTCGGAATAAGGAATGTTTTCGTTATCCTCGATGATTTGTAAATGTATTTATTCAATATCGTTCGTTAGCTGATCCCAGTGTAACTATTTATAGACGGCATACCCGTTCAAGCTTTTAAATCATATCTAATATCGTGTTTGAATTACTTTTTATCACAATACTTCTAATCAGAATTCAATTACTGGCTATTTTAGGTAGAGGGAATAGTTCTGCCTATGCAGCAAATCTTAAATTCTTAATACGTTAGCGGTTATTTATTTTAAAATCCATTAATAACAAATAGGCTGTGTGGGCCGATGATATTTTTTTTTAAATTCTTTCACGTAGCGGATATTTAAATACGTTTTAGCGCCTAAATGACATTTAGGTCAAGAAATACATGTTTTCAGAGCTGATTGTCCTGGCTTAATGTATCTGTAATTTAAGATATTTTTAGAGAAAAAAAAGCACCACGATTATACGACTGAATATATAACAGATCCCTAACATATAATTACGTTACCACTTACCTAGTCTTCATAGTTCTGGTTGGTAAATTAAAATGAACGATTTTATTGGTAGATAACTAGTGTGAACTCGGAAATATAGACACGACTCCAATCTTGAGAATTAATGAGCGTAATTTAGGTAACAACTCACTACCTGTAGTCTTTTTTTTTCAGTACTTTAATTGCGCAGTGCATCAGTACAATGATAAGGACATTAAATATTAATAATTTTATTTGAATGTACGTGTTACCTTATGACTATATTGCGTTTTAATAGGAATCAACTGCTATTGCTACAGCATCTCTAAATAGTTTACTTTTAATTTATGCTTAATTCCCTGAGCTTTTTATGTCAAGTTTTGTTTACATGTGTTAAGTGAAACAATTACCTGCCTATGATGTGTACGTTTACATTTACAATCAAACGAAGTATGACTAAAGCACTTATTTTATTCAGTGCTTATTATTTAAAGCAAAACTTTACGTACTGCTGTGGACGAACACCTTTGAGTTCGCGAGAGTTTTTTTTTTAAGCGGCACAGATGTTAATTTTGATCCCGATTTACCTTTTTCGATGTCGCGTAGAAATTCTCACAAACATTTTTATTTTGTAATTAAGTTTTTTTTTAATTGAATTGATTTGATTGTTTGTTTAATTTTATGTAATTGTTCAGTTTATATTAAATTCATTCTTTTGTACATTTTACGCGTACACCAGGATTGTATATATTTTGTTCAATGTAATATTCTAGTTTTTTCTTTGCGATTCGTGCGACTTTGTAGCACGCAGATGTTATTTTATATATTACCGTGTTTGGGCCTCTTTAAGGGAGTTCTTTGACGAGATGTCCGTGTAAGTAGATTATTTGATTTTCATTGCTGTTTTTTGAATTTTCATTATTATATTAGAATTTTGTTCGGTTAAATTGAAATCTATCTCTTGAGTCAGGGAACTCAGTTAGATAATAAGAGTTGTTGTAGTGTTTTTTTTTCTCTTTTTTTTGATATAATAAATTTTGATTACTTTTACCCACTTTTTATTTTTATGATTAGTTCAATCCTGAAAATAACCTTGAGATTATTAAGTCTTTTGCGCCCTTTTAAATTTTTATCCACTGAGCTAGTTGATTTAATTTTTTTTTTAATTTCACTTTTCTTATATGCTGGTACCATCAGTTCACAGCAGTACGTAGCGATAAGATTTTATAATAATTTGTGTGTATGTGCATTTTGAATTAAACTAATTTTAAATGAAATTACTCCTTTCTCTTTTTAGTATTTTTTTTTGCTATTTAGCTAGACGAACATACGCTGCGAATACGGAACTGAGTAGATAGAGGTGTCTCAATATAAGAAAAATTATTATTGCACATCCGTTCTGGATGTCTTTCTCTCTCTATGTAATTTTGTTATTTATTTTATTTTATGAACGTACACTGTTGAAAATTTTAACACTTTTTTGACTAATTTAATAGTCAGGAGAGGTCCACACTCTTTTCGTGTTATTTTGTCGAGGACTATAGAAGTTTAAATTTGAGAGCAAGATAGTCAGTATTGTCTATTGCTAGGGTTATTTTGGTCCAACTGACACTGAATTATAAAATACTTTAGTCACATTTTATTTGATCTAGACTAAACAAATTTACTAGCTGTTTAACTAAATGAATGCGATCTATTGGTGTTTTAACACCATTTTCTATAACACTCTTTTTAATATGCAACTCCTATTTCTTAGTGCTATAATATTCTCTCTTTAAGACGTTTTCTCAATTATATAATATGCAAAACCACTCATCACAAGTTTTGTTTCAACTAAACGTACCAATTTAAAATGATTTTTTGAAACCATTATAAAATTAAGTGAATGTTTATGCTACTTGATTAAAGTCTAAACTAATTGCGTAAATAGATTGTTCCAATACATCTTTAGATATTGAAATTTTTTATGCCCACTGGAATTAACGTTTAATAACACGAGGTACACTTGCAAGTCAGTCACATTTGGTGGTTTGTTTGGATATGTTAATACGGAGAATCAAACACGAAAACAATACACGGCAATGCAGGTGGTGCGTAAAATGCAATACTGTATTAGAATAGGTGGGGTTTCTATATTTTATCCGAGGAAAAATTCTGATTGGTGACGCTTCTGGATGTCTAGAAAAATAGTCAATCTCATATCTAACAAAGAATTCACGGAAATTTCTATAATTCTAGTCATTTCTTTTTATAAAATACGCGTAGTCAACTCGTCTGCAAGTTTGGAAAAAAATCAAACACATAAAATATTTGACTAGCGCGAAAATTAACGCAACACCGTAATATTTTCAACGTGTAGAGCTTAAGTTCACGAGTATTGATGCCACGTTATAGAAAATTAAAATTTGTACAGTATTAGATGGATGCATGACTTTTGCGAGATATTTAGACAGAAACCCTTTTGAATTTTCAGAGATTTTTTCTTGAACTACTACTATTTTACTTAATTTTTGATATAATTGTCAGATACTTATGAGAAGAGAGGTGTACTTTTATAGCAAAACACGAGGTTTTTGTTTTGTATTTTTTTGTATTTTCAAAAAAAATTGTAATGAAATATTATTTTTCTTAAGCATTTTTACGGCTTTATTTAATAACACATATTGTTAGTTGAAAAGCATTAAGTTGTATTACAATCTATATAAAAATTCACTTTATATCACACGCATAATTACTGCTGGAATAACAATTCTTAACAATTCAGCTGACTAGTACTGTTAATTGTGATTCTGAGACACTTAAATATCGTGAGATCTGTCGTTTTTTTTAGAAAAAATATTTTTATTATAATTATTTTATGTATAATACATTATATACTCTTCTTGATTACATAGTGTTTTTAATTCAAAATAAATTTTTCGTTTTTAAAGTTTATTAAAATTAAAAATAGCGCCCGTTCAATTTTCGCCAATCTCTATATTATCTTCTGCGATGCCACTAAGCAACACCGACTAGATAACAGGCCTAGAACTTAGAGTGGAGAATACTCCGAGAACTTGGGAGTTGGTGGGGGCATATCGCCGGGCATAGCAGCCGATAGACCATAGACATGAGACGTGACACCTACATTCTAAATACAAACAATATTTTATTTATATCAGTGGTTTCTTATTTTAACATAATTAATTTGAATGTTCGTCTGTAAGTGCAAAATACTTTTATTAACAATGCATATTGAACAAAATATGATATGATCATTTATCAATAACAAAACTTTTAACATTTTCACTTGCCATGGCATGACTAACTATAACTCAAATATAATTTCTTTTTTTAAAACAACTACTTTTGATGTGTTATAAGCGATTCTTTTTTGTATTTTTCGCTTTTTTCTCTACCGGAATACACTGTATCTGTGTGGAATTCCTTTTAATTTCAAGCTAAATATTGCATTTAATTTGAATAAAATTTAAATTGTGATACATTGAACATATTTATGTATTAGATAATTTAATTATCACAAAAAATTTTACAACCGAAAAATTTAGTTCTTAAAAGCATAAGCAAAAGCTTTTACTGATGGTTTACTGCATAGTACATACTTATTTAAGAATTATTATAATACAAGTAATATTTACTTTTACATATAATTATTTCATCATGATTGTCAATAAGTTCTTTTAGAGTGAGATACGTATAGCCATGGAATGAACAAATTCACGACAACATGCTCAGTTGCTCTTCCATCTATATCTTTCGCCAGTGTTTATATTAATGATGGCGGGTGTTGCTCGACATTTCCGTTGGGATTCCTTTTAGCTGTTTCCACACTTGTTCTAGAGATATAATTATCGAGCGGGCAGGATATCGATAGGGTTAACAAATTGCTGGGTTGTTTACCATGATATAGATTATAGAACCAATGCACACGCTCTACAATTGAGGGCTATTCTGCCTAAAATAATATGTTAGACAATTCTCAGAATTGCAGCAAAGCTAGGAGCATGTATGCATGTAAAATCAACGCACGCGTGGAAAAGATATTTCTATTTATCACTACTACGTTATTGGGAGAGATTATATTACTTATTTTACTTATTTATTTAAAACATCAGTCATTCTAGACGCAAACAATAAAATAATACGAATGAATAATCGATGTGATATTTAGGAAGAGGGTATTGCTGTGTGAAGCTATCGATTCCAAGTAAGCTTGAAGTCAAGAATGACACCAAGATATTTCTTCTGACAGTTTTATATCTCACTTCAGAGTGTTAGCGCTGAAGATATTCTAAACTTCTGCTTTTCGTAAATACTTTGTGGGCATTTTGGGGCGGCTGCTGTTTAGACCCTCCTCATCGTTAAACTGTTGAATGTCCTTGGACAGAATAACATGATTATCCGCGTACCCCAAAGTTCTATGCTCTTCAGTGCCCACCCCATGATTAGTAGTTTTCGCGAGTAGCTTGTCTACCATCAGGTTCTACAGTGGAGAAGGCAAGATCCTGCCCTATGGACTCTGAAACATCGCCCGCCTCCCCCATGATGTAGTGATAAAACTGATCTCCTTTAATCATCCAGTTTATCCACTGGTGCTTGCTTTACCGATACCTTTATTCCTCTATGCCTTGGGATTTAGACGCGAGTGTATTTTTCTTACGTCGAGGAATCTTAAAGCGCACTTCTCTGGTTCAACGAGGCAGTCTCTGTACGAGCTGATGTAAGGTCGTCTCTGTGGATTTTTGCTAGATACGTAATATTGGTCTAGATGTTGTGACCGATATGGTAATAAATCATAATCATAATAGTCCCTGTCAGCATTTTTAAGAAGCTTTAGAAAGATAAATAAAAAATAGTTGAAAGAATTTATTAAAAAAAAAAAAACAAGCTTACATAAACATTAGTAAAAATCATTATTATTTCGTAAACGTGCAACACAATAAGAAAAATTTACTGAAAACTAATGATTTAAATACTAAGTAAAATAAATATGTAATCATCAAGACATAGATAATCAACAACATCGTATAAAACTTTATACACTAAAAGGTATTTAGCTCACAACGTGGAAAAAAAGCCGACTATCCATTCATACATATTGGAAGAATTATTACTACAAATATAGTGCTATAATTTGATGGTAAAAATTGCTACAAGTTGTACTTGTGTACTATCTTTCTCAAATTAAATGTGAATATCTAATAAACTCTTGATTATTCATGCAACCAAAAATAGAACACACTTAAATGTTACTTAAAAATAAATGAGGAACAATTCTGAATTACATGCCGCTAGGTATAGAGTTCGTGCAGTTTCGGTTGCATAAACAATCGAATAATGTAGAATAATGTAGGTTCGCATTTAATTTGAGAAAGATGGTATTACAATGCGTAGTAAAAAATACAACTATATTATTTTCCTGCATTTTTCTCTCTGTGTTATCGCTCTTTATTTTATAGATCACATAAAAATTTCTCTGATTTTTTTTACATCTGGGAAATTATCGTTTGTGAATTTTCTAGGGCATTTTGTATCGTTCTTATTCGTCTATCTACATATAATTAAATCATTTCAGTGTTACTATAATTGGATGCTCTTGAATTATAAATCATTATACTGTTATACTCTAAGTATAGACCAAATACATTTAAAATATATATCATTAGTGCAATTGCAAAAGCAAATACTAATCATTCATACAGTATTGGGTTTTAAGGTTACGTTATCCGCTTATTTCCATTTCTTACTACTAGTATTGCAGGAATTAGCGTAGACGTCCGTAATTACCGGAAATTCATATAACCGTAAGACTTGTCGGTGCAACCCTGTCGATAAAATTAAATAATGGTGAACCGTATGATCTAATTATCTAGGTAAATAACCTATTGCCCAGTCAGAAACCCATTAGTAGCTCGGACGTTAAGAAACTGTGAGTACCATATTATATCCGTAAAATGGTTTTTTATGTGTATTCCCCTGGAGTAATCCATGTATAAATAAATTTTTAACGCCTCTTTCATATATACGCATTAGGATTCTGTATATTTGTACGATTTTTTTTACCTGTCTTATTTTTCTTTTTTTGAGTAGATCTTTCTTTCGATGCCTCTCTTATTGTTTCATTTTTAATAATTAATTTTAGTTTGGTATATTTTAAAGGAACTTTTATTGACTTTCAGATAGTTGGTTAGGGTAATATACTGCTAGATACATACCGTTCGTTATTGAAAATACGATGTATGAGAAGTAATTAACGCTGAGCCCTGCCAATCGCATCCAGTCACGTTACCGTAAAAACAACGCCCCAGTCTGCGTGACCACATCAATATTTCCAAGTGGATGGGGTCAGTATTCGCTGAGCAGACCATAAAGCAAATCCCATGTGATTGGTTGATGCGTACTGAAATTTATCACTGCAAGAAGCCTCTTTCGTCAATATTGTTGGCTTTATATTTACTGTTATACAGATGACATATACTTGTATGGATATTAAGAAAATCTTTACAGAGGGTAAGTATATATAGTAATAGATATATATAAATATATATATATATTATTATACACTTGTGTTTTCATTGGAACAACATATTTTAATCTAAACGATTAGTTCATATTCATTTATAGTATGTAATTCCATGTGAATTGTAGATATATAATTCAATCAAAAATAACCTGAATTTCTCAAAACATCTATGTAGTGCGTTTTAAACCTAATATCTTCTGCTCGACTACTATACTTATAGTAATATTATCTTCGGCACACCAACCAGGACCGAGTACTTCGTCTTGCAGGTAGAAGAAGGGCTATGAAATATTTCCATATTTTAATCTCTCGACTATCATGTCGAAATTTAATTTAATAGATATTGCCATTTAATTCAAATTTTTATCTATGATACAATTACTTCTAACTCGAGTAAAGTATATTTACATTTTAAAATAAAATAATACAGAAGTGGCAGGTTAATTACGTATATGAAAGTTAATAGCTTTACCAGAAAACTAAAAGATAAACTTAATTTATATCACTACCAAAGTACAGTTTATTGAAATTATTCACCATGCGGAACACTGGGACTTAACTAACACATTAGTTCTAGCCCTTGGAGCTCTAAACACACCACACGATCGCATTTGTGTTGGAATATGGAAATAAGATAGCAAGCAAAGATGGCAAGTCTACAAATTCGTAAACCATCATGTAGAAACTTGGCGTCTGTATCTATCTCATTTATCTGAAAGTGCCGAGCAGCGCACAATAGCCTGTACTACGTTCTGGATAGGATTCCCAGCAAGACTCTGAATGACAAAAATTCAAAAATCGTCTCTGTATTTTTCTTAATGCGCTAATACTGGACAAGTGTAGATAGTGAGACCATTCCAAAGAAACATATTCCAATTTACTTTGAACTAAAGCAAAATATAAGCTTTTGATTGCATGCAGATTAGTGAAATTGCGGCATGATCCTATCTTAACAAATCCTAGAGTCTTAGAAGCGGACGAATAAATAACAGTTATATGACCAGAAAAGCTCATTCGAGAATTTAACAGTACACCCCAGTCACGAACCATATCGCTTCTAGAAATTACTCCAGCTTTAACTGAGTAGTCATACGTAAAGGTAGTAAGAACATCAGTGTAAGAAATACAGAAACACTATTGACATTTAAAGATATACTGTCGGCAGACACACCATTTATCGATCGGTGTACGGTTGTTTGTAAGGTTAATACAATCAGTATTATCATCAACAACGGTATAGATTTTAAAGTCGTCCGTATGGTCCAATCGATTACACTTTAGCAACTCTAGCAATCATTAATAAAAAGGTAAAAAAAGCAGAGGGCCTATGTGAGAGCCCTGCGGTACTCCCGACGTCACTAAGAATGTATTAGAACAAAAGTCATTATAAGTAACATACACTTCTGTCCTTCAAATAGGACTCCATGAAATTAATAAGCGAAGGACAAAAAACGATGCAACTAAGCACTTGCTTACTTTGATCCAGCGCCGCAGATATGAATTGAGTAATATTAACTAAATTGAGGGGGGGTAACAATAGGTCTCTCTGGCCGAGTTGCCCCTCATGGACAAAAGGAAAAACTAAATTGGTATTAAAAGAGATTACCAGTAATATGATGTACACATATATGAAATTATATTAATTGCAGTGTTAGTTTACGACTTCCAGACTAGCATTGCGAACGAAGCTGTCCGCCGTCATTCACCGCAGATCTTCTATCATACAGCTTCAAGCAGTTAATTATCCTTACCTGAGATGAATGAACTTGTGCATGAAGCAAATTTCTCATATCGCCTCCCGCGGGAATATTGCAGTGTGAACCTGACGAAAGAGTGAAAAGTATAACTCTTGCGTATTTACCAAATGAGTTGAGAATTTACTTTTCTGAAATCGTACTAAGATTAACAAAAAATTAATAATGTAATATAACATCAAACTTGTAAATTTACAGCTCGGGTTTGAATATTACAAGCCTCCATTACATATCTCTCAATGTCATATACAAAGTAATATTTTCGGAAATTGGATTTCCTTGCTGGGATTTCTGTACAATACACAAACAACAACGCCAAGCATCATTGGATTTAATATGCTCTTTTACCGTAAAAAAAATATTGTGAGATTACAAAAAAAATTACGGTTTAATTTGCAGTAATCATGAGTGTAACATCGTTTTTAAAGTAGACGTATTTGTCTTTGGTATGAGGTGTAAATTTACAAAAATCATTGTAATCGGATAAATTTATTTTGTAAGTATACTACGCTATAGAAATTACTGTTAAAACTGTAACTTTACACTCAGGATATTTACGGTATAGCTAAGGGGGCGTTGTCAAACGTGATCAGTCACAGGTACATTAAACTGACAGTGTCTTCTCTCTTATACGTATTCTGCAGGCATGTTGTTCTTTCTTTACGTTCAGTGTAATATAAATATCACACCAATTATTTTCAAACATTGATATTCTCTGAGAATTCAATTATTTGGCAAATATCTTCTGATATATTCGAAAATGACGTGTCCTAGCTGTGTTAAACGTTCAGGCATAAGTTGGCAGTTATGAACAGCAAAACCCGTTACACTACTCTGACGCAACCAGATCTTTCTCTAACTTTTTAACCTTTTACTAAATATAAATTTCGTATAACATTGAAAACGTTAAAAAGCAATATAAGTACAGGATTAGTAGTATTTAGTGTACTTTTACGTTCATGTATTGTAATCATAAAATTGTAAATTTACAGCCTGATGTGAATTTCTTTAGCGACTTGCAAAATTAACAGTAATATAACGGCGTAAAATACAAGTAAATTCCATGTTCGTTTTAATATGTGTGTAAAAATCACAATTAGCGGAATTTGTAAGTTACATGAATTACAGTACATTAAGTCATCGAGGATTAACGATAATAGAATTAAAAATGTAACATAAGTTACTTATCTCGGTAAACAACATATTGCCATTTTCAACAAATGTTTACTATTAGTCTGCGTTACAATATAATATAATATTTAATAATAATTTGTTATATTAGTGATTCACTCACTGTGTTTGCAATAAAATATATTTATAATGTCAGCGGGTTAGTACCGGGCATTACATTCTAGTAAGGTAAAGATGTTTTCTAACAACATAACCTTCATAACAGTTTTTTGCCACAGAACAATGAAGATGGCGCGTATAAGAAAATAGTTGAAAATATATTAATTTAATTTGTTTTCTTCTCTTAAGTGTTTAGTATTTACTTGTTAGACTTACCTAGGGATTAACATAAAATAATGAATAAGAATAAGAATATCTTAAATTATCTCACAACTTTATATTATTTGCGTTATTAATTAAATTAATTCTTAAATATGGACAGATACTAATAGCCAAAAAAAAATGGAGGTGTAAATTAAGAAGCCATATAGGCAATTTGTCTGTTCTGATGCTTAATTTAGACCAAACTTTGGTAGTATTTCAAATATTTTCCTCTTAACACCGATTTAAAAATCTTCTCGTCATTAAAGATTTTTGATTTATATTGGTATTATCAATTTATTAATTAATACTTTAGATTCCTATATTTGCTACTAGTGAAATGATATATTGTAGAATTCTCAACATTTTCTAATATACGTAGCATGCAGAATTGAAAGTAACGGCACACTACATAACGTTCGAGTAGTTTCAATTCTATTCTTAGCTGCATCTGCCTTAACATAAAGAACCTACCACATAGTAGATGCTTAATCCCGACACAAATACTTTTACCATATTTCAAATTGAGAGATTTAACTGTCGAGCATTTACCGTCGAAGGGGTGGAGATAATGCTGTTGCCGTGTTTCGGAGTTACGTATATTATTTCTATCTCATATGTTTCTCTTAATACATTAGTTCAGTACGAATGTGCGAGAAAATTAATTAATTATTATCACTGCGAGTACTGTTTCAATACGGTGTTTTAGTTAACAGCAGTGAACAAGATA
Organism: Protaetia brevitarsis; assembly: GCA_004143645.1. Taxonomy (NCBI): domain Eukaryota; kingdom Metazoa; phylum Arthropoda; class Insecta; order Coleoptera; family Scarabaeidae; genus Protaetia; species Protaetia brevitarsis. The sequence continues at coordinate 4,589,520 of RXPK01000216.1, forward strand.
TGGTACAAAAAAATTCAAAATATATAATTCAGAATAACGGTCAATGTGCTTTTTAAACTAAATTAAAGGAAATAATGCATATTTTGTTTTTGAAGTGACAGGTAGGGATGGCAACGATATATCGCAAAATTCTATATTTTTGTGTTTCGTTTAATATATCGATAAATGTATTCATGCTGCAAATAAATTAAAAAGAAATTTAAATTAAGCCCCGAAAATCAAATTAAGCACTATTCACAGATCAGCTTCAGAAGTTAAAACTTCTATGGACGGTTTTACACCCAAATATAAAATGAAGTCAACATATCGTATATCGCAGTATATGCTGCAGGGAGAATCAAAGGTACCCACGAGGCTGCTAAGGGTAGCATATTTTTCGTATTTTGTGTGTCGGCAGACACGCAAAAGGCATTTGCATAGCGGAAGAATGTTGCATTACAGTACAATCAAAGTTGTAGAACGCATTTTAAAGAATGAACCATACTTAGCTTATCCCAGGTGTATACCGGGTGAAAAGTTGCGAGCTGTCGATTGCATTCCGGACGACTGGAAATGGGAAGAACTTCAACTGTAGCCGCAAAACAGATTTATTAACGTTCGGCGAATTGTTATAGTTCAGCCTAATCAAATTGCGCCTGATATTTTTTTCTCGCTTTATTTATGCAGTTTGTTAAAGTAATATTGAATCCAACATTACATTTATATTAGTGAAAAGGGAAATAATAAGACAATAGTTATTCGATAACTGAAATCTACTCATACGTATTTTTATATCGAAGCATTAGATAATGCAAACTATAAATTTCCGTGACAGAGCTCAAGAACAACATCAAAAGAAAAAAGAATGAAAACCAGTTTTAAAAGTGAATAATCAAAAAAAAAATAACAAACAGATTCTAAAACACCTAACAGTAGTAAATAAAGCATCTATTTGTCGGTAAATAGTGTATTATTGAACAAAATATTGATGTTCGGAATATTTATTAATCATTCATTCATAAAATTCCAGTCGTCGAGTAAAAGTTCTTGGGATGTGCTAATTTTATACGATCGATACTTATTCTCATGTAAAAGGTTTAAAACTTTTGTACTACTATTAAATCCGCAAGTAATTTGTTTATATGTTATACTAGGATTTTGCTCCTCTAGTGCACAAACTTATTTCGATATCACTAACATTTTTCACTAGAACACTTTTATTTTTGTTATTTATTAATGTAAACGTTGTTTCAACATATTCGACTGCATTTCGAATAATAGTCGCGCTAGGGATTGATCTTTCGGGATAATTTACTGCAAAAAATCGTGTGTAACTTCTGCTGAATTGCTACCGTAAAATGGTTTCACCATCCTTGGGCCTATAATATTCCATTTTTTTATATGAAATTACTGATCGCGATCAAAACTTACTAACCATTATAAAATTTGAGCACTGTACCCGTACTCTAATATCCACCAACGCCTTGTTAAGAGATAAGCGGAATGCATGACACGCCGGCTAAACTGAAAGTGGATTTACGCCTGTGTTTACGCATTCCTAGCGAATTGTTCCCCTCAGTCCGCAGTACACGGAATGAGGACTATGTCGAATTGACATAAATTGAAAAGATCGATGTGGTGATAGCATTTTGTAATAGTTAGACAAGGGTAGAGAATAGCGGCCGTTAGACAGCGATAGCATGCGGATTAGTGATGGCAAATCGAAGCGTACAACCGCCCAGCAGAATGGCATGCGTATATCTGGACTTTTAACTAATAGAAATCATATTTTCATCCTTCTTTTATTCATATAACGGCAATCGACAGATCGAAAGTGAGCTCTTGGTATATTGTCCGTTGTAACGCATTTTTTTCCTCAATGGTTGTCAACATTAATATTTAATACGTGGAGATTAGAGATAACATCTTGTTGTCGATGACTTATTCTTAAAGATTATTTTACCATCGATTGCCATCGATTTCCGATGGACGCAAGAAACTCGTCGCTTTCTTAAATTAAGCAAGTTAAAAAACTATTACTGAAAATAGATAGCTGGAGAAATTAATTAATCTTGTATTGCTTGTCTTTTTTTGTTGGCATTTCGGCATCAAAGCCCATGAGCTCCAATTAATGTTTACTTAATTTAATGATTAAAAACCGAGTATGGAACGCCTGAAGCACATAGAACAGGGACACACATTTCACATCTCGGGGCCTATCGGGATGTGAAATGACTGACATTTAACCACAACACAAGAAATCGACCCTCGGATGATAGGTACCCCATTGTACATTGTTTTTATAATTAAGTCATCTACTACTTGGTTATTTAAACACATTAATGTTATTATACTTGTGGGTAGATGTACTCCTTCAGTAATTAGTTGCTGGGTGAATGTCTTTATAGTCACTTCATGTACTGGGCAATTAAACAGTATGTGGTTCAGATCAGCTACCTTATATCTACACTGACACTTCGGACAATCAATGATCTGGACTTTGTGTAAATGAGATGGTTGTTGACCGTGCCCAAACTTTACTCTTGCCATAGTAGATCTATAAAAAACGGGAAACTTTATTGTGGGAGAGATACCAGGATCTGCTATAAATTGATGGATGTATTAAGCATATTTAGGTCATTTTCTCGGTTGTTAACTTTTTCTCCACAGGTCCTCTCATGTCTGAATATAACAGTGGATTTGCTTGTTTGCGATGTTAATAATATCTGAATTGCAATTGAAATTGTAAATTAGTATAAATTACCATACATACAACCATCTTTATCTAATTTAAGAGATTATCATGCTGGTACTGACGTATTTGTGTGTCTTTCGTTATTGATTTGTTTGCCATCTTTACAAGTTGTAACACTTCCCTGTTTCTTTTTTCATTTCCTTAAACAATGTAACATTCTTTACAGCTATGACAACTTTTGTATAGCAGTAGTTATTTGTATCACTAGGCCAGAAACATACAATTATGATTATTAAGGTGCTTTCCATTTGCCATTCTGGCTCACCTCACTTCAGTTTTGTGTAACAAGGCAAGCAATGTATTTTTACGAATAGCACAAACCTGCCGACTAAGTTCAACGTTAATTGTTCGTAACTTAATGCTTAAAACCGAAGTGTGCTGAGCCAGACGGCCATATATAGAAAATTGGTTTGCCTTGTCATGTCATTACTTGTCACTATTAATCAAACCGACATTATAAACGCACGATATCATGCAGAGATCTGTTTCATTCGCTAAGAGATTTGTCTCTTCTTCTAAACACGGTTTTAGTGTCGATGCTCTTTCACAAGAATGCGATTATGAAGAAGAAACAGTACTGCTATTTTACAATAGCATGCTTGACTTAATTGTGACGATTGGACAGTCACTGAAGAAGCAGTTACAGCTGAAGAGCCAGTTGCACTTGAAGAGGTTACTGTGGCAGTACTGAATGTACCATCTAACGACGTTTGATGAGGTAGTTACAACAGATTTAAAGATATATCAACTAGGGAGCTGGAAAATATATCAACAATAGAGGCAGAAGGATCTAAAGTGTCATATACTAGAAAGAAACGCAGGTCCAGCAAATTGAAAAAAAGATCTAAGAGCGATGCCAACCAAAAAGAAAACAGTGATAATTCTATTCATTCTACCACGGACTCTCGGAGAAGCAGTATTGTACGGGAGTCTGGGCGACTTCCCAGTGTATCAATTGATACTGCTCCTTCCATTGATCCCTCCAAAGAGAGCAATGCTTTAACAATCGAATCTAGTCAAACAACCGACTGGAGAGTTGTCGCTGATCGTGAAAATGTATTTATAAAATTTAAGAACGGCAATACATACTGTGGGCCTGTATATAAAAAGCGATTTGATGGTAACGGAACATTTTGCTGGACGGACGGTACTGTATACGAAGGTGAATTTAAGGGAGGTGAAATAACAGGTCGTGGTAGACTGTTCTATAAGAAAATAGCACATATACTGGTAGTTTTTGTAGAGGTATTTTAAACGGAAATGGTACTATATACATAGCGTCCACGAATGTGTGTATAGTGGAGAATGGAAAGGTGGAAAGCAAAACGGGAAAGGTTGGATATTGTATGAACCACAAAATTGGTATGACGGGGAATGGCTGAACGGAATCAGGCACGGAAAAGGCTTAAGACAATACAACAACTTGACCAGATATCAAGGAAACTGGCAGAATGGAAATCGACACGGAGAAGGGACTATGGTCTGGAGTAATCGTGATTTTTACAGAGGAGAATGGAAAGACGGTGTCATGGATGGTTATGGTGAGTATACATGGAGGGGCTTCTTTCAAACTCGCCCGGTCTTTCCTCTACTAAACGGTTTTGAGGGCGATTGGGTAAACGGAATGAGAACAGGGCTAGGTGTTTTACATCTTGGCGTAAATGGGGGAACCAGAATTGCTGGCCAATGGGTAAGAAATATGAAACACGGAGGCGGACTTATAGTGTGTGGTAACGGGAAGACCATTAAAGGAAATTTGTTATTCATGTATGATAAACCAGTTGATGCACAGTTATTTGAATATAATAAGTATTCCAGCAAGATAAGGGTGAATTCAAACATTATTAGGGCTGCAAGTAAAGAAAAGGCAGAAGCAATGCCAACACCGCCAATTCCAGATACTACTTGCCCAGAAAATGAGAAGGATTTAAATTGTATGAACTTATTTTCTGAAATACCTCTAACTTTTTCATCTCAAGTTAATCCTTTGCGCATTCCTATACATTCAGAAGCGCGCGCAGTCAATTTATCTCATTATTTGGAATTGGTTAGTAGTAAATATGGTTTAGAATATTGCGCGATGGATACATTTAGTAAGCAAAGCAATTTGAATGAAGAACTAACTCACATTAAAATATTGGAGTTCGAAGAGAAGAAGTTACGATTTGCTATTTCATACCATTACCTACTGCTTCAAGCTATTTATCAACGATATGCCAAAATGTCCTCCATAGAAGATACACGATTTAGACCAGTTATGGTAAGGATGCACCTGCGACAACTTTACGTTGATACTGGTGTTACACATAAAATGTCATTAATCGATACGGATAAACATCTACTTAAAAACCCTGATTGTGGTTTGGAAAGTGATCACTTTCCGTTTGAGAAAATTTATTTTTGGCAATTTATTTACTCATTACTTTCTATTTCGTGGGCATTATATAATGATAATAGTAACGAATATAAAGCAAATGGAATATTAGCTTCAATATTTACGAAATTCATTCTGGAAGATGTTGAACCAAATGCCGGAAAGTTTCAAAATGGCGCTACAACGGTATATATAAATTTACTACCGTTGGAAAGTATTTACAAGTTTTATTTATCTATAGGTGAACCACATTCGCTACGAAAATTATTTCATAAAATCTATAGCCCATTTGAAAATGTATGCGATAAAATACTAAATGACGGCACAGTGAGTTATGTTAAAAAGGGATCGAACGCAGTAGTTGGTAAATTAATATATCTAACAGATGAACCTGTCATAGGTGAGAAGCCAGAGGAACCAATTCCTTACCCATTTAAGGAGGGTGTGTACGAAAGTTTGCGATTATTTACTAAATTAAAACCGAAAGAATTAATGGCGTGCGTTAGCCCAGAATGCCCGAGAGTTTTTGAAGATGGCCTCATAGTAGATATGAATTATCAATTATCGTTCTTGGAGTTCTACAATATACTTATAGCCGCTACCTTAAAAGTAATCGAGAAAGCTGAGAAAATAGAACAGAGGAAACGAGATATGTCAATGAATGTCCTTTCACAACCACAGAAGAGGGCTTCTAAACATGCAGTTAAGAAATCCAAGAAGTAATACTACTAGCGCGGATATGTACTGTTGCTGAAATTAAACTATATTGATAAATATCAAATTTTAACCAACTTCTAGGATTATCTACAATGTATACCTATATATTTAATACATATTCTATATATAAATGTTAATAAAGCAATTATATATTATATATGCCCATGAATAAAGTGGTCAACTTTTGTCTGCGCGCCACGTCACTTAACACAAGTATTCAGTATGGTGTCGGGAAAGGTCGGAGGCTTATATACAATATTTATTTAACTATAAATATTGCATTGTAAGACCCCTACTTTATTTAAGTAGCAGAAATGGTGTAGGATTGCTGAAAAGTTTGTAACATTAAGTGTTTCAAGATTTTTCTTATTAAACCGCTTCCGTCGCGATGATTAAACATACATATATTTTAAAAAAGACCGTTCAATCTCTACGGATGTACCACACGCATAATTAAAATAATCTTTATAGGTACATAACGGATCAGATGCACCACCACCAATGTGTAGTCCGATTTGTGCCAGCACAATAAGTGTTTATCGCACACTGTATAAACTATTTTGGCACCACCATAATGTAAATCCTGAAATTCACCGATATACTTTTCTACATTATGAAACAACGTTTTCTGGGATTTTCTACGCTCAACATTGTATTACATTTACAATGCGTAAAACTTTAACGGAGAATTGTATTATCTCGCATCAAGACTCAACTAACACTGATGCTAGATAATAGACACACGAATCAGAGGGACTGATTTTACTGCCTTGATATATTATGGTTAAACGTTCTGCATAGCACGAAGCGAGTGCGTCCCGTGTAAGCAGACACGTCCGACCACTCTACTCACGAAGATTATTTTGTCGTTAGCAGAAAGGTGCTTTCTGCTCAGGAAAACTTAAGAATTCATAGATACATCGAGAGTGGAGGACGAACTTATATACTCCAGACGTTTTACAGTTTTAATTAGTATTACTTTTGGTATGCAATGACAATTTGCAATGTCTCTCGTTTTTGTTTTGAGATTATGCCATTAAGACACTATCTGCTGATAAAGGTATAAGCATTCACTATTCTTTTTACTTCATTCATTGTGTATTTAGTAAAGATTTTTTCTCTACCACTTTGGTAAATTGAATTTACAATCACATTGTCAAGAAGTCGACAATAATGGAAAATAAAACACCAAATAGACAGCATCTAAGTACAAAAAAGAACATGATTAATATTTAATGAAGGTGCCTTTACAGAACCTTTGATTTCACTACTTATATCATTATTTTCGTTATTTGACGTTTTTCGTTTATTATGTTGTCTTCAGCCAGATGCGCCCGAGAGAGTTTCCAGTGATTCCATATGCAATTCTGTTGGCCGTTTTCTATTTGAATATTTAGTGAGTCCCCTACATACTCTTCTGCAACTATAGAGAATTTCTCTGCACCACGTACTTTAAAGCAACGATGTTGGTGCCACAGTTGCCTAACAAAGTTCTTCTAAAACTATGACTCCCTATAATTATTTATTTGTTTTTAATTCTACAATGATCACAATTATGAAAATATTACACAGTAAACAAAATAAAATACAGTAAGATAAAGCCTAAAAGGTAGTATATACATATATTAAATAAATTTATATTCGCCCGTATAAATTATATTGAAACTTATAAATATTATAAATACTAAACAACTGACATTTTAATTAAAAAGTTCTTTACCATTTCTGCCTAACCTTACTGGGAATACCACTGGAAAAGAACGCACCTCTTTATTTATAAAATAGAGTAACTTTTACCAAAAAACAAAATTCAAAATTTAATCACTTTTGGAGAGGGATCGAAGCATGGGACCACATAGGATACAATTCATTCTAAGGGCAAGTATGTATCCTAAAATATATGTTGAGGAAGTGTGAGGATTATGAGTTATAATTAAGTTCCACTACTTTTGCCAATATAAAAAAACTTCCAACTATCATAACTATGTATAGCATAAAATGATTGTTTGAAAGGATAGAACCTGAATACATAAATGCTTTTATAACCTTAAAATATTTGATTACTTGAGTTATAAATATTTACAAACGTTTTGCGTTATAACTTTTTTAGATATTAAGTTTGCAAAAAAAAGTTCATGACAAAAGTAATGTTTCGACTAGTAGAATAAGATACGGCTATATTAGTTTATCCAAAGTTCACATTTTGCGGTTTCAGCCCACTGTGCACTGTAAGGATGGCAAAATCTCGATACAACTATCGACAGAATGTACCTGAAGGAACCTTCAAGATCTAGACATTTTTCAATTTTCCTTGGTATACTACTATCGATCGTATCTCTCCTGACTATAACGCACAAATAATCGTGGTTTCGGTTTCATTACAACAATAATTATACCTAGTAACTACAAAATCTTCGGACAATTTTGTTCTTGAATTGTTGAATCTTAACCATTCCTCAAATTTTAATTCAACGCTATATATCAAATTATAAATTGCATTCGTAAGGGATGCGCTAGTAATTCCCAATATGATCACTACTTTCATCAGAAGCAACGGAACACCACTAGTGAACTTTTTAACCTCTTCTTTTGTAAAGATCTTGGCTTTCTTGGAAATATAACAATTGTTTTTGCTCTTAAGAAACGCTTTCACTGGCTAATATGTAGGCAATAATTACACTCTAACTTCGTAAAAGTTTTTTACTTGCTTGAATTTTGTCACATTGAGATCTTCATGTATGCAAATGGTCAATTTCAACATTGAACATTCATGCCTTAAACTAGCTGGGCACTTCAGAAGAGACGCTCTTTTATTAAAATAAACTAGAAACATACTCCGTCCATTTTCTTAATTTTTCTGCCAATGCACCACTCTTGAAAGCTGCTGTATGTACTTTGATTTCCGAAAGCTCTGCAATTTCTTTTGATATACTCATTAAAAATTATAAATTTAAGGTTGACTAATTCTGTTGTTTATGACAACATTTCAAGCGCACTAAGTGACAACAGTCATTAGGCGCTAAATTATGTTTTTAAAACTGTTGCAAAAGTGTTAGATTTTTTTTATTATTAATTTATAACTATTATTGAGTGTTGTGGCTGTGGTAGCGAAAACAAATTATGCTTATCCTATCAGCTGTACTTCGATCCAGAAAGTGCCACTTCGACTGCCATACTTACCTCTACACTCTGTTAAATTAACAAAATGCTCTTTGTTAATTTTTTTCTATTATGAACAAAATTTGAGTTAAACCATAGCAATTTCTCGGATTCTATAAAGAGAGAATTTAGCTTGAATTTGTTTAGTTAAGTTTCAAGTTGTTCTAATGAACAATGAAAATAGTTCCTTTAATATTACTAGAAAGTTAATACGTTTTTTTTTGCGCCTCCGTCCAGAAACACTCATTTTGCAGTACTTAAAAGCGGCAGGAAAGCTATTGTTTTCCTGCCTAGGCAGGCAAAAATGTCGCTAAAGGTTGGCTACACTAGATTCACATGACAGATGCGTATTAAAATGTCATTAAGCTACTGTTCAACCATGCTAAGATGAACTGGTGTCTTCATTGCACTTATTATTGATAAATAGATATTAAACTAGAAGGAAAATTACAGAAAAAGATTTATTCTCGGAAACGTCAAAATAGTAAGGTATGTAACATGTGTGCCAACTTTTACTGTCAACTCCGTAGTGTCAAAATTTCTTTTCTATTTCTAATTCAAAATTAAGATTTGTCGGCCCAAAAAACATTGTGTATCACACGGCCAGAAACTCTTTTGCGAGTATTCGTACTTGTACTACAAACCGTACTCATACTCGCAAAACTGTAGTTTCTGGCTTAGTGATACAAATAACTATTTTCCATTCAACTAAAAATACAGTTAGACGAATCTGAAGCATTAAATCAAATTACGTTTTGGGTTGTGGAAACTGAAGAATTAAAGTACGATAGTAGCACATCTATTTTGTAGTAGTTTTCTCCCTACATACATAATACAGCAAACACGTAAATACTTACATCTATTACAGAAAGTGTCCCATAGATGGCCCTTCTCGTTTTCATTCTAGTAACAGAACATATTTATTAGAAATAACAAGGCAAATATGATTATAAATTATTAATCTGGTGTATTTACCAGATAAATATCTAACAAGAGCCGTAATTATCGATAGGGTGACTCCCTTAACCGCATACTACGGCGGCGGAGCGATCTTTGCGATCAACCTCCACTATGCAGGTCTTCGAATAAAGTAAATTTTGGTTGATGCAACCAAATCGTTTTTTTTTTTCGTTTACAGAGAGAGTTGTGTTAACAAAATATATTTTTTTGTGTGATGCGTTTCAAAGGCTTCGATTGAACCCCTGCTGGAGTTACCACAACAATATAAATTTGTTGTACTAACAACAAATACCTAACAATTATTTTTAGCAACAACAAAAAAATTGGTTCGTCATATACAATCAAACAGTATTGTAAAATTAACTAAATTTTGGTTAGATCGATGCAGGTACTTGGAACGCAAATAATTATACTTACTCTTATTCAGTTGGCTAGTTGGCAAATTTTAACATTTAGAGCCGACTTAAAAGAAAAGAGTTATGTATTTTTGGAGACTTTGTTGCGGTACCGGCATCGGAGATGATTCTCCTTTTCACGCACTATCTTCAAGAAGTACCGGCAGGTTCCAGTTTGCTGTATTAATTATCGTTTTGACGAGCACTAAAAGGCGTACAAGCACGACTAGTATTTGTAGTTTTATTGTCGTATATGTGCGGAAAGCCCGCGTGATGCCCAGCGAAGTGCTCCCTACAAAGTATTAATAAATAACAGCCTCTCAGTAAGTAAATAAACTATGTGTGTGTTTGGAAGGTAACTAACGGGTAGATGGTGTTCCTTTAATGGCATTAGATTTAATTATTAATGATGTTAATACCGTAGAAGCAGATGAGCGTGCATACTAAATAAAATATTAAAAAAGGTACACACTATGTGCAAGCAGCCTGTATTTTAGATGCTTGCAGAATTGCCAATAACTTTACAGGTGCTACAGAGATGCCTAGAATCTCATCTTCAGTAAGATAACCTCTTTAATTAATACAGACATCTGGTTTTACATTAACAATCTTTCACTTAGAAAAGTACCTGGGTTGAGCCAACCAAAATTTAGTTAATTTAACAATACTTTTAATTTAGCGAATCAAACATTTCTGTTGCTGGAAAGTACAAAAAAATGTTAGATATTTGTTGTTAGCATAATAAATTTATATTGCAAGAGGCCCCTCCTATCGAACTCTTTGAAACATAACTTTCTATTGTACACAGAGAAAAACAATTTCCTTGTGTCAACCATTTTATTTAAGAAAATTATTGATTTACATAGTGGCAAGCAAATTTCTGTTGTCAAAACACGAAATAAATGATTTAGTTTTTATAACCAAAATTTTAGTCGATTTTACCAAATTCCACAAGTTAACTCAAATATACAGGGTTGGGATAAAATATGGAACCAAGCAAATAACTTTAAACGGAGAGGATGATATTGATGAAACTTTACAGATAACTGTAACGAAATATAAGACATCCGATTTCGATTTTGTTGTTGTGACTGTACTTCCGGTTCAACTGGAAGTACCCTCCACTTTTGTTATTTAAGTGGAACACCTGTATATTATTGCAGATTATAATAGATCGTGTTTTTTTCCAAATTCGGCCATTCTGGTTTTAGTACCATTATCTGTAAATATGCAAGTATTCTACGAAATTCCTGAGTTACCTTTTCCAAAACTTCTCTACGGATCAAATCACATTCGTTAACTATTCTTTGTCTCTTCTCTCTAACTTCTGCAAAGTAGTTGGTCGTCGAACCTAAATACGACGTGTGAGAAAACCACAGAGATAAAAATCTAATGGACTTAGATCTGTAGAACGCGCAGGCCACTCTATGAATCCTCTACGTCAAATCCATCAATTTGGGAAAGTAACATCTAAAAAAACTCGTCTATCACAGTGGGGAGGCGCTCCATCCTGTTGAAATCAAAAAGTTTGAGGCAACTTTTGAGGCCCATTGTGTTGAAGTGCAGGAACAATGTGGTTTCTCGGTAGATCCAAATACTTTTCCCCATTTAAGTTTCCTTCTATAAAAAATGGGCCTATAAGCCTGTTTTCAACAATTCCCATCCAAACATTCAACTTTTGAGGCTTCATGAATCCATTGAGGATTCTCATTCGACCAGTACCTGGAATTATGGCGATTGACTGTTCCGTTTAAACAGAAAGTTGCTTTGTCAAAAAATACCATATTAGTTGCAAAATGTTCGTCTGGATTACAAATGTCCATCATTCTTTCGCAAAACTCCAGGCGTTGGTCAAAATCATCATGTGACAATTCTTGAAGTAAGTACTGTATACGGATGGAACTTTTATCTTTTCAGTATTTTTCCTACAAAACGACGACTTACACTATGGTTTAGTGCTGAAGTTTGAGGTGATTCTTCTAATTCAATAGGAATGTCCCAGTCATACTAAAACGTTCTAGTATGTTAGTGACAGCTGAACGTGTTATACCAAGTTTTTCGGAATGCAAATCATTTAAAAAGGTGACACACTTCGTCATGAGTTCTAACACGATCGCCATACCCGAATCATTATTAAAATTTCGATACGCTCTCTTTCATTGAAATGCACCATTTTAATCCGTACGCGAATTAAATAAACTTAGACAGTGTGTCAACAATTACCTTCTAGGTGATAATACCTTTTGTTGTGGTTGACACTTCTAGGCACTGCATCTATTGGATCCGCACTGAAATTTGCCGAGCTAATTTTCTCTCCATTCAGATAATGGTACTAAAACCACTATGGCCGAATTCGGAAAAACAAGGTGTATTATAATCTGTAAAAATATACAGGGTGCTCCATTTAAATAAAAAAATAGAGGGTACTTTCGGTTGAACCGGAAGTGCAGTCACAACAACAAAATCAACATCAGATGTGTCATATTTCGTTAGACTTATTTGCAAAGTTTCATTAATATCATCCTCTCCGTTTTAAAGATATTTGCTTGGTTCCTTACTTTATCCCAACCCTGTAAATTATGCTTCAATGTATTATACCTAGGTATACATATTTTATTTAAATTATTATTTAATTGAGTAATCTTTATTGATTGATGGCACACAATTGTTTGTCATAAGGATCACTTCATCGTCGCGGTATGCGGTGAAGGAAGATTCCTTTTTAATAGTCACGGCTCCTGTTAGCTAATTAGATTGTAAATGAATCATATCAATGCTTTATAATCGTATTTACTTTGCTATTTGTGCCAAATATGAACTTTTACAGGAATGAAATAGGAGAAGCGCCATCTATGAGGCAATATCTGTAATACATACATTTAAAAATATTTAACGTATTTGTTATACCATATGGGAAGAAAACTACTGCAATATTGAGTCCTAGATTTTGGAAAAGGCAAACACGCCCGTTTTTATTTTTCTAGTAGTTCAAAAAACAGGAGCATCATCCTGTCGGTTCTACAACCAAAAACGTAAATTTGATTTAATGCTTTAGGTTTGTCTATCCAACCGTATTTTTAGTTGAATGAAATAAAAAAAAAAAAAACGTTTTAGTTCTCTAATAATATTAAATATAAAAGCGAAATAATGGATTGATGTAAAGAGGAGTTATATTTTTTTTTGTTTGGTCGTCTTAACCGCTATCCGAATTTTCAGTATTAACGGGCGCCATACTTCTTGGAGTTCAACTTACCGTAGGTGGCGAATCCGCAAAACTAAGGTGTTATGCTCAGTATAAGGCATTCATAACCTTGTGTTGTGCGAAACGTATCTATGTATAAATAACACCATGACAGTTTAAACACAGATGGTCTAAAAAATCTTGAATATTCCGTAATGATTTGTTTTTTGTTCGCTGTAATCAAAGTGAGTTTTGTAATCGCTTTAACAATTAGCAGAAACATATGTGATGTAATATCCATCCGCTCGAGTTGAACAAATCTAGCAATTGATGGCGGTAGCTCCTCTTTGTAACTTTCCTACGAAATTGTTTCTCAGAAACTGCATCGCGGCCTTACATTCGAAGTTCATCTACATAATTTCTAACGATGGCGGCTTACGTAATGCATCGCCTTACATTTGTATTATAGAATTACTAAGAAGAGTTATTACTAACAAGATATTTTTGGTAAAAGATGATTGAAGGGCGCTTAATTAGCAGATGCGGGGTATCGGATAAGCTATTGGAAGTCGTAATAACTTGGTTTTTAATAATACTATACTATACTTATAGAAGTAAAGGCAGTTGGAGAACAACTATCAACTATCTAAAGGATTTGAGTGCTGGCTTCTATTCTTTATTTATTACATTAATTAAATTAATTCTATTTTACTCTTCTCTCTTTTCAAAGTTTGAGTAGAAGGATGATTGTGTGAACTAATTCTTAAAATAAATAATAATATTATTTAGTCAATAATTTTTCAAATCAGTTTTAATTGAATCTATTATTATTTAGAATACGGTTAGCTATAAAACATGTAAATGTAACATTTTGGTACGTGTATATGCCTTTTTCAAACAGTTAAAAGTATTTTTTTTAAAATATATCACATTACAATTAAATTTAATTCTTTTTTTGCTCTGATATATCAAGTCCAGAATTAGAAACGTTGTCCTTGAAAATTCTATCGCTTTGGCACAAAACATGAGCTGAAGTAACTAATCATCAGTAAGTAGTCCTACTCTTATTTCAATATTATTCTTTATACTGTACTGAATTTCATTACCACTCTTTCTAACTAATGATTTTGTAATGCGAAAGGAATGATAAACTGATAAGACCCGCCTGACTAGATCATTCCTAAGGCTGGATACGTTAGCCAGTGCTAATTTCTTTTGGGTGTTTAAGGCAATACGTAGTTCTAAATCAGCTTGGAGTGAACATTTCCAGAATTAATCGCTTTAAGGTGAATCTGGACGACCGTTGGTGAAAATCTCTATCAGCAGAAGGCTTGAATTTATTTCCAATATTTTAAGGTTTACCAATCAAAATTTCAATTTAAAAAAAAAAAACATGTTTTGAAAATAATATATGAAATTTCTCCTTCCAGAGACAAAAATAAAAAAGGTAGCGTGAAACAACCTTTCAGCTGTACTTACTAATATTAATTTAATTTGTTGCTTCTTTTTGTGAATAGAAAATAGCATCCGAAACAGTAAAATGAACAGAACAGTAACTGTTTTCTATAATTTTTGAAAAAAATAAAATTACAACCCTCCTACATATGCAAATGTACCCAGAAGTAATTTATTTCGTTTCAGATTAATAAATTAATCAACAAATTTGTTTTTCGAGAATTACCTTATATGCATAGTAAATACGCATACATATACACAGGAATGATATTTTTGATTCATATTTTTTATTTTATTTTATCGTTTTCTAATTATATATTAAGAGACAGGTTACTAGTTATTAGCGCGAAGTTATAATGTACCATACTTACCTACTTTCATTAGGGCATTATTTAATATCTTCGAAATTTTTAACGCAGAAGATATTTTACATAATTTTCAATTTCTCGTATTTCTATGTAATACCTCTTGAATATATTTCTGCAGATTGAAACTGTTTTCAATATTCTACAATTTTGCCATATGTTCATTAAATATGTATATATATAATATGTAAATGATTTAACGTGTGTTTCCAATAATTTTATAGTGTTTTGTAAAAATGCAAAATTATGATTATAAACCTAATCCTGTTTTTAAATTTGTATTTTGTAAATAATCTGTCACAAATACAAATAGGTTGTGCAAAATCATCTAGGGCTGAAATTAAAGCTTTCGTTTCTTATAGTTTTGAAAATAAAGTGCGGATATTCATGTTATTGCATCTTTTAGGAATAATAGTAATTCAAGACACTTTTCTTTACAATTTCTCTATAAGAATAGGTTTATATTTCTGGATTTTTGTTGATTTATATAGATGAAACCGAAACGTACATACATAGATACAATTCCTTTTTGGAGACATCACTAGTATTTCTTTGTTCTTTAACGTTACGGTGAACTAAGAAATATCTACTACACATTAATTTTAAAAGCATCAAATAATGAATTTCAGAATAAATTACATATAAGTACACCATCAGTATAAATAATCACAACCACCTTCATTTTTGTTAAAAACATTATGAAGGACGACTATATTTCCGTGCGCATACGGAGAGTAAGATGTAAATAAGGATAGATAGCACACTTTTGCAGCAGAGCGGTAATTACACATATGATATGTCAATCTCCAATTATTAATTATTATCCTTACTTTACAATAGCGGATTTTTGTATTTGCATATGTTTGTTGACCACAAAGGATAACGATTCACGTGAGTTTTAATCTTATTTATGTTACTACTGCCTTTGCGAAATGCAACCACTCCACGTATGCAAATTGCTCTTTTCATTAAGCATAAGTGACTTGTTATTCCGCACCAGGATTGAATAGTCGCCGTAAGTTTTTCGCAAAGGTGTATTCAAATTGCATTTATACCATATACCGTAATTAAGTTCTCATATTAAAACGCATAGTAATAACCCTAATAAAATATTATTTTCATTACGATGAACACGTAATTGACTAATATGATCTGTAGTACCAATGAACCGGTTACTGTTAAATATAATATTGTTTACGTAAGTATCTGTACACTCAAAAAAATACATGCATTAGTTTAACAAAACGGTCTTTGTTATTTCATTTTAGTTGAAATATACATATTCAGTAATTTCAACAAAAAATCGATTGTAAAATCAACATAAAGTTTCGGTAAAAAAATTAATGTTGCTGCAACCTAAAAATTATGAAAGAAATAATATTCATACTTTTCTGTTTCGTCTAATATTAAAACTATGTCAAAGTGTATTCAATATTGGCGTATATACTACAATATTAATAATGATAATGCAAAGTATTGCTAAGAAAATGTAAGCATATATATATATATATATTATTATAATGTAATATAATGATAAATTCTGTTTCGCCAAGACAAAATTTTTTAGTTGATTTGATATGTCCACGGGATCCAGAACCTGTGAATTTACTACATCACGACAGCAAACTTAGTATGGTTTTAATCAATATTCAATCACTAAGACATAAAACTGCTGAACTACTTCCATTACTGGAAGACCTTGGTTATCCTCAAATAGTCGCGATTACGAAACATTGGCTCAATAAGAACGAACTCGTATATATATATATATAAAATATACCACAATAGCAAGGTACAATAGAACTAATTCAGCCCATGGAGGAACCTTGATTTTGGTCTTGCGATGCACATTAATTCTGCCACCAGAATCACAAAAACTACAGCCTCCATTCTTGACTGCATTGTGTCTGATCTCCCACCGTCCATTGTTGAGTTAAGGGCTTTTCAATTCTCGACTCTCTGATTACGAAGCAATAATAACTAGAACTAGAAAGTTCTCTTTAAACACCAAGCGTGACATCAGACCTCGCAGACTAGGTAGAATTTTTCAAATCGTAATTTCAAAACCATTGATAACTTGTGTTAACCGATGGGTGATGTTTATCCAGGAACATAGAACTTAGTTTTACTAACTTGCTTGATAAAATGGTTCACGTACTGTAGAGGGGCAAATTCGATCGCATGGGGTAAAATCGATCAATCCTGATTTTACGGCAATTATTTAGTCTGGTATCTACGGAAAGGATAACAAAGTTTTCAAACACAGTCATTTAATAAACTTTGTTTATAATATAGATAACTAACTGGCTTTTTAAGTATTGCATTAAAGTTTCCTGTGTTAAAAAAATAATTTCCGATGGAATGACAACGAGTAATATTTCATACAGACGGAAACAAACTACTAGTGGGGAATCCCACTAGGACTAAGTAAATTTTCGAAAAGGGATAAGGTGAAAGGAATCAATTGTCATTCATTCGTCACCGTTTCTTTTTTTGACTTTATGAAAGTGTTGGAATAACAAGAGAGTAAGGGGAAAATTAACACCTCATGGGGTAATGCCGATCAGTTGAAAAGTAAAAGAACAAAGAACATACTCATAGAACAACGTAGAAATATGACATACTCATGTTTCTACGTTGGTTTTATTGAAAATTATGGTGAGAAACTATAAAAAAAAGTATGGCCTGGCGGGAGACAGCAATATAACCCCAAAATAACATCCACGGCCCTATCAGGACAGTGAAATAGAGCACTTCATCCATTATGAAAGCATCACAAAACAATGGGGTGCCATATTCATTACTCTGTAATTGGCGAAAGCTGTTGGGAGATGCGAAGGCATGAATTATTATTATTATTATTACTTCAGAATACTTTAAAGAACCGGTAGTTTCTAAGGAAGAGAAAAGATGACTTTTGTATTTCTCCAAGTTGACGAAATGTAGGAAATTTCCAAAAACCAGAGAGGGAAGCGCGTTGAATTAAATTTTGTTTTAGTTTTAGTTTATTGAATTATTATAGTTTATATCATTATTTATCTGTTTGTAATTTTTATAATACATATTTTCTGTTATTTCCGTAAGTTTCCTTTTTTTAAATTCAAATTTTTGTTATTGGATTTACCTCATGTAGCTTTCAAATCGGTTTTTAGGAGAAAATAGATGGGTGATTGGAATTGCCTCCCTATTATGGGGCAAAACCGATCACGCTTGATGTATTAAAAAATAGTGTTTTATTACATTGGATTAATATACATAATGGTATATGTAGCTAAAAGATGTATGATTATATATAATTTTTTAAATTTTTTTCGATCAATAATAATAATTGCAGCTTAGAAATAGTACATAAATCAGATCGGAATTGCCTCACTTTACGGTATTCAACAATGCCTTTCCTCTGAGAACCATCAAAACCAAACTGCACAAACCCTGAACCACTAAACCACCTCTCCTTTACATTCAAAACTACTAGATCTTGAAAGGCCGCAGGACGGCAAATATGCAAAATATTAATAATTATAAAATTTCCCCTAATTATTGCGGTTAAAAGCAGAAAGACATTAATTTGTTAAACGAAAAGTGTTTTTCATTACACACACTATCAACATTACCATATAAATAATAATGCGATAAGGGTGCAGGCTATATGTATTTATTTACATGTTTGATATTGGAGTATTGTTGTCGGACTCTGCAATAAAATAAATAACTTTCAAGTGAGCAAGTGGTCGCACGTAAAGATGTATGTTTTTGGAGACACTTCCATCTATCTTTGGTAATTTTTGCAAAGCGGTGACTCGCGCGGATTTGTTTTAATGTTTTACTAAAACCAAAGTTGATATTATGTTGACAAATAACAGGAGAAATAACTAATATATTTTTTTTCTATATTAACACACGTGTAGCGTACTGTATAAAATAACTGATAAAATAATGTATTTTGCAAGCTTGTAAAATGCAGAAAAGGTTTTCTATTTTTCCACTCTAAAAAGTAAACCCTAAACAACCTATTTTTAATTTTTTTTTCCAAGATCTACAACTCATCAAGAGTCGATTTAATGAAAGAAAAATAATTAGTTCCGTTTTCAACTAAATTCGGACCACTAAGCTGCGGTTGGGTTCGACTCCCGCAATAGTCCCTCTAATATGCGGGGCGGTAGCCAACTCTGGCGGGTAATTCTTGGTGGTCGGGTCAGCGGTAACCAAACATATTCATTTGATGCAAAAAAATAGGATTTAGTTTGATGGTGTTTTAGGTTATATTGATGGTTGTATTTCTTTAGAAATACATCAAAAAATGTTGCTTTAAATAAAAAAAAAACATTTAGAATGAATAAAATAATTGTTTAGTTTTGCACTATACTTTTGCTTGGTTTAAGTAAAACAATTAATCTTTTGCATCAAACACAATATTTTATATTGCCAAAACACGTATGGTGTTACATAAAATCAATTACATTGCTATTGCATCAACATATTTAATGCATTGAGTAGATAGTTAATTGTATTTGTATTAATCCAAACCGAAGTTACTTCCACCAAATTTGACAATAACATGACATTAATATGCTCGTTCATAAAAAAAAAAAAACATAAACTGTTGTTGGATTTACCATTTTTTAGTTCAATCAATGCCTGTATTCTTTTCACTGTATTATTCTGGGTGCAATTCTTTGTATTGTTTTACGTTTATTGAAAAGGGATTACTTCTATATAATTAGTATTCTCCCCGATTTTTGTCTATACAGCAAGCGTGATAGACTTCTTGCGTTTTCTTTACATACGTACCCTCGTGATTAGATTAATGGTAAAACAAAAAAAAAGGGGAGAAAGATTTATAGTTCCCAGCCTCCCGCCTGCTCTACAA
The DNA here is from genome assembly GCA_004143645.1 of Protaetia brevitarsis. Taxonomy (NCBI): domain Eukaryota; kingdom Metazoa; phylum Arthropoda; class Insecta; order Coleoptera; family Scarabaeidae; genus Protaetia; species Protaetia brevitarsis. The sequence goes on from RXPK01000216.1 coordinate 4,609,730, forward strand.
AATGGTTTCTTTAAAACCGGCTCACCAAGTATATTACGGTGATTATGTAAATTTATCTACCTGATGTCTTAATATTAAAAAGGCGAAAAAAGGAAGTTGTTCGGACTAGATTATACTAACAAATTCTATTAATTAATTCTGGTTATGCGCCATTTGAAAACTATATTAGAGATTTTCGTATACCAAATTTATTTCGTTGGTTAATTTTTAAATTTGACCATCCAATATTATTTGTGATTTTGTGACATTTTTTTAATTTGGGTTTAAGGTCGAAATGAGAGTAACACTCTTTAGGTTCTCTTTTGCATTTATTTTTTTTTGCTACGATCGTTTCGTTGCTATGTAGCAACTTTTTCAAGCAGTACTTAATTTGTAATATTAATTATAAATAATTAGTGGTTACAATTTGCATTTTTTTATTTACATTTACCTAGTATGTTAGAGTAATTAATTTTTTGTTTCTACACTGTATAGTACGTGGTTTTTTCCCTTCCTTCCTTAAATCCAACTTAAAAAAGTGTCACAAAACCACAAATATACCAAATTATTCGTATTTAAATTTAAGTATATGGACACAGTTTAACTGTTTGCTAATAAAATACTGTTTTTCAGTACTCACATTTTCTAGACTGTCTAAGAATAAGCCGGCATGTTTAAATTACCGCGTTGTAATGCAGTAATGAGCGTAGGCAGTGGCGACATGAAAGGAAGATATTTGTGTTTAGAGCAGGCGCCAGCGCTTTTGTTTCACTTGTAATTGTAGGTGTTGTCTATCATTACATATATATACAGTCTACAGCGTACATACAATATATAGAAAAGCTGCTTATATGTGACAATGTATAGATCAACGTGTTCTTAAATATTTGTGTTTAAGTAGGTCTTCTACGTTTGATTGACTTTAATTCCAAGATTTTTGTATTTTCAGTTTCAAAATTTTATATTTTATTAAATTTCCTTTATATACTTACATATGACCACTTTCACTTGTGATTGATAGATACTTTCTAACGACAAGTTATAATAAATTCCGCATAAGTATGAGGTTATTCTGTATAGCGACGTTCATTTTCAACGCTTTCTTTGGTATTAGTCAATACGTCAATCTTACATGCAGATGAAGATTCATTTTAATTAATTAAATATATTTAAGCGACCTCATTGATCTTGTCGGAATTTGAATTTCGACGCCAACACTCAATATCGAAACGTTTCTAGGATTTATCTGATAAATAAATGACATACATATTTATGATGTGGTTTATTCATAATGATGTGAAAATTGCTATGTTGGTTAAATCCGATTTCATAAAAACACGTTTAATCTCTCTTGTCTGCTTTCTTAGTTTTCTATTGATTGCATTTATAATTTATTTGCCGTTCTGTAGCGCTTACAGTTCCCGGTAAATAACTGTAAACACGCATGTTGGTACATGTCACGAAAAGCGAAAAGAAACGAAAACGACCTGGTGCATTAATCATTGTCATTCTATTATTTCTAAACCATTCATTGGTTTCTTTATATGGTATGTAGCTAAATAAAAACCGAACGGTTCTTGCCTTAAAAATACCATAATTTATTTCATTTACGGACGGATCTTGTGTTTATTAGATGAATATAAATTGTTAAATACAAAAGTAAGTATTTTTAAGTATGCATTGAATATTGTGTCGGGAAACTTTATAATAGGAATTGGAATTATTTATTTATTTAGTTGGTTAAGTACTGCTAGAGTTCATATTATATGTGATATTACCCATTAGCCTATTGATAGATCCTGGCGATTAAGAAATTCCTAAGCGTAAATAGACTATTAAATACAAATTCCAATCTGTTTCAATCTCCAATTAAAGGTGCAACCAGCAGAAACTCTACGAAGTATTTATAGAAAAATATGAAACCATACTATCAGTACTTGTTCAATAATTCAATGTCGAAAGTTGCAGTTAAGTTTTGAAAATTTCTTTTTCAAGGAATTTCAAATTTCTGGCAAGCTATCTCTAGTTAGTAATCAACCAACGGAATTTACATATGTATATGTGCTGTCGTCATGTACCCTCAATAGATCATTGGTTAAGAAATCAAATTTAGGTATGTTTTTTTTACAGTGTTGACTTCAGCAATAAATTGAATTAAAAGTCTTGTTTTCTAGATATATGGATCTTTGGAGTTACTGTGATTGTAGATAATTATTTACTATAATTAATAGCTGTAAAGTAGTAAAAGAGTTCTGGAACGATTTAAAATAGTTCGTTATTACCACTAAAAATAATATTGAAAAGTAATTTGTGCTCTTGCCTTAACAATAGCGGCACACTAACTGCATTCATTTGTTAAAATGTAGTAAATATCTCAGTGATTTTTACCTTCTTTTTATTTTCAGGTAAGCATTCTGATGATCCATATATATTATTGCCCACCATTAAGGTAAGATGATACTGCATGTACTTAAAACATTTAGGAACCAAATGATAATAGCAAATATTTAAGATATTTGATAACTATAATAAATAAAGCTATAAATCAATAGTGGTTTTTAAAACTTTATTTGTCGTACAAAATAATGTCACACTTCTGTTCCTTGTGTGGGAGCACCCTGGTATGAAGTCGTCTGAAACCTTACAACCTCCTGGCTTTTTTAATTAATCTCCAATTTTTTTTTACCCAATAAACTATACCAGCCATTCCATTGTTTTGGTACCCCGTATTAATTTGTACATGTCTCTGGTTGGCGATCGAAGTAATCCTCTGTTCCGTGGTTTGTTATGTCCAGAGCCTCTCATTTACGCTGATGCCCGGTAACATAAACAATAGTTACCAATTTGTCAAAGTTAATCAATGGATAACAGCTAAAATCAGTAACATAAAGGTTTGTTAGGAGATAATCATTTGTTAAATCAGTTGTTAACTTAACCACCGCTATTCCGGTAGTTACACATTTGTTAAGATTTACCAAAGCACGAAATGTGCCGAATGTCCAACGAAAGTTGTCGTGCATGATTGCATCAATAGATGGCGGGACGTGTGAACATAGACGGAAAATCTATTTGACATTTTGACAGAATTTTTATTTTTGATTTAATTTGGTCACTGTTCAATTAATTTGGAATAAGATAGCAGCAGTAAGTTTAAAATATATACGTTTAGTGATTATTACATTACATTTTTATAATTATGGAGGCTAGGTAGGTGTAATTTCAACATTTGATTTCTGACAATATTATCACTAAATTTGAGACTATGCATCATAATGAGTAGGAAAATGCAGGATGCCGTGAGAAGAGCCAGAAATTTTACGGTACAAGAGAAACACACATTGTTAGCGATCATTGAAAATTATAAAGGAGTAGTTGAAAATAAAAAAAAAAAAAGGGAACTATGAGCAGAAATTACATCTGAATTTAATTGTTATAGTACTACTGGGTTAAGAATGAAAGAGCAGTTATTTACATTATACAACTTTATGAAAAAGAACAATCAATACGACCAAATCATTGTTTTATTTGCCTTCTTGTCTTATATTTTCATGATTCTTCTCTGAGCAGTCGTGGTCTATGACGTCTATCATATATGTTGTCTAGTGTCGAATAGTTCTTCATTGGAGGACGATGATTAATCATTCCACATATCCGTTTTGGTTATAATCGTTATAACAAACTTGACATAAGCCAGAAACAAAACCTCAATTATTGAATTTCTAGGTGAAAACGTCAAAGTTTCAAGTTGGCTCTCTATCGGAACCAAAATGAACTATCAATTTTAGTAAATTTACAGTTAACTAGTTTACAACAGCCATTAATCAGTTGTTAACTAATTACTCGACATTTAACAAATGGTTAAGTTTATGTTACTCAATTTTTACTTAACAATTTGTTAGTGCTAACAAATGATTAACTAATCACTTGGTTACACAGGCTTTATGTTACCGGGCATGAATGTGGTAAGGGGCTTCTGTCATTCTATTACATAGTCTGCAGTTATTATCTCCAGTATTGATCTCAAATTCCTGTAAGTGGCTTTTCAGTGTATGGTGTCCTGTTAGCAGATTTCCTACGCTGTGAAGATAACTGCAAAAGTACTTCAGTCTTCTTTTTTATGGTTACTTAATAACGGCTTGGGCTTATATCCCCTTCTTGCTAACTCATCGGATTTTTCATTTCTTACGATTGCCAAATGTCCGGGTACCCACAGCAAAAGCGACTTTGCTAACGGCCTGTGAGGCTATTAAGTTCTCGAATACATTCCCAAACCAGTCTTGATCATATCTTAAATTCATTAGTGCCCTTAGTGTCGCCTGACTGTCTGTAGCAATAAAGATCCGCTTATTTTCACAAGTTCTCTGATTGATTTCTGTTGTACAATGCAAAATTGCGTATACCTCTACCACAAAGACCGTCGCATAATTTTTCCTAGTGGGAGGATGATTCTTGAGTTTTTCATCTCACTCTAAATTCTACCTCAAGTTGCACTCACGGTTTTTGATACGTCTATAAATTAGATCGATTGCTTGAACTTGTTTCTGTAGTTGGATTAATTCCAGCTTATGTGATCAATAAGTTTCACTTCGAAATTTCTGGTAAAACGGTATAAGTAAAAGTATGACCTCATTAACAAAAGATTTCCTTCCACATAGTGAATCATATAATTCTGTCACAATCGTGCATACCTCCAACTAAATAGTTCTTACAAAATGATATACCCAGTTTTTGGTTTCTGCATTACCACCAGGTGGAGGACAGGTTTTTTTTTTAAATCTGAACCCATATGGTTTTGGTCGGCCAGTATTGTCGCCGCCCTAGTTTTAATTCTCTGAAGCTGTCAATTTCAAGTAAACTTGAAGCTTTATTTCTTCAACCGGAGTTTTAGAGATCCATGTCCATTCAACTTCTTTTTTATCGTAAATACTATTATGGCCATTTTGGAGAGATTGATTTTAGACCCTCCTCTTCTGCCCATGTTTGTGTACAATTTGCATTATTTTGTTGAATTTAGCGTGACAGTGACAAGATCATCAGCGCACCTCGAAGTTTTATGCACTTGATTATTCAGTTTTATTAGAAAGCTTGCTTACGACCAGGTTCCACATCAGAGGGAAGAAACTCCACCCTACATACTTTATTAAGTGTGTAAACTAATTTTACTTGAAGTGTGCAGTCTATCCACCTGCAGTTTGTTTCATCGACAGATTGCTGGATGCTTGGGAGATTGATACAGCGAAAGTATGGTCAAATACTTCCCTAAGTCCAGGCATGTGCACAAGAGCACATTGATTTGCAGATCATGCTCAGTAGTCCATATGAGCTAATGGAATGTCGTACCTGTGAATTTTCCTGCTTGATGCGCATGGTAGTATTGATGTAGTGACCGGTATGGTAATATATGATCCGCTCTAACAAGTTTGTGAGAGTTTCCACCACAAATGGCTTTAGATTTATTGGCTTCAAAGACTAGACTTCGTCTGGTGCCGTATTTTCAAAATTTGGAATAAAATTGACTCTGTTCAGCCTGCAGGGTATTGGTCTGTATTCCAGTGCGATTTTTTCTTTTCCTCATTAACGTATTAAGCCTGTATTACAGGTTTCGGGTTCATTTGCAGTATAATTGGATAAATGCCATCCAATTCTGGCAATTTATGTGCTTGTAATGACTTGATTGCCCATTTCGCTATTTTCGTAAAATATGCAATTTTCAAAAGCCCTTGTAACTTTTTAACTTATGAAAATGCTTGATTTATATAAGAACTTTATTAGCACACTTTTTGACGTAGAATTCAATGCTCTAATTTGTTTTTTTTTAATTCGTTTTTTTTTTTGAGATATTATCAAGACTTGTGTTTTTTTATATGGAACACCCTATATATTTTTACACTATTCAAAAGCAGATAAAATTGCCTTTAATATGATATAACACACTTGATATTTTATTTAAAGGATTTTCAAGATATTTGATTTTTTGTTTGCAATTTAACAGTATTTCAAGGTGGCTCTGGCTGTAACTAAGCAATGCGCGTATTTGTTTTTTTATTTCTTTATTTTTTGTTTGGCCGTGGATGCTCGTAAATAAGCAAATAAAAGATTTCTACAAAGCAGAAAAAAGTGGTTTTAATATTAACGGATCGGTATATTACGGAAGATATAAAAATACGGACTTCACCAATCGATTTCTTTTTAAAATCGAGCTCCAGAAGCATAGATCAGATTTTTTCTAATTCCTTTAGAAATATAAGTTTCCTATAAAAGTGTCGAATTTGGTCCACCCTGTACATACACAATGAACATTTATGTGGGTGCTTAAAATAAATTATTGAAGTATATCTAATTCAGTTATTTATTTGTAATGTTCCATCGGTGCAGAAACGAATGTATGAAATAATAAGCGTTTTTCAAGTTTTCCTTTGTGGATTAATAACCGCAACCTAATACATTCTGGCTTACATCCTTCTTGCGTTACACGCACATAACGCAAACAAGGGTGATATGTTTACGCTAGATAGAAAGAACTTAGACTATTATCCGTTATCACTCATCCTTTGAGGTAGACCGGGGTCTATCTTCCCAGCGGTACTTTAAACTAGACCGCTTTGATGATAGTACCGCCCGCAGAGGTGGTTTACAACATATTTCCGATTACCAATAACACAGTCAATTGCCTCTTATAATAACACCGTTGTGTGTAGTTGAAACGAGGCGCGAGTTTATCTAATTTTGGTATCGGATCGTGATGACGATTCAGTTGTTGTTTACCGCTTTGGTTGCTTGGATTTTATGTTCAGATATTCCTATATCTAAATCACGTCTTAATTAGCTGTTGCACGGCTTAAATTTGTTAATATTTAAAAGTTGATTGATGTCCAGGAAGCAGTGGTCAGTTAATTTGAATAGAGTGATAGGACACATTAGAATATATCGAGAAAAGAATATTGTTATATTATATCTGAATATGTTCTGACATACGTGCTTTCTTCTACTAATTTATTAATATGTGATGCTGCTAATGGTAATTGATTATGTCAATAACTCAAGTGCAATGGAGAACAGCTTAATCGCCAGCGTTATAGAATTTTAAAGCCCTTGCTAGGCAATACGGGAGAACGTCGTAAACTTATTTATATGGAATACAAAATTGTTGGACTATAAATTTGTACTCTAGTAAATAAAAAGATGGTTCCTTTCGTACCTGCGGTGGTGTGCATAAGGATAATTCGGTATTGAATAGCATTTACGGTTGCCAGGTAAAAGAGAATACGATTCCTGGTATTTTAGAAGTATAAGTGCTATGACATGAAATATATAACATATATTCATAATAATGTAAATTTGTAATTCTGTTCCAAAGAAGGAATTAAGAAGACAGAACCTGTATAAAACTACCTTTGCAAATAAATAGATCAATAAAACAAGGATGTAAAACTCATTTCAATATTCGTTTTAAAACATTTTTTTTTTGTTATTCATTGTGATCCTAAAGAATGGAGTATGTATGATAAAGTGAAGAAGAAATTAGACTGTCAACGTGGTAATTGAACGACCGCGGTATGTATTCCATTATAGAGCCATATAGTTCACGTCACCAACGTTTTGTTACCGCGCGGACATGGTGTATGCCCTTTTCATTCAATATTGTGTAACGTTGTTTTCTTTCTTTTCGCTTGTACTGTTTCTATTTTTCCTAGCTGTACCTATTTAACGTTTCCTTTATTCGGAGTAACCTTGGGGTGTAACATACTAAGTCGCTATACGTGTTACATTTCTGTTAATTCTTAATCTTGCTCTTGGTATTGTCACTAGAAGTGGAGGTTACGTTAGCATTGAGTTTTACTAATTTTTACTACCTTACCAGGGATACTTCCGATCTGTGTTTTGTTCAGTCTCATTTTACGTGCTTTTTCTTTGTTGTTTGTTATTTACCATACTTTTCTTCTGTTATCTGGAAGAGTTGGTGAACCACGATTGTTTGTTTATTTCACTTGTCAGATGTTTTGACAGAGCGAACGAAGTTATCGGCGGTTGTTCAGTAAAGTCAGGGTTACCAACTTTTCATTTCTTAATTCTCTTCAAGTTATCATATCTGCGAGTATTTTGTATTAGTCTAGGGGGTTGTTTAGAGCGTTTTGCTTTTTGGGGTTTAATTTACGTCTTTTCCGGTATCGATAATTCTAGAATCGTCAATTTATCGGAAAAGGTTCGAAACGATCTTCCGTTTTTGAGACACTCCCGTGTTAGCTCTGAAAGTGTTTACACCTGCGTTGCGTCGTCCGCAATTGCCGTTTGCTGTGTTGAGATTACGCATTTTAGTTTATGCGGATTTAAGGGCAGATTGTGTAGATTGCTGGTTGAATCGTAGTTAATCTGATGGTTTGGACGTGGTCCTAGTTTGAAGTATTACGGTTCGCATCGCCTAGGCGGATTTTTGCAGTCAGAACGACCTTCGTATTTGCATCACCCACGTGTTGCTGAACTCGTGTGGTTATCTTAAACCCTTGGACGCAAGGTATGAGTAACTTTCCTTCTCTGTTCGCTTTCTAAAACTTTGGTAATCGTTTCAGGGTTTCACCTTCGGGTTTACATTTATTTTATTGTATTTTTGCTGCGAGCCATATTGGTATTTTACCGTTGTCTAATTTTGGAAGGATTGATTCAACTCCGTATTTGGATCCTTGATATAAACTATCATATGACTGCCATTCAGGGAATAAACACCACCTAATTCCACTCTTACTTACGAGTATACCAAACCTGGAGCCATATCCGTGCATCCTGATCCGGGGTGGCCGTCAGTACTGGAAAGTCAGAACGTAACTCCGAGGGCACCAGACGTAAGGGAGGACGTCTTGGAGACGGAACAAACAGGCTTATGCATTTAGAACTTATCTTTTTTTACTTTGTATACTCGTCTAAATTTCGGAGTAGAGTTATATATTTAGAGTAAGTAGCCAAATTAGGCTTCGGGGGCTTTTGTTTATTACTTTTTTTTTGCTAATGAATGTTTGTGATATTTATACATATGTAAACGTTAAAGTCGTCGGATGCGACTGAGTCATTATATCGTTACTGAAATTATATTGTTAGCGCAAATGCATTGGTGATCATCAAGGTAACGCGTATGAAAATCCATCCGAAGTTGTCATATAAGTTTACTATATCAACCTTTTTTTTTGTTAATTATTTTAAACTCGATTTTAATTCGAGCCCTAATCACTTTAGTGTCTGTTTATACGTCCTTTGGACGGTAGATGGTTCTTTATATATTTTATCAACTTAAAGTTAACCTTGTGGAAAGTGTATTTAATTCCACTCAATATTTAATTGAAATATTTATAATTTTTACACTAAGCTTTACTACAATTCTTAAAATAAATTTGTTATTTACTTTTACCAAGCAATCTTGTAGTTTCGTTAATTTTCGTTACGCTGATTTCCCTCTTTCTTTCAATCCCCGAATTTCCCGTTTTGACGGACGCCTCGACAGGGTATGTTTTAAAGCGGGTGGCGCCTTTGTTTTCGTTCTCTGTTGTATAACCCACACCCGTCTCCACTGAAGCCGGCGGGACCCTGAATGACAGGTAAGAACTTTAGATCTTTGGAAGGAATCAGCAGTAGTTTGATATTTAGCGAGAAATTTTGGTGGCGTCACAATTGTATTATATAAAACTACTAGTTTCGACTTTCTGCCATCTTCAGGTACTCCACAATACATAGAATGCAAAAATCAAGTTTAAATTTAACGATTGTTTAAAGTTTAAATATTAATTGTATATATCATTATTTCCAAAATTTATATTATATTATTATATTATAACATAATAACTAATACTTGCCCAAGCGTCGTAAAGATAATACAAAACAAAACAAGTTGATATATATTTTTTTTCTAAAATACCAAAAGATTATAATGATTGTTTTATATGTTGTTTATTTAAAGGTGTACCTTTACCTATGTTCTATTGAACTCGTATATGTGATGTGAACCTTATTGTAAAAATTTTTTTTGTGTGTGAGTGTATCCTTGGTGCAAGAAAATTCGAAAATGTGTGTGTGTAAGATAAACAATTGTAGAGTTTATATTTTAAATTATATTGTAAAATTTTGTAAATTAATGTAAAAGTACATGATTCTTGTTAGTTACTGGAATGATCAGGTTTTCAAATTTGTAACTGCTTCCAGCATTGTTAGTTTTTGGCCTTTATCACATTTATGCAAATAGTTAACATTGTCTAGGTTGTTGAATGTATGACGGGTGTGCAAAATATGTTGGTAAATGCTGGATTGTATATACTTTCTGTGTTCATTGACCCTTATACTAAGTTTGCGACCTGTTTCGCCAATGTAGATGGCGTTACAATTGTCGCATGTTATTTTTTTTTTATATACCCCCATTTTTGTTTATTTTCTATTATTGTTATTATTTTGTTAAATATTATTTAATGTAAATTTTGATTTAAAAGTAGGTGCAATGTTATATTGTTGTAAGAAATTTCGTGTTTTGTGCGACATGCTGTTATATGTGAATGGTTTGTAAATAGTGTTGGGTTTGTTGGTAATTGTGTATTTATTGTGTACCAATGGATCAGTTTTTATTTTCTGTTTGTTGGTAAGTTTTGTAATGGTGTTACTTGGACACCCTTTATCTTTGCCTAATTGTTGCCTAAAGTTCTTTATCGTAATGTTGTTGCATTGGTATTCTATGTAATCTGCTTATCTAAAAATTTAACGCGGCAAATTTATGAGCTGGATGATGGTATGAGTTGTAAGGTATTAAGTTTATTCGTAACGGTGGGTTTCCTGTACATGCCAAATTCAAAGTGGTATGTTTTTTTTTTGTTGTTTATTGTTTGCGAATTATTTTGTGGTTAAAACATTGAATAAAATTTTAATTTTTGAAATCCCAAAAAAAGACATATTGTCAAGACATTCCAAACTAGGATAATTGTTGATGTTACTGCCTAATATATTGGAAAATGTCAGTTATAGCCACCAAATATATATTATACACCAAATTTTGGGCCATACGCTAAGTTATCCCGATGTAACCAGGTGGAATACTTTATATGATGCCACAAATAACATTTAATTACGCAAAGAGAAATTAAATGAACTCTGCGATAAACAGTTAATTCCAATATTTTCACAGAATGATATTTTATTTTTGGAGGGCTATGTAAGATTGTGAAACCTTTAGCAGAAACCCTCAATTTTCTCCAAGGAGAGCAGAACGCCTATGACGGTTATCTTCTTCCTAGCATCATATTGTTGTACGTAAAATTAGAAAAAATTAAACTGCAGTCGGCTATCAAACTATTGGCTAAATCACTGCAGTATATTTTAGATTTTTTATGAAAACATTTCAACTTTAGATTTACACTGAATAAAAAAATTTCAGTAATAGCTGCAGTAACCATTCCAAAATTTAAAATGCGCTGGTTCAGTGGTTTACAAGGCCACCAAATTTTGTGAAAGATATTCAATCTTGGATATTAGCGGCAGCTGTTGAGTTAGTTCTAGAATGTTTGTCACATGTTATTACCAATTTTTCCATAAAAACACGCATATTTTTAAATATTCTTTCATATTTAAATACTATCTACAACAATCGTTTGCATTTATGTACTTCACATAATTTGTGAATTCACTATTCATTCTTTTAATTAAATCACAATATGTAAAATTATTTAACTTAACCCAACTTTTATATACTCTCGTAATGTTATAACGCAGCTACACTTACCTTTTGTTTCTCAATTTTACAGTTGCCTGAAGAAGGTCAAACGACCGAAACCGGTAGCCAAATAAATTGTAAACCCAGTTTTATTACATAAAACAAATTAGGAACTACTCTTACTTATTTATTTACTCTTCCAAATAAATTTTTCACCTAATTATGGAATACACTACATCGCAATATATTTTTTTCAATTGATTGTGTTGAAATATTATAATCTAAGAAATCGTTCTAAAAAATGCTCTAAGAAATTCTGCATAATCTTATTACGTGCTTTCTCAGTTGAATCCTTTTAACTCGTCTTTATTAACTTTTTAATTAAAAAAAACGCTTAGGAATTTCATTCCTATGCTTGCTATATAGAAGAAACAAACTACGAAACAAATAACGGCTATGTTTGAGTATACACATTATACTGAGAAGGGTCCCACACTTGAAATATTTTACCTGCTGGCCTTAATTGGTATATAAGAATGAGAAGAGATAAACTGCGGCATCAACTTTATTTTTTGATTTTATTAATTTATTACATCTACCAGTTACACGAGCTTTTCTTTTAAAGTGTTAATGTGACGGTGATTTATTGTACGACTTCCATAAGATAGAAATCTGCTAATGAAATCTTGAATTACCTTCTTAATTGTAGTAGATACCATTTATAAATATTAACCGAGTAAATATTTTTTTCTCTGTATTTATCCATTACTCGGTTTAGTGTTTTTTTTTTGTCATTATAATATTTAATTATTCTAGAGAGGATTAAATGGAAAGAGTGCCAAATTTAGAACTAGATTGTGTCTTGGTGATTTCATGAAATAGCTTTCATTTGATGAGAAATGATCTCCTTGCTAGTGCGTCTATGAAAGCAGGAATGCATTAAACAGGTTTCATTAATTTTTTCTTATCGGTATAATCTGTAACAAATGAGCAATATATTTAATTATATAGAATTTGATAATTAAGCATATAAGTTTAGAAGTATACTTTCTATATTGGATTGATAGACTTTCTGATCATTAATCATGTGTAAAGAAAATAGCTTTTATTTAAAACTTCAAGAACACTAATTAATTAATTAATTAAGCTGGGATATGGATATTGCGATCGTACCAGAGATGGGATTTTGTAACGTCTTTTGATAAATAATTTAGTTAGTTCTTTCTAAATAAGTTGATTTCTTTTTTTAGCAGAGGCATAATTCAGAAGCTAAACGATAAAGCAGTTATTGTTTAAGAGTGCTTTAGAATAAATATTAGGTACATATAAGCGTATAAGTCATTTTTATGATGGTTTGTAGCTGTATTTTTGTCCCGAATGGATTTTACTAAAATGGCAACAGAGAGCAATATGGAAACGATAAATTTACAACTACGTACACATATTCACTTAAATTGCTTTTACAAACATACGAATTTGCATTCCCATAATGCTTCAGTGTTTCGTGTAATCCTCCGCGCTTATATTTCAGATTTTTAAATGTACATTTTCTATACAAGCGTATAGGGGTTAAAGGAATAAAGAACCGTGAACTTACAGGTAACGTGCGAGTGTCTAAAGTCACGCAAATTTTTTAACTATCTGTTTAATAATCGACGCAACATAAACCTTTTGGGCAAGCGTGCGAAAGAGACACACGTTTGGTGGTGATCATTAAAACTTCGTGTATACTAAATCCATTACATAGCTCCGATTCCCGTTGATTTATTCGTATGAATTCGAGTTTCATCGATGCGTACGGCTCGGTGAACAGCTTGATGTCAAATAAAAGTAATTCTACGACCACAAAGTAAACAATCTCGGATCTAAGGACGCGTAAGGCTGGCTGCGGTCATGTAGTGGTCACGACAGCATATTTTGTATTCTAAGTGTATTTTTCACATCTTCATAGTACTGCTTTCGATCGCTTTAGAAGCGCGCCAAGAAACAAATTGGTTTTATAGAACCGTGCCATCACCGGGTTTTTATATATAACTAAGAACCTAAGTGAATCTAGGTGCAGTTATATGAAATAGTGGATAAACATGACACTCTTATTTCTTGTTTATGTCCTTACCAGGCGTCACCAAAGTTGTTACAGACTTTATACGAATATGAAATCATGATCTATTAACACATTTAAAAAAAAAAAATGATTCGCACAAAAAAAGAGGTTCATACATATATAAATGTGATGTGTACATGTTGTGGTTAACATAAATATTCAAATCGACGTCTGTTATGTTTTAAACACCACTAACAACGATAACTGAAAATCACTCTTAGTACGTAGTATTTAAAGGATTTCAATCAAAATATTTCATTCCTACCTTTGGCATCCTGCAAGGATCCAATTTGAGACCTTTTTTGTTGAACGTCTATATCGACGACCTTTTAAATTCATTGGATTGCATTGCAGAAACAGTTTATATCATATTCTTTTTTCAAAAATCTGTCATTAGTTTTATATTTTATGATATTAACACTAATTCGATAATTTATTCAATTATGTAATATATTATTGATGAAGTCAAGCCAGTTCGCCCGGAATTGTCCTCGCACTGATAATAACACTCATAGCTTACTAATATCTAATAATTATTAATAACAAAAATACTCCAAACTGTGGTACTGGTAATGCTGTAAACTTCTCCTAGACCCCTCACCACAAACTGCACTAAACTGGACGTACGTTTCGATAGCAAAGCTATCATCATCAGCAGATACACTGAACTATTTCAGTTAATAATAATAAAAGGCGACAGGTGTGTCCTTTTCTACTCTCTGTCGCACACCATAGGCGTCGCCCTATCTAGAGCGTGTAAATCGGACGTGAAAAAGTCCCACGGCTAAGGCTTTAGAAACGGACACGATTAAAAGGGAAATAATAGATGAGCGAAAGGGTAGCGGGGGTGTCTACTGCATAGGCGTATCGTTATTAATAATTAAAAGTAGGAAAAGAGGAGAAAATTCGCCGAAAATTAGATCGTAGTAGGCGTCGGGAAACGAACGCCGCTGCAGACACAACTTTTACGAAATACGGTAAAGAAGAAATCTTTCATATTACAGTTTACTGCATATTTTACAGGTTTCTGTAATATGCGCTATAATAAAAGGCGACAGGTGTGTCCTTTTCTACTCTCTGTCGCACACCATAGGCGTCGCCCTATCTATAGCGTGTAAATTTGGCGTGAAAAAGTTTCTTAACTAAGGCTTCAGACGGGCGTGCGATTAAAGGGAAATAATAGACGGGCGAACGGGTAACGGGGATGGCACGGGAATAGCGTATCGAGATTAATAGTTAAAAGTAGGGAAAGAGGAGAAAATTCGCCGAATTTAGATCGTAGTAGGCGGTGAGAAGCGAACGTCATGCGGCCGACCGCGCTCCCAGAAATGTCAGATTTGCCGATTTCGGTTGTCACAATTGGGGTATTTTGTGCGATCGTTGCAAACCGAGGTGCCGCTCTGGGAGTGGGGTTTATGTCGGAAAGATTTCTTACATGTTTCCTCTTACAGTTCGAACCCTAAAATAGGGTAGAAACGCGTTATTTTTTTCAAAACGAGTCGATTTATAGAGCGATGTTTTGCCGGGAACGCGCGCTTTGTTTGACGGAATTCGTACGATGGTGTCGTATTAATCGCCCGGCAAAACCTTCCGAATTTCGTGACGAAATAGGCGTTTAAGCCAGGTGTAAAAAGTCAAAACGTGGTTCGACAAATGCTATAAAAGCGATACAGTAACGAAGCAGATGGAAAATCGCAAAATATTGCCATTCGTGATGGAGTTAACTTCATAACCTAACATGTTATTCGAATAACAACAGCGATGTGAAGTAATTGAATTATATTGCGTATGGATCAATACGTTGCTTAAAAGGTAAAACCAGATTTGTAATACACGATCAGATATGTTTGTGATTATAATAATTATACAATTTTTAGAGAAATCGTTGAGCAAGTTTCGAGAAAAATGTCAAATCATAACGCCAATTTTTTTCTACTTTAGAGACCGAAAATGAATATACTATCACAGCATCACAGAATGTACTTCAACAGGAGAGCTTCAGATGTGCTAAAAGTTTATCGTAAAACTTCTCCCAATAGTGTCGAGCCATTACGTTCTCCTCCGAGGAAATTTGTGCCAACGCTGTGATAATTATATTATAGAAGAATAATTTTGTTACAATTAAAAAAGGTATACTTCGGTTTTTTTTTATGGTGATCATGCCTCCGATGCCATTTAAATGGGAATTTTACATCTGAGAAACGAAGTAATTTAAAAAGGACACAGCGATCATCGATTTCCATTACGTTAGGAAAGTTATATTATTACTATTTGGGAACACACGGTATGTACTTTTATTAACATTTATTCTTCGAATAAAAAAAATACAAATACTTAGAACTTTATTTACCTACTTCCTGCAAAATAGTAACATTACTTTATCTAAATTATTAAGATTTTACTAGCGAACCTTTCATTAATATATTTAAAAGAGTTAAGCATTAAGATATAATTTTCTGCGAATATCAAGAAGATACACTAATTTTAATAAGTCTTATTATTTTTATTAAAATCTGTACATCAAATGTGATGCCACAATTGTATATATTTCACCATAGAGCAGTGTTGTTCTAATGCTTTTAAACAATGTATTGAGATTGGCTAACAGATGGTACTGTTTTCCAATAATTGTACTATTTACTTTTTGACAATGTACTTGAATTGTGGTTGTCAATAAATTTAATTATTATTATTATTTTGTTTAAAACAGGTTTCTGTAATTTGATATGATCTGCCATCATCACACAATCAGATTTCTTTGTTACCGCCACCCATTCCCTTACATTGAAAGTATTTTTTTCTGAATAATTACAAGGAATTAATTAATTGAAAATATTGTACTAAATTCCCCAATGAGGTACTATTGTACTACGTTTTATTCAATTGTATAAATAGTACAATAGTACGCTTCGGAACAACACTGCCATAGAGTAAACCATGGTACAAATAATACGGTATGCTTACGCGCATACGAAAGTTACGTCAGAAAGGGGGACTTACTCAGTTGTGACGTAGTGAGCTAAGATCTCTTTGTTGACTCAGTTAATAAACTGTTGTTACTTCCATTGACAGTCTCGCTTAAACCAAATACAATATAAATATAAAAAATATATAATATATATATGGGCAAAGAATAGTTCCGCTGGCGTACTATAGATGTCCCAGCTAGGCTGATTTTAGAAAAGTACACGAGCAAACAAATAAACGTGATCTGACGTGATTAAACGTAAGTGGAATTTTCCGGTTTGCACAAACGCGTAAAAAATATAAGATAACCGAGAGTCGGTACGATACGAATGAAAGTGGTTTAACTGCGCGCCGCAGCGAAGAGGTAGAGCATTCATAAATGAATTGTCAATTCGGAAAATTATTATGAAATGAATATTAAAGGAGTCAAAGCAAGTAAGCAGTTCCAGTAATAAAATAAAACCAAAATATACATATTGGCTGCAATGGATTAATATTCGTTTATAATGAAATTAAACATATTTTTATGTTAAAGCGAAAGCAACACACGGAATATTTGGCGTTTAACTTTATTTCGTCAAATGCCTATTAACTTTCGCATAGCACATATTATATCTTATTTGAATGCATGAAATCTACGCGTGTTCGATTTATTACACTACGCCGTGGAGAAGTATGTATCTATCGTTTTATTAATAGTGTATACTTAAAAATAAAAACATAATTAGTGCATAAAAATGCGGTAAGTCGAAAATGTTATAAAATATTGTACAATAACAGCGGGAAATTCAATTTTAAACTTCGAATTATTGGAATTCGTGGGGCATAACTTAAAAATATTTTTGACTATATAAACTGTCCACGAAGACTTGGTCTTTGATTACAGTTCTTTTTTCGATTTGAAAAATACTTTCTATATATTATTATTGCAATTTTTAGTTTTTATTTTACGTAGAAAAAAAAAATATCAGACATAATATCGGGGATTTTACGCGATTTTTTGGGTCACTATTTGCGAATATAGAATCAAAAACAAGATGGCGCGACTAAAATGGAGGAATATTATTAAAAAAATGACATTTTGGCAACAGACATTTGTGGGTGTTTGGATCGTTGCATTTGATGCTGATAATTTTTTTGGAAAAATAAAATGGCGAATAAAGTGGGAAGAAAATTGAAATATTAGGGAAAATCGCCAACTATTTTTTTAAAGCTGTAACTTATGGATGTTATAAATGGAGGGAAAGGGAATGGGAAAGGGAATGGAAAGGAATGGGAAAGGGAATGGAAAGGGAATGGGAAAGGGATGGGAAAGGATGAAAAGGGAATGGAAAGGGATGGGAAGGGAATGGAAAGGGAATGGAAGGGAATGGGAAAGGAATGGGAAAGGGAATGGGAAAGGAATGGAAAGGGAATGGGAAAGGAATGGGAAAGGGAATGGGAAGGAAATGGAAAGGAATGGGAAAGGGAATGGGAAAAGGAATTGGGAAAGGGAATGGGAAAGGGAAATGGGAAAGGGAATGGGAAAGGGAATGGGAAAGGAAATGGGAAAGGAATGGGAAGGGAATGGGAAAGGGAATAGGGAAAGGGAATGGGAAAGGGAATGGGAAAGGGAATGGGAAAGGGAATGGGAAAAGGGAATGGGAAAGGGAATGGGAAAGGGAATGGGAAAGGAATGGGAATGGGAAAGGGAATGGGAAAGGGAATGGGAAGGGAATGGGAAAGGAAGGGAAAGGGAATGGGAAAGGGAATGGAAAAGGGAAAGGGTGGGAAAAGGGAATGGGAAAGGGAATGGGAAGGGATGGGAAAGGGAATGGGAAAGGAAATGGGAAGGGAATGGGAAAGGGAATGGGGAAAGGGAATGGGAAAGGGAATGGGAAAGGGAATGGGAAAGGATGGGAAAGGGAATGGGAAGGGAATGGGAAGGGAATGGGAAGGGAATATGGAAAGGGAATGTGAAAAGGGAAGGGAAAAGGAATGGAAAGGAATAGGAAAGGGAATGACGGAGAAAAGGGAATGGAAAGGGAATGGGAAAGGGAATGGGAAGGGAATGGGAAGGGAATGGAAGGGAAATGGGAAAGGGGAATGGGAAAGGAATAGGGGAAAGGGATGGAAAGGGAATGGGAAAGGATCGGAAGGGAATAGGGAAAGGAATGAAGAGGGAAAGGGAAATGGAAAAGGGATGGGAAGGGATAGGAAGGGAATGGGGAAAGGGAATGGGAAGGGAATGGGGAAAGGGATGGGAAGGGAATGGGAAAGGAATGAGGGAAAGGGAAAATGTAGGGAAAAGGGAATAGAGGAAAGGGAAATGGGAAAGGAATGGGAAGGGAATGGAACGGGAAGGAAATGGGAAAGGGATTGGAAAGGGAGAAGGGAATGGGAAAGGGAATGGGAAAAGGAATGGGAAAGGGATAGGAAGGGAACAATGGAAAGGGAATGGGAAAGGGAATGGGAAAGGGAATGGGAAAGGAAAGGGAAAGGGACATGGGAAAGGGAATGGAAAGGAATAGGAAAGGGAATGGAAGGGAATGGGAAGGAATGGGAAAAGGGAAATGGGAAGGAATGAGAAAGGGAATGGGAAAGGAATGGGAAAGGAATGGAAAGAATGGAAAGGAAGGGAAGGAATGAAAGGAATGGGAAAGGGAATGGAAAAGGAAGGGAAAGGGAATGGGAAAGGGAATGGAAAAGGAATGGGAAAGGGAATGGAAAAGGGAAATGGAAGGGAATGGGAGGAATGGGAAAGGAAAAGGAAAGGAGAATGGGAAGGAAAGGAATGGGAAAGATGGAAAGGAAAGGGAAAGGGAACGGGAATAGAACGGGAAAGAACTGGGAACGGAATGGGAAATGGAACGAGGATATAAAAGGGAATGGGAAAGGAAAGGGAAAGGGAAGGAAGGGAACGGGAAAGGGAACGAAGGGAAAGGGAACCGCTAGGAAAGGGAACGGGAAAGGGAATGGGAAAGGGAATGGAATGGGAAAGGGAAGAATGGAAAAGGAATGGAAAGGGAATGGGAAAGGAATGGGAAAGGGAAAATGGAAAGGAATGGGAAAAGGGAATGGGAAAGGGAAGGGAAAGGGAATGGGAACGGGATGAGAACGGGGATGGGAACGGGAATGGGAACGGAATGGGAAGGGAATGGGAATGGGAAAGCAAATGGGAAGGAATGGGAAAGGGAATGGGAAAGGGAATGGGAAAGGGAAAAGAAATGGCAAAATAAGAACAGGAAAAGAGAATAAAATAGGAAACGGGAATAGTAAAGGGAATAGAAAAAGGGAAGAGAAAGGGAAAGGGAAACGAATGAGAAAGAAGAAATAGGAAAAATACTATTTTAATTCTATTACTACTAAATTGATGTTTACCGTATGTGAAATACTTATTAAAACAAAATGTAAGCCCGTGGTTTCCTCGCTTTTTTGTGCTTTATCTAACAAACGTCTAACATAACTTTTGTCGAGCACGTAAATTAATGAGTTGTCAATATATGGAGTTTACGATTGGTTCTAAATATAATCTCGCGAAGGATAAATAAACATAAAAATAAAAATCGTGAAAAATGGAATGTAGTTATTATTATGAGAGGATCATTATATTTAAACGCAGAATATTATATAATTAGCACTAAGTAAAGATAATCTCATATCAGGTGTCTTCAAGAATCACAGAATTGGTGTGTATATAATAGTACAACATAATAACGATCGACTACACAAAAAAGATGACAATAGGGAAAATAAGCTATAACACAGAAAATTACATTCCAATTGGCATATCGCTTATACCGGTAATATTTAATATAGAGAATTAGGTATTAGGTACTTATAATCTTAAAAAAGATATTTGTAGGCAATTTGAGGGCCACCGACCTGAAAATACGGAAAACAAACTGGATAAATAAATATTTCTTTAAAAGAAAACTACGACTGACAATATTATGAAAAAGTCTGTTCTACAAAGGTGTTATAGAATTGAATGCTGCATAAACTAAAAATATTTTTAAATATACGGGGTGTTCAGGAAGACTGACTCTTGATTACAGCTCTATGTTTGATGTTAGGAAAAACCTTTTCTACAAAAGTGTACAGAAATCAAGCTGCAAAAAGAAAAATATTTTCCACTACACAAGGGTGTTCACGAAGATGAGTCTTGATATAGCGTTTATTTTTGCTTTTAAAAAAAAAACTTTTCTACAAAAGTATGTGCAGATTCAATGCTGCATAACCTAAAAATATTTTCAAACTATACAGGGTGTCCAAAAGTAAGAACAAAAGTAAACTACTTAAAACGTAATGCACATTATAAAAGATCGATTTCAAATGAATGGCCGACCAAAAAACAACCTTCCTCAAGTACCACCTTCCTCTACTCCTAGAATGCGCCAGCATCTAGTTTACAACTAAACTTATTGTCTTGTCTTTAAGATGATTTTACTTACAATAAGGAACTAATCGCAATACAATGCTTCAACTATTATTATAAATGAATGCAAAGTACAATAGTAACTTTGGCATATTTCTGCAGGTTCTAGAAATAAATTAAATATTTTAATAACAAATCAGAAATAGGTGTAATTAACCTTAATATTAATCGACATAGGATCTTGCACTGCATTCAATGCTGCACTGAAAATGCAAACGTTCCATTTGAAAAAAAAGTCTTTTTTTACTTTAAAGATATCATATTGGACATGAGTTTCTGAACACCCTGTATAGATATTGCAGTCACCGCTGTCGCATTCAATACCTATGACCGTGTACTTGTAAACACATCAGTAGATATTTAATGTTTAAGAGCCTATAAATGTTTAATTTTATTGAAAAAAAAGGAAATGCCACCATTTTCAACAAAATTACAATATCTCAAAAACGGTTAGCTTAGGAATAAAGAAACAATAATACAAACTCGTCACAAATGATGCGAGCAATACGCTGGAACCGTAAAACTGTACCATCCATTAAAATAGAAAGTTGATATCACACCAAAGTGCTATAAGGGTGAAAATATTTTCTTTGAATAGTTCATAGTCGCCATGATCACTCGCAAGTTTCAAATCAAATTCCTACTTCCTACTAAGTTCGAAAATAATGACTCAAGTTAGGTGGAAACGCTGTATACAAAAACCTTTATTCAAAGTATATCATAGCTAGAATTTCGCTTTTTTGTAAATTCGATTGTAGTGATGTGGGAACAAATTACTTTTTTGTCTGTGTATTAAGCAATAATTTGCGCATTGGACATCACGTATTGCCATTAACGGTCGCCATGATTCGTTTTAAATAATTACATGCTCAACGGACCAGGTATAAAACAATTTATTATTAATGCTAATGGGAGTGCACCAGCAGAGAACCATCCAGAACAATTGCAAGCCGCGCAGAGTTAGAATAGTAATAAAAAATGTCATGTTGAGAGCGTGGCCAGCAGAGAACGCGCGTTATTTCGTCGCTCATACCTTTGCGGGTAATACGTCAAAACTGGTGCAATTAACATTCTGACGCATAGAGGCTTATGAACAGCCATGAGACCGGTGGAACGTAGTAACTTTTAATTGGAACTAGTTCCAATTTATTACGCAATCGTGATCCCTAACGAATAAGGACGATACTGACTAACTCTTTTGTTAAAGGAACGATGACTACATAAAATTTCTATTCCATATGATGGATGCAACCATATATCAGAAAGGATTATAGGTACAATTTTAAAATAATAGATAATTTCTAATGATGCAGTATTACAACAAGTAATATTGTTGTAATACTGTGGCATATTAATCCTTTTAGATATACTTATTCAGCAAATTGACATCTTGAAACAATTCTGGGCAAATGTGGGGAGGACACATCCTTCATTACACAGCTTTATAGATTCTGATATTAGTTTTTTTTTTACTGATGATGAAGTAATTTTTTTCTTATCTAAAACTGGTGGGCTACTATTAGGTGTTTTTCCCTAAAATTCAAACTAAATTTACCTTCCGAGATATGCAATGTGTGGACAATCTAGGTTAGTATTATGAAGATAAGTTTTCTGTAAATGCTGGAGGGCCAAAGTAAAGACGCACTGCACAAGTAGAAGAGCAAATTTTAGAGTAAACAGGAATCTGTCAATAAGCGATAGACAGTTACCCCATGAATACTCGAAGCCCCAAAACCGTTCATTCAGTTTTAAAGGAAAACACTCTGCACCCATATCATTTTGCTGAATTTCAACCTCTGTATGGGAACAACAACCCTTTCCGACTGAATTTCTGCAACGCGCTTTTAAATAGAATTTGTGATGATAATGGTTTTGTGAGACATATTCTTTGGATCGATGAACACATATTGAGCTTTTAGCACTCACAACTTTCACAACTGGGTGGAAGATAATACGCACAATCATTACAAATTATGGAAGATGAGGAATATACGCTAGATCAAATTTANAGAGGGATCATCTAATTGGTCAAAACTTAAATACTCATATCTTTGTCAACTCCATCCGTGGAACCGCTGTATATTTGATTTACTATTAATTTTAGGATCGACATTATGTTGCAATTAGAATATTACAGAAAAGCCAGCCATGGCTTAGTTTGAAGATATTATGCTTTAACGCTTTGTGATTCTCTGGAAATTATATTGAGTTATTCTCACAATTTAATAGATGAGTTTCATCAGGGTATTCCCACATACACAGCTGCGTTATTAAAAGTCTCGTGGATGTTCTATAAACTTATATTATGAGATTTTTGGCACCATTATCTTGTTCGTTGCAACTATAATGTGACAATCTTCAACCAAACATATACTTCCGGTCTGACCGGAAATGGGCGTCAACTATTGTTATTGTAATAGAATATATAATTTTCTTACATTTTTAGATTCACGCCATAAATAAGTCAATCTTTATAGTTCATATAGCTACAGTTGCCGTTTGAGTAATTTAAATTTTCGTTTTTTTTTTGTAATAATCATCCTCATTAGAAAATTAATATCCTTAATACGCAAATAGGGACTCCCAAATTGCTATGTTATGAATTAATGTAACTCTAAGAAATAGTACGCACACTCGCATTCTAAATACAGATATTCAAACTGAACAACAAAGTGACATATTTTCGAATGCAAAAACTCAATTTGTATTTTATTCGAATCAACGCAGCCTAAATGCCACTTACGGATTACATAGCGTGCATTAAAGTCATATGTTAAAATTGTTTGCTTGTTATTGATTCAATTGACGATAACTTAAAAAAAATATACATAGAGAAAATAAGCCAGAGGAACGTAAAGAGAGAACAGCATCTCTATAATTACACGATGCACTGCGCAATTCTAGAATTTTAATACTTAATCCAAGAATCGCGAAGTAAATTCTGCGATATAAAAATCTACCAAAGGATTGCGGCGTGTTTGCGAATATAAATAAGGATTAGCTTTCGAAAGTATGTCGCGATAGTATACTTCTTTTGTGTTTATTTTGCCATCATATTCCCGCGTGTAAATGACATAAATTCAAATACTAAAAATGTATTCGTGGTATAATTATTTAAGAAAAAATTAACTACAGCCATTCTTGATTACAATATAGATTACTTTTGTAAGAATTTTTTTAATGTTGATGTATAAAATAATTTTAGGACAACAAATATTAAACTATTAAACGTAAAGTGGAATTTCCGTTGCACAAACGCGTAAAAATATAAGATAAGCAAGAGTCGTGCGATACGAATGAAGGTTTAACGCCGCGCAGCGAAAGGAAAGCATTCATAAAAGAATGCAATGCGCAAAATTAATGAAAGATATTAAAGAGTCAAAGCAAGTAACAGTTCAGTAAATAAATAAAACCAAAACACACATATTGGCCAATGGATTAATACGTTTAAGAATGAAATAAAACATATTTTATTAAAGCGAGCACACACGAAATTGCTTTATTATATCGTCAAATGCTATAACTTTCTCAGCACATATATATCTATTTTAATGCATGAAATCTACGCGCTTCATTTATACACTACGCGTGAGAGAAATATCTATGCTTTTAATTAATATGTATATTAATAAAAACATATAGTGCATAAGAATGCGTAAGTCGAAAACGTTCTAAAATATTGTCACAATAACACGGAATTCAAATTTTAAAATTGAATTATTGGAATTCAAAGCATAACTTAAAATATTTTTGACTATATGACTGTCCAACGAAGACTTGGTCTTTGATTACAGTTCTAATTTGATTTGAGGAAAAAGACTTTCATATATATGCCATTTAAATTTACTAGAAAATAAAATAGCAAACAAAATATGGGATTTTTACGCATTTTTTGGTACTATTTGCGAATATAGAATCAAAAACAGAGGCGCATTAAAACGGAAGAAGAGTATAAAAAAAAATGGCATTTTGCAACAATATTGTGTTCAAAGCCTTCTGTAGTGCTGAATTCCATCTTACAAATTTTAGAAAATAAAATGGAGGTTCAATATTGAAGAGAATTTTGAAATATAGGAACTTTGCAACAGACATTCGTATGCAAGCTTTAGTCGCTAAATTATTCTATTTAGATTTTGCAAAAAAAATGGCGGACGCAATATGGGGCAGAACTTTTGAATATAAAAGAAAACCCACGCATTTTTTTGAAGCTTGAGACTTATCAATTTTAGGCCACTATTTGCAATATAGAATAAAAACATTAGAGGCCGACTAAAAGAGAAAAGTATTAAAAAAATGACATTTGCAACAACAGTTGTGGGTGTATGGATCGTGCATTGCATGCTATAATATTTTTGGAAAAAAAATGGCGAATAAGTGGGAAGAAAATTAAATATAGGAAAATCGCCAACTATTTTAAAGCGTAACTTATGGATGTTATAAAAGGAAGGGAATGGAAAGAAGGGAAGGAAAAGGGAAAGAATGAAAGGGAATGGAAAAGGAATGGAAAGGAATGGAAGGAAATGGAAAGGGAATGGGAAGAAGGGAAAGGAATGGAAAAGGAAAGGAATGGAAAGGAATGGAAAGGAATGGAAAGGGAATGGGAAAAAATGGAAAGGGAAGAAAAGGAATGGAAAGGGAATGGGAAGGATGGGAAGGAATGAAAGGAAGGGAAAAGAATGGGAAAGGAATGGGGAATGGAAAGGAAAGGGAAAGGAAATAGGAAAGGAATGGGAAAGAAATGGGAAAGAATGGGAAAGGGAATGGAAAAGGGAAAGGAAAGGGAATGGAAAGGAAGGGGAAAGGAAATGGAAAGGGAATGGAAGGAATGGAAAAAGGGAAAGGGATGGAAAGGAATGGAAACGAATGGAAAGGGAATGAAAGGGAAGGGAAGGAATGGGAAAGGAAAGGGAATGGAAAGGAATGAAAAAGGGAATAGAAAGGACAGGAAAAGGAAAGGAAATAGAAAGGGAAAGGAAGAATAGGAAAGAGAGAGGGAAAGAAAGGAAAGGAAAGGATGGAAAGGGATGGGAAGGGAATGGGAAATGGGATGGGCAAAGGGAATGGAAAGGGAATGGGAAAGGGAATGGGAAAGTGAATGGAAAGGGAATGGGAAAGAAATGGGAGGGAAATGGGAAAGGAATGGGAATGAAAGGGATGGAATGGGAAGGGAATGGGAAAGAGGGAATGAGGAAGGGAATGGGAAAGGGAATAGGGCATGGAAAAGAAAGGGGAAGGAACTAGAAATTGGAAAGGGAGGGAATAGGGAACGAGAATAGGGAGGAGAGGGAACAGGGAAAGGGAATAGAGAATGGAATAGGGACCGAGAAATGGGAAAGAAGAATAGGGAAAAGATAGGGAAAGGGAATGGGGAAAGAAAATGGGAAAGGGAATGGCGAAAGGGAATCGGAATAAGTAGAGAAAATAGGGAAGGATGGGGAAATGAATGGGAAAGGGAATTGGAAAGGGGAAAGGGAAAGGAAAGGAAGGGAAAGGGACTAGGGGAAAGGAAAAAGAATAGGAATAAGGAAAGGGAATAAGGAACAGGGAAGAGGTAATAGGAAACGGAATAAGATAAAGGGAATAGAGATACGAAAAGGGACAACGAAATGGAAAAAGGATATGGAAAAATACTATTTTTCTATTATTACTAAATTGATGTTAACCGTATGTGAATACTGCTACATCGATAGTCACCAATGACAAAAAAATCTATATAATAAGCAGACAATTAGATAGTAGGATTAGCCTGAATTATATAGCTTATTAAAACAAAAATGTATCAGCTGTGTTTCCTGGCTTTTTTGGTGCTTTATTTAACAAACGTCTAATATACTTTTTGTCGAGCAACTAATTAATGAGTTGTCAAATATTAATGGATTTACGTTGCTATAAATATGAATCTCGCGAAGGATAAAATAAAAACTATAATATAAAATCGTCAAAATTGGAACTTGTAGTTATTATTTATGAGAGTGGATCAATTTTATTTAACAACCCAGAATATTTATATAATATTAGCCCTAAGTAATTCTAATTCATATCGGTGTCTTCAAAATCTACGTGTATATAATCGTACACAAAAAACTTTTCTAACAAAATTGTGGCAGATTTAATGCTGCATAACCACAAAATATTTTCAACTATACGGGTGTCCAAAAGTAAGAAAAAGTAAATACTTAAAGTACTGACATTATAAAAGATGATTTTCAAGTGAATGGGACCGACTTCAAAAAAACCACTTCCTAAGTACATTCTCTCCTCTAGATGCGCAGCATCTAGTTATAATACACTAAAAGGTGATGCTCTGTTTTTTTCTACTTCTGTACGCACACCATAGGCGTTCGCCCTATGCTTATAGCGTGTACAATCGGGCGTGAAAAGTCCCACGGCTTACGCGCTTTTAGAAACGGACACGTAAAGGAATAAATAGATGGGGAAAGGGTAGCCGGGGGTGTCTATGCATAGGCGTATCGATTAATTAATAATTAAAGTAGGCAAAAGAGGAGAAAATTCGCCGAAAATTAATCGTAGTAGGCGTCGGACACGAACGCCGCTGCAGACACACTTTTACGAACAACGGTAAAGAAGAATCTTCTCATATACAGTTTACTGCATATTTTACAGGTTCTGTATATAAGCCTATAATAAAAGGCGACAGGTGTGTCCTTTTCTACTCTCTGTCGCACACCATAGGCGTCGCCCTATCCTATACGCGTTATTCTGGCGTGAAAAAGTTTTTAATAAGGCTTCAGAAGGGGTGCGATTAAAAGGGAAATAATAAGACGGCGGAACGGGTAACGGGGATGGCACGAGGAACTAGGCGTATCGAGATTAATAGTTAAAAAGTAGGAAAGAGGAGAAATTCGCCGAAATTTAGATAGTAGTAGGCGTGAGAAGCGACGCAATCGCGGCCGACCGCGCTCCCAGAATGTCAGATTTGCCGATTTCGGGTTGTCACAATTGGGGTATTTGTGCGATCGTTGCAAACCGAGGTGCCGCTCTAGGGATGGGTTTTATGTCGGAAAGAATTTCTTACATGTTCGTCTTACAGTTCGAACCTAAAATAGGTAGAAACGCGTTATTTTTTCAACAGTCGATTTTAGAGCGATGTTTTTGCCGGGAACGCGCGCTTTGTTGACGAATTCGTACGATGTGTCGTATTAATCGCCGGCAAAACGTTCCGAATTTTTCGTGGACGAAATAGGCGTTTTAAGCCAGGTGTAAAAGTCAAACGTGGTTCGACAAATTGCTATAAAAGCGAACAGTACGAACGCAGATGGAAAATAGCAAATATTGCATTCGTGATGGATTAAGTTCATAACCTAAAATGTTATTCGAATAACAAGAACAGCGATGTGAAGTTATTGAATTATATTGCTTTGGATCAATAGTTGCTTAAAGGTAAACCAAGATTTGTATAAACGATCAAGATATGTTTGCGATTATATAATTAATACATTTTTGAGAAATCGTTGGAGGCAAGTTTTCGAGAAAATGTCAAATTGATAGCCATTTTTTTTCCTACTTTTAGAGATACGAAAGTGAAATATACTTATCACAGCAATCACAGGAAATGTACTTCAACAGGAGAGCTTCAGATGTGCTAAAAGTTTATCGTAAAACTTCTCCCAACTAGTGTCGAGCCATTACGTTCTTCCTCCGAGGAAATTTTGTGCCAACGCTGTTGATATTATTTATGAAGAATAATTTGTTACCATTAAAAAAGGTATACTTCGGTTTTTTTTTTAATGGTGATCATGCCTCCATGCATTTAAATGGAATTTACATCTGAGAAACGAAGTAATAAGGACACGCGTCACGACATAGCTTTAAGGAAAGTTATAATTATTACTATTTGGACACACGGTATGTACTTTTTATTAACATTTATTCTTCGAATAAAAAACTATCAAATACTTAGAACTTTATTTACCTACTTCCCTGCAAAATAGTACATTACTTTTATAAATTAATTAACGCTTTTTTACTAGCGAAGCCTTTCATTAATTATTTCTAAAAGGAGTTTTAAGCTCAAGATATAATTTTCTTCTGCGAATATCCAAAGAAGATACACTAATTTTAGATAAGTTCTTATTTATTTTATTAAATCTGTACATCAAATTGTGATGACACTTGTTTATTTCACCATAGAGCAGTGTTGTTCTAAAATGCTTTAAACAATGTATTGAGATCTGGCTATACAGATGGTACTATTTTCCAATAATTGTACTATTACTTTTTGACAATGTACTTGATTGTAAGTTGTCAATAACTTCTAATATCTATTATTATTTTGTTTTAAAAACAGGTTTCTGTATTTGAATGATCTGCCATCGCATCACAACAATAGATTTCTTTGTTACCGCCACCATTCCCTTACATTGAAGTATTTTCTGATAATTACAAGGAATTAATTCATTGAAAATATTATACTAAATTCCTCAATGAGGTACTATTGTACTACGTTTTTATTCAATGTATAAAATCAGTACAATATACGCTTCGGGTAACCACACTGCCATAGAGTAACATGGTACAAATAATACGGTATGCTTAGCGCATACGAAAGTTCGTCAGAAAGGGGACTTCTCAGTTGTGCCGTAGTGAGCTAGTCTCTTTGTTGACTCAGTTAATAAACTGTTGTTACTTCCATTAGCACAGTCTCGCATTAAACGCAATACAATATAATATATAAAATATAATATATAATATATGGGCAAAGAATAGTTCGCTGGCGTACTATAGAAATGTCCAGCTAGGCTGATTTTAGAAAAAGTACACGAGCAAACAAATATTAAACGTGATCTGACGTGATTAAACGTAAGTGGAATTTCCGTTTTGCAACAAACGCGTAAAAATATAAGATAACGAAGAGTCGGTAACGATACGAATGAAGTGGTTTAACTGCGCGCGCAGCGAAGAGGTAGAGCAATTCATAAATGAATTGTCATTCGGAAAATTATTATGAAATGAATATTAAAGATCCAAGCGTAACAGTTCAGTAAATAAAATAAAACCAAAATATACATATTGGCTCAATGGATTATATACTCGTTTTATAATGCAATTAAAACATATTTTTTTATGTTAACGGAAAGCAACACACGGAAATATTTGCTTTTATGTTATTTCGTCAAATGCCTATTAACTTCGCATAGCACATATTATATCTTATTTTGAATGCATGAAATCTACAGCGTGTCGATTTATTACACTACGCGTGGAGAATGTATGTATCTATCGCTTTATTAACAGTGTTATTAAAATAACAACATAATTTAGTTGCATAAAATGCGGTAAGTCGAAACTGTTATAAAATATTGTCACAATAAGCGGGAAATTCACATTTTTAAAACTCGAATTATTGGAATTCGTGGGGCACTAATTAAAAATATTTTTTTGACTTATAGACTGTCCACCGACGACTTGGTCTTGATTACCAGTTCTATTTTGATTTTAGGAAAAATACTTTCTATATATTATTATTCCATTTTTAGTTTTTAATTTTACAAGTAGAAAAATAAATATCAGAACATAATATCGGGGAAAAATTTTAACGGCGATTTTTTTGGGTCCTATTTTGCGAATATAGAATCAACAACAAGATGGCGCGACTAAAATGGCGTAATATTATTAAATAATGCACATTTTTTTGCAACAGCCTTTGGTGGGGTGTTTGGAATGTTGCATTTGCATGCTGATAATATTTTTTGGAAAAATAAAATGGCGAATAAAGTGGGAAGAAAATTGAAATATGGGAAAATCGCCAACTATTTTTTTTAAAGCTGTACTTATGGAAGGAATGGAAAGGAAATGGAAAGGGAATGGAAAGGGATGGAAGAGGGAATGGAAAGGGAATGAAAAGGGAATGGGTAAAGGGTGGGAAAGGAATGGAGGAATGGGAAAGGGAAAATGGGAAGGGAATGGAAAGGGAATGGGAAACGGAATGGGAAAGGATGGGAAAGGGAATGGGAAAAGGGATGGGAAGGGAAGGGAAAGGGAATGGGAAAGGGAATGGGAAAGGGAATGGAAGGAATGGGAAAGGGAATGGAAAGGGAATGGGAAAGGGAAATGGGAAGGGAATGGGAAAGGGAAATGGGAAAGGGAAATGGGAAAGGGAAATGCGGAGGGATGGGAGGGATGGAAAGGGAAATGGGAAGGGAATGGGAAAGGGAATAGGGACAGGGAAAGGGATGGGAAGGGAATGGGCAAGGAATGGGAAAAGGGAATGGAAAGGGAATGGGAAGGGAATGGGAAGGGAATTGGGAAAGGGAAATGGGAAAGGGAATGGGAGGAATGGGACGGGAAGGGAACGGGAATGGAAGGGAATAGGAAAGGGAAATGGGAAAGGGAATGGGAAAGGGATGGAAAGGATGGGGAAGGGAATTGGAATGGAAAGGGATGGAGGGAAAGGGAAGGGAAAGGGAATGGCAAAGGGAAATGGGAAAGGGAAATGGGAAACGGGAATGGGAAGGGAATGCGGAAAGGGAATGGGAAGGGAATGGAAAGGAATGGGAAGGGAATGGAAAGGGAATGGGGAAGGGCATAGGGATAGGGAAAGGGAATGGAAAGGGAATGGGAAAGGGAATGGGAAAAGGATGGGAAAGGGATGGGAACAGGGAATGGCAAAGGGAGATGGGAAGGGATGGGGCAAAGGGAATGGGCTGGGAACCGGGATGGGCAGGGAATACAGAAAGGGAATGGGAAAGGGACTGGAAAGGGAATGGGAATGGGAAGGGATTGGGAGGGAATGGGAAAGGGAATGGGAAAGGGATGGGAAAGGGAAAGGGAAAATGGGAAAGGAATGGGAAAGGAATGGGAATGGGAAAGGATGGGAAAGGGAATGGGGAATGGGAGGGAATGGGAAGGGGATGGGAAAGGGAATGAGAAGGGGAAAGGGAATGGGAATGGGTGGCAAAGGAATGGGAAAGGGAATGGGAAAGGAATGGGCCAAGGGAATGGAATGGAAGGGAATGCGGAAGGGAATGGGAAAGGGACGGGAATGGGAGGGAATGGGAAACGGGGGAATGGGAAACGGAAGGGAGGGAAAGGGAATGGGAAAGGGAATACGGGAAAGGGAAATGGGAGGGAATGGGAATGGGAATGGGAAAGGGACTGGAAAGGGAGGGACATGGGAGAAACGGAATGGGATAAGGGAAATGGGAAAGGGAATAGGGAATGGACATAGGAAAAGGGGAAAGGAATATTAAATTGGAACAGGGAAGGGAATAGGGAAAGAGAATAGGGAAAGGAGAGGGAACAGGGAAAGGGAATCAGAGAAATGAGAATAGGGAACGAGAATGGGAAAAGAGAATAGGGAAAAAGGAATAAGGAAGGGAATGGGGAAAGAAAATGGGAAAAGAGAATGGCGAAAGGAATAGGGAATAAGTGAGAAACTAGGGAAAGGGATAATGGGGAAATTGAATAGGGAAAGGGAATTGGAAAGAGGGAAAGGGGATTAAAGGAAAGGGAATAGGGAAAGGGAGTAGGGAAAGGGACTAGAAAGATAGGAAACAGGGAATAGATAAAGGGAATACGAGTACGGAAGGGACAACGAAATGAGAAAAAGGGAATAGGGAAAAATACTATTTCATTCTATCTATTACTAATTGATTTTACGGTATGTGATATCTGTCTACATATCGAGTCAGCCAATGACAAAAAAAATCTTTATAATAAGCAGACATATAGATAGAGGAATAAAGCCTGAAATATATATAGCTTATTAAAACAAAATGTATTAGTATCTGTGTTTTCCTCGCTTTTTTTTGCTTTTTCTAACACACGTCATATAACTTTTTTGTC
Source organism: Protaetia brevitarsis (assembly GCA_004143645.1). NCBI lineage: Eukaryota > Metazoa > Arthropoda > Insecta > Coleoptera > Scarabaeidae > Protaetia > Protaetia brevitarsis. Next base: position 4,642,679 of record RXPK01000216.1, read on the forward strand.
GAGCAACGTAAATTATGAGTTGTCAAATATTATGGCAATTTACGGTTGTGCTACTATAGTCTCGCCGAGGATAATAAACTAAATAAATATAAAAATCGTCCATTGGGAATTGTAGTTTTATTATGAAGAGTGGATCATTTATTTAAACGGCAGAATATTTATATAAATTAGCCGCTAAGTAAGATAATCTCATATTCGGTGTCTTAAGAATCACGTGTTATATAATACATACACAAAAATTTTTGCAAAAGTTGTCAGAATTTCAATGCTGCATACTAAAAATATTCAACTATAACAGGGTGTTGCAAAGTAAGAACAAAGTAACTACTTTAAAACGTACTGCAACATTATAAAAGATGATTTTCAAGTGAATGACCGACTTCAAAAAAACCACCTTCCTTACAGTATACCCCTTCCTCCTACTCCTAGATGCGCAGCATCTTAGTTCCATTATTACTAAAGTTTGGATAGCTTCTATCCTTGTCTCTACAGCAGCGGCGTCGCCCATATAACGTGGTGTAATTCGTGGAAACTTTACGCGCAAAGGATCCGAAAGCGCAGGTAATTAAAGGGAAATGATAGACGACCGAATGGGCGACGAACGGTCGACCGGCTGCGGATATTTCTGTTCATCGCAAAAAGTACGAAGAGGAAAAAAATTCGCCGAATTTAGATCGTAGTAGGCGGTGAGAAGCGAACGTCACTGCAACCGACCGCGCTGCCAGAAACGTCAGATTTGCCGATTTCGGTTGGTCACAATTGGGGTAATCTTGTGCGATCGTTGGCAAACCGAGGTGGCCGCTCTGGAGTGGGTTTATGTCGGAAAGAATTTCTTACATGTTTCCTTTACAGTTCGCACCCTAAAATAGGGTTAAAGCGTTATTTTTTTCAAACGAGTCGATTCTATAGAGCGATGTTTTTGCCGGGAACGGCGCCTTTTGTTTGACGGAATTCGTACGATGAGTGTCGTATTAATCGCCCGGCAAACTTCCGAATTTCGTGGCACGATTTCGATTTTAAGCCAGGTGTAAAAAGTCAAAACATGGTTCGACAATACTATAAAGCGATACAGTAACGAACGTTCTGATGGGAATCGCAAAATATTCGACCATTCGTGATGGAGTTATGTTCATAACTACATGTTTTCGAAATAACAACAAAAGGCGATGTGAAGTAATTGAATTATTTGGCTTATGGATCAATAGTTATTAAAAGGTTAAAATCAGATACACGTATACACGGTCAAGTATGTTTTGTGATTTAAATTATACATTTTTAGAGAAATCGTTAGCAAGTTTCGAGAGAGATGATCAATCATAACGCCAATTTTTTCTACATTTAAGAGACCGAAACCGAATGTAGTATCACGCATACAGAATGTACTTCAACAGGAAGAGCTTTCAGATGTGCTAAAAGTGTAATCGTAAAGCTTCTCCCAATAAGTTGTGAGCCATTACGTTCCCCTTCCGCAAGGCAATTTGTGCCAACGCTGTGATAATTTATTATAGAAGAATATTTTTGTTAGAATTAAGGTATACTTCGTTATTTTTTGGTGATAATCGCCTCGCGAATGCATTTAAAAATGGGAATTTAACGTCTGGAAACGAAGTAATTTGAAAAGGACACATGTTCGATCATGGATTTCCATTACGTTAAGGAAAGTTATATTTTATTTGGGGAAACACGGTTGTACTTCTACTATTAACATTTTTCTCGAATAAAAACATATCAATACTTAGACTTTCTTTACCTCCCTTCCTGCAAATATACATTACTTTTCTAAATTATTACGATTTTACTAGCGACGCCTTTCATTAATTTATTTAAAGAGTTTAAGCTATCAGATATAATTCTTCTGCAATTCAAGAGATAACTAATTTTTAATAGTCTTATATTTTTATTAAATCTGTTACATCAAATGTATGAACACAAATCTATCATATTTCAACCATATAGGCAGTGTTGTTCTAATGCCTTTAACAACTGTAATTGAGATTGGGCAACAGAACTGGTAGGCTATTTTCCAATAAATTGTACTATTTATTTTTGAGCCAATGTACTTGATTTAGTTGTCAATAATTCTAATTAATTATTATTATTATTAATCTTTGTTTAAACAGGTTTCTGTAATTTGATTGATCTGCATCATACAGGCAATCATGATTTCTTCTTTTGCTTACCGCCGACCATTCCTTACCGACTTGAAAGTTTTTTTTTTCCTGAATAATTACATAGGTGATTAATTGAAAATATTGTTACTAATTCTACAATGAGGTACTATTGTACTATTTTATTCATTGTACTAAAATAAGTACAATAGTGAACGGCTTCGGAACAAACAGCGCCTAGAGTACAATGGTAACAAAGCTAATACGGTATGCTTGCGCCTACGAAAAGTTAGTCAGAAGGGGGACTTACTCAGTTTGTTGACGTGTAGTGAGCTTAAGATCTCTTGTTGACGTCAGTTATAGGAATGTTGTTACTTCCATTGACGTCTGCTTAAAAACACCAAATACAATATATAGTAAAATATATAATATATTGGGCCAAGAATAAGTTCGCTGGGTCGTACTAATAGATGTCCAGCTAGGCTGATTTTAGAAAGTTCACGACCAAACAACTACTTAAACGTGATCTGACGTGATTAAACGTAAGTGGAATTCGTTGCACAACGCGTAAAATATAAAATAAAACCGAAGTCGGTCCGAATAGAATGAAAGTGGTTTTAACTGCGCGCGCAGCGAAGAGGTAGAATTCGGTCAATTCGTCACCAATTATTTGAATGAATATTAAAGGAGTCAACGCAAAGTACAGTTAGTAATTAAAATAAAACCAAATATACATATTGGCTGAATGGTTAATATTCGTTTTAATAATGAATTAACATATTTTTCGTTAAAGCGAAGCACCACAGGAATTTTGCTTTTATCTTTTTCGTCAAATGCTATTATTTTCATAGCAGCTATTATATCTATTTTTAATGCATGAAATCTACAGCGTCCTTGATTTATTACAATACGCGTGGAGAATGTTGTATTATCGCTTTTATTATATAGTGTATATTAAAATAAAACCATAATTAGTGCTAAGTGCGGTAAGCGAAAACGTTATAAAATTTGTCACAATAAAGCGGAAATTCAATTTTTAAAAACTTGGAATTATTGGAATTCAATAGGGCTAACTATAAAAATATTTTTGATATATAGACTGTCAACCGACAGACTTGTGGTTCTTTCGATTGACGTTTATAATTTTTTCTGATTTTAGGAAAGACTTTTTCGGCTATGATATTATTCCATTTTTAAATTTTACGTAGAAAATAACATAGCAGTACATAATACGGGGATTTTACGCGATTTATTTGGGTCACTAATCTTTGCGAAATTAGAATAAAAACAAGATGGGCATTAAACGCGAAGAAGAGTTTAAAAAAAATGGCGATTTTGCAACGATATTTGTGTTCAAAGCTTTTTGCTAGTGCTGAATTCGATTCTTAAAAGAGTTTTTAGAAAAATAAAATGAAGGATTCAATATTGAAGAGAAAATTTTGAAATACAGGAGACCCATTTTGCAACAGACGTTTCGTATGCAACGCGTTTTTTGAGGGTCGATAAATTTGCTTCTGATTTAGTTTTGCCAATAAATTTCGGCGGACGCATAATGGGGCAGAGATTTATGAACTATAAAGAATACGCAATTTTTTTTTTGAGGCTTGGACTTATGCAATTTTTGGGCCACTATTTGCGATATAGAATCAAATTACATGATAGGCAGACTTAAATGGAGGATTATTAAAAACCATGACATTTGCAACAGACATTTGTGGGGTGTTTGGATCGTTGCTTTGATGGGTGATATCTTTTCTGGAAAAATAAATGGGCGAATAAGTGGGAAGACAAATTGAAATATAGGGAAAATCGCCGAACTATTTTTTTTTAAAGCTGTAACTTATGGGATGTTATAAAGGGGAAAGGGAAATGGGAAAGGGAATGGGAAAGGGAATGGGAAAGGGAATGGGAAAGGACAATGGGAAAGGGAATGGGAAAGGGAATGGAAGGGAAGATGGAAAGGGAAATGGGAAAGGAATGGAAAGGGAATGGGAAAGGGATTTCTGGGAAAGGGAATGGGAAAGGGATAGGGAATGAGGAAGGGAATGGGAAGGGAATGGAAAGGGAATGGAAAGGGAATGGGAAAAAGGGACATGGGATATAAGGGAAAGGGAATCAGGGAAAGGGAATGGGAAAGGTGTTGGGAAAGGATGGGAAAGGGAATGGAAAGGGAAATGGGACAGGGAATGGGAGGGAATGGGAAAGGAAGGGATGGAAAGGAATGGAAAGGATGGGAAAGGATGGGAAAGGGAAAGGGAAAGAAAATGGGAAAGGGATGGGAATGCGGAAAGGGAATGGGAACGGGAAGGTAATGGGAAAAGGAAGGGAAAGGGAATGGAAAGGGAAAATGGAAGGGATGGAAGGGAATGGGAACGGGAAGAAAGGGAATGAGAAGGAAGGGAATGGGAGGAAGGGAAATGGAAGGGAAGGAAGGGAATGGGAAAGCGAAGGGAACGGGAAAGGGAACGGAACGGGAGGAACGAAAAGGGAACGGGAAGGGAACGGAAAGGGAAACGGGAAAGGGAAGAGAAAGGAAGGGAACGGGAAGGACGGAGGGACCGGGAAAGGGAACGGAGAAAGCGGGAAGGGAATGGGAACGGGAAGGGAGTGAAAGGGAATGGGAAAGGAAGGGAAAGGGAATGGAAAAGCAAACGGAAAGGAACGGGAAACGAAACGGGAACGGAAAGGGAACGCGAAAAGGAACGAAAAGGAAACGAAAGGGACGGGAAAGGGAACGGGAAAGGGAACGGGATGGAAGGGATGGGAAGGAATAGAGAAAAATTAGGGACGAGAATGGTAATAGATGGAAAAAAGAAAAGGAAAAGGGAAAAGAAAGGGAAAAACGGAAAAAAAGGGAATGGGGAAAGGGATTAGGAAAGGGAATGGGGAAAGGGATAGGAAGGGAATGGGGGAAAAGGGAATGGAAGGGAATGGGAATGGAAGGAAATAGGAAGGGAAAAAAGGAAATGGGAAAGGAATAGGAAAGGGAAAGGAATGGAAAGGGAATGGGAAGGGAAGGGAATGGAAGGGAATGGAAAAGGGAAGGGGAAAGGAAACGGGAAAGGGAAGGGAAAGGGAAGGAAGGGAAAGAAAAGGAAAGGGAACGGGAAAGGACAACGGGAAAGGGAACGGAAAGGGAAAGGAAAGGGAAGGAAAGGGAGGGAAAGGGAAAGGGAATGGGAAGGGAATGGGAAAGGGAAATGGAAAGGAACGGAAAAGGAATGGGAAAGGAATGGAAAGGAATGGGAAAGGGAATGGGAAAGGGAATGGGAAAGGGAATGGAAAGGGAATGGGAAGGGAATGGGAAAGGGAAAGGGAAGGGAGAGAAAGGGAATTGGAAAGGAAAGGGAAAGGGAAAGGAATGGGAAAGGGAATGGGAAGGAAAGGAAAGGGAATGGGAAGGGAATGGGCGGGAATGGAAGGGAATGGAAACGGAATGGGAGGAATGGGACGGGAATGGAAAGGGAATGGGAAGGGAATGGTAAAGGGAAATGGGAAAGGAGACATGGGAAGAGGAAGGGGAAGGGAACGGGAAAGGCAAGGGGACGGGACGGAAAGGAAACGGAAAGGAACGGGAAAGGGAATCGGAAAGGAACGGGAGGGAAATGGGAAAGGGAAGGAAAAGGGAAATGGGAATGGGAATGGGAAAGGAGAAATAGGCAAACGGAATAAGAAAAAGGGAAATAGAGATAGGGAAAGGGAAAAACGGAAATGAGAAAAGGGAATAAGGAAAAATACTATTTCTATTCTATCTATTACTAAATTAGATGTTTACCGTGATGTGAAATACCTGCCTACATCGAGTCATCCAATGAACAAAAAAAAATATAATAATAAGAAGACAATATAGATAAGGAATAAGCCACTGAAATATATATATATACCTTATTGAAACAAAATGTATCAGCTGTGTTTTCCTCGCTTTTTTGTGCTTTATCTAACAAACGTCTAACATAAACTTTTTTGTCGAGCAACGTAAATTAATGAGTTGTCAATATTATGGAGTTTACGTTGCGTTCTAAATATAATCTCGCGAAGGATAAATAAAAACTAATAAATATAAAAATCGTGAAATTGGAATTGTAGTTATTATTATGAGAGTGGATCATTTTATTTAAACGCAGAATATTTATATAATTAGCCCTAAGTAAAGATAATCTCATATTCGGTGTCTTCAAGAATCACAGAATTGTGTGTATATAATACGTACAACATAAATAACGATCGACTCACAAAAAAGATGACATAGCGAAAAAAGCCTATAACAACAGAAAATTACATTCCTATTGGCATATCGCTTATACCGGTAATATTTCATATAGAGAATTAGGTATTAGGTACTTATAATCTTAAAAAAGATATTTGTAGGCAATGTGAGAGGCCACGACCTGTATAAAATATCGGAAAAACAAAGTGGAAAATAAATATTTTCTTTAAAGAAAACTACGACTTGACAATATGATCGCCACCTATTCCGAAAAAGTCTTTTCTACAAAAGTGTTATAGAATTGAATGCTGCATAACCCAAAAATATTTTTAAATATACGGGGTGTTCAGGAAGACTGACTCTTTGATTACAGCTCTATTTTTGATGTTAGGAAAAAAGCTTTCCTACAAAAGTTGTACAGAATTCAATGCTGCATAAGTTAAAAATATTTTCCACTACACAGGGTGTTCACGAAGATTGAGTCTTTGATTATAGCTGTATTTTTGCTTTAAAAAAAAACTTTTCTACAAAAGTTGTGCAGAATTCAATGCTGTATAACCTAAAAATATTTTCAACTATACAGGGTGTTCCAAAAGTAAGAACAAAAGTAAACTACTTAAAACGTACTGCACATTATAAAAGATGATTTTCAAGTGAATGGACCGACTTCAAAAAACCAACTTCCTCTACTCCTAGATGCGCAGCATCTAGTTTTATTTTCTAATTATTTGTTCAATAAAGGTGTGCGCGTACTTCACTTGATTCTATTTTTTTGTTTGGTTAATTATTAAATTGTTATAAAAATTACTTTAGTCATTAATATCGCTTTTATCATTATTGGCATTATTATGGTTTCTTATGCAACATATTTCCTTAAATAACCCTTTTGATAATTATATTCAATATTTAAAGTTTTTGTTTCTTCAAAATTAAATTTTTGCTTGTTATCTATTCCATGTTTGGTTAATTCAGTTGCATTAAAATCATTGGAGGTAATGCTATAAGTATGTGCATAAATTCTTTTTTCATTGTATTGTTTGGATTGCCCGATATAGATATCATTACAATCTTGACATTCAATTTTATATATTGTATTCGTTTGTTTGTTTTTTTCTGTAGGTTCTTTACTTTTTGTGAAAAATGAATTATTAGAATTACTAGGTTTATGTGCTATTTCAATTTGGTATTCTTCGAGTTACTTTTCTAAATTTGTTGATATGTTAACTGTTTTCGTTATTTTTTTCTTATTTTGTAATTATACCTTTTTTTGAGATATATTTATTAATAAAGTGAGATAGTTATTATTTAACAACATATCTTTAATTGTTTCTATATTTTGCTTCAAAAATTGTTATTCTTCTTCTTATTATTCTTAGGGATAGCTAAAATACGATCGTTCACATATTTTTTGAAAATCTTGCTTATTTCCTAATTCTGATCCAAGATCCTTCGTTTATACTTCTTTTTACCAAACTTTAGCTTTTAGTAATGTCTTTTATCATAAAATATGGTTCATAAGGTTATTTGCAATTAAGTACAAATAATGTATAAATTGTGTATTCCACTATACTGTTAAATCTGCATGTTTACTAGCACTAGCTGTTGCTACTCCTATTACCCATATTTGCAGTTGCACATGAAAAACGTAACTTTTTGAATTAAAACGGTCTTCCAATGGCAGGGCAAACTTTTGGGGACTGGACTCGCAAATACGACGAGCCGAGCTGCGATAATCAAGGCAAAAACTTTAAACTCACATTTAAATTCTTGCAATTAATACTAAGTATTGTAGAAGTTATAGCGTAATTATATAAAAAAAAAACAGCAAAAGTGGGCTTTTAACACACACACTCAAATAGTACCTGTGCTATTATCATTTTTCTTGATCTGTCCTGTATTTTTTTTATTTAAGTTAAACAAACGGGTAGTTCTCCACAAAAACCTTGCTAAAATTAATTCAGCTAAGCTCTGATACAGTGACCCATATTTGCCACAATTCACATTTGTTATTTTCTTTTGGACAAAAAAACTACTAATCAAATGGCGAAAAAGATTTCATGAATAATTTAGAACCTGTCGTTTTCCGGTGTAGGCACACAATCGCGCCAAGCATTAGGGCATTATTTTTCAATTAAAAAGAGGCATATTACGCCGGTATTCCTTTAATGTTGCGTTTTATATGTGAGGCTAATGTCTGAACATCGTGCTTTGTGCATATTAAGTAAGGAGAAGCTGCCAAAGGAGCGTTTTGCCGAGAACTAGAAACGGGTGGTATCGTTATGTATTCAGTGCCTCCTTTCGTCATTGTGTGCGGATGACGTGTGCTCGAGCTTCGTCTCATTAGGCAGATAGAAGACGAATTGAGGAGGCGACGCATCCAACTGAGAAAAGCCCTCTTGAACAAAGATATTTTTCAGGCAAGAGGCAAATATTATGCTCACAGCGGCACCAACAATGGGACATCATTGACACAAATGCAGAACGTATATTCATATACGTACCTGTGTAGAGGCACTTTTTATTCATTTTTATATCAAAAATTACACAAGCGGTAGCGAAAAATATTACAAAAAGGCCTGTTTTCACCACTACTTGATTGGTATTCTTTGAGATACCTCCTGAATAAATATGCATCTAACTGCTATTACAAATGATTTTGAGCTAAATATAAAACTTCTTCAAATTAGGTCACATTAATTGGTTAGTGCTATATAGATATCTCATATTTCGATATTTCATTCATATGATGGTATGAGTATTCGTTATTAAATACTATAGCTTAAATCCTGGTATATGCATATATTAAACCATGAACTAATTTAAAGTAAATATGTCAGTGCAGATAAAAACCAATTATCTAAAAGTATAGAACACGGATGCATATACCAAGCCTTAAATCCTTTATTTTATTTTCAATTACAATTCAAAACAACTGCATGTTGTACTGAATCTGGCTAGGTATATGTATTTGAAACCACTACCTAAAATATCGCACATACAAATAGTAAAAATCAATATCAACCAAATAATTTATAAAACGAACTTTAGAATTAGGTAATATGTAATAAATAAAATATTGATTTTATTGTGTTTTTGAATTTAAATATAAGGGTCGTTTCGTTACTGGTTTAGATCATTTTCAAGTCTTTAACAAAAATTTAAAGTTATAAAAGCCGATCTTAATAATAATTAACGAAACTAAATTTATTATTCTTTTATCTTATGTCGTTCATTTTTTTTTATTTATTTTAAATTTATTTCCATATAAATATATCTACTTTGCGTAATGTGTTTATGTGTTTAAAAAAACCGATCGATTTTTTTTTTATTAAATACTTGGAATACGTTACGTGAGGGGGGATGCAAAGTTTTTTGGACTAGGGCTCACGCAGGTATCAGGCAACTAGTAAAGAGAGGGCGAATCAATGGAGAAGTGAAAGAGGCAGGGCGCGATAATTAAGTATGGTTTAATTTCGGCTAGCGGCTAGCGTAGTTAAAAGGGCGTTTAGGGATAAATTTGGTAATGATTGGCTGCGTATGTAGGACACTACTTTAAATGGGTGGTGAACTAGGAAATTCATTGGTAACGTTACACGTTTTAGGAAAATGAGGGTGAGTTTGTCACATCAGGCGGTAGAGTTAATAAAGGGTCACGGTATTTTAAATTTATATTAGTAGGATTGGGAGGGTTAATGATTCGCATTGTGAATGTGGGTGGGGCAGATACAGCGGAGCATGTTTTATTTAAATATTCCCTTACTGTGAGTGGCGGTCGCGTACGGAAGCTAAAGTATTAGCCAAGGTGTTGAATTGGCCGCGACGCGAAACAGATATTAGGAATAACGGGTAGGTCGAATAGTGGGGGACTAACTTAATTGAAAGGATGTGGAGGCTCCGTCTTCCAAATTCAGAGCATTGATTATAATAATTTGTTGGTTATGGCTCCATGGACATAAACATAATAACAACTAATAGCTGACCGATTTACTACATTGTTGTTACTATTTATAACCATAGAGAAATTAATATTTAAGTAGAGTAGAAGGAGTTACAATTTTTATGGAATCCATATACTTATGAAGATCGTTTTCAACATCAGTTCTCGTTGAATGTTTGGGTTGGAACTGTGGGTGACTATCTAATTGGACCGATATTTCTACCAGGAAGACTTACTGGCCTGGTGTACCGCAACTTTTTGGAAGCAACACTGTCTAAGTTTCTGGAAGATGTACCATACGCGACAAGAATTGCAATGTGGTTTATGCACGATGATGCACCACCACATTTCAGTTTGGTTGCTCGTAATTTTTTAACAGCAACATACGGAGATCGCTGGATTGGTCGAGATGGGCCTCACGTATGGCCTGCTCGATCCCCAGACTTAAACCCCTAGATTATTTCTTCTGGGGATCTCTGAAGTCAATAGTTCACGCTACTCCGGAGAATTTGGATGATTTGCGAAGTCGGATAATTGTTGGGTGTAACTCATTTAGAAACAGCCCTGGTGTGTTTGAAAGAGTTCGACAGTCAATGACGAAAAGATTGAATGCTTGTATCCAGGCTGGAGGAAGCCATTTCGAACATTTATTGTAGATCGAGCAACTTTACATGTACTTTTTGATAATTAAATGTTGTTACTGTCGCAAATCTTGTTCGCCCTGTATCTGCGAAACAAAGGGGTTTTTCAAAAATCATCATAGGACAAAATATTCTTAGAATAGGCCAAGGAATAACCCCTTGAACTTTCGTCGCATATTTACCTAACATCCTGTATATTCACGTGTAATGATTTCCTATCTAATTACGTAGGTCGAAACATTTTGAAATTTTGAAACACAGAATGAACATAATTTTAATATGAATGATAATTCTGGAATATTACTTGCTGCAAAGAAATATGGTTTTCTCAACAATTTAAGTCGTTAGAAATATTAAGACAGCAACTAACTGGTAGACACGTTGCTTTGAATTCACAATTGACGTTTGAATCTGCACATTTATTTCAAAATTTGTTGGATAAGTGGTTTATTTAACTAGGTATTCAAGTTTCTTCCACGTCATCTTATGCATCACAGCATCACTTTAGTTTCTTACATTTAGATAGGTGCATTTGTTTTATTTCTAGAATGTTCCTTAATTTGGTATCTAAAATCACTTTTATATGCTGCATCCAAAGTATAATTAGTTCACTAAAACGTTTTAATGTGTAGTTTGTTACAATTCAATGTTTGTGATAATTTTGCAAGTTTTATGCAACAATTTTATTTTATTTTATTTTTTATTCTTGAATCAGTTCATAGTGTTGTTAGTATTTTAATTTCTTAATATTCATTTTATTTTTACATAACATTCAAATAAATTAATTCTTTGTGTTGTATAACTTAGAATTGTTGAGTTTTGTTTTTATAATAATTTTGCAGTGTACAATGCTGAATATTAGATTGTCACGGGTTATTTTTTGTTATTACTTTTTTTCTGTCTGAAGCAATGTATCTGCAGATTGCACTCCAGCGATCTATAGAATTTCTTTTCTTTAGTGATCATGTAGGATTCTCTTACTTTGAGTACAGAATTTCTTTCTAGTTGTCCATTGTGCTACACATGAGTGGCCCAGTATGGTACATCTTAATACACTGCCCTAACTTGTTTCCTGGTTGTGTGTTCTGCTACTGTGTAATGGTAGTAAGAGACAGGAAAAGCAAAGATGGGGAAGAACTTTTGGAAGGATTAGCCCTGCTGCAGGAAGAAGATGAAAAATATGGCGTATATCTTTACGTAAACATTGTTTTTACTAATTAAAATAGACTGAGGGTTTTGCCAAAAGGCAAAGAATAAAGGAACTTGATGAAACCTTCAGTCTATTTTAAGTGGTAATAGTAAGAATATTTTTTACCAATATTGGGATAATTTCGTCGAGACCGATTTACCCAATTGTCAGAGAACCACCTTATCTTAGGATAGTATTTAAGGTCGAGTATAGCATACCTTAATAAAATTAAAACTTTCGGGAAATTTTGTGCGTTCTCTGGTGATTTTATGGTGTTTAAAGCACGATTGCCGTTTACAAATTGTTTTTATATTTAATAGTGAATATAAGTAATAAATTTAAACTATTTCGACAAATAACGTTTGGGTGAACAAAAATATAGGAATATGGAAATAGTTTAAAGTAAGTTAAATATAAGGTACGTGTGATCTGAATAACAAAAAGAAATACTTAGTAAAAAAATTAAACAAAATTGAAATGTTATGTATTCTAGGTAATGAATAATTTTAAAAAAGGAAAAAGTAAAATTCTGAAACGTAAAAAAACATTTGTATAATTTAAAACAAAAAAACTAGCATACCCAAATAAGAACATTAATGAAGAAAATATAAACTCGATTAAGCAATTTAAAGGAATTAGATATGCATTCAATAAATTCAATGTAGGTACTTAAAATATACAGGGTCTGGCAGAAAAAAATCATTTGGTTTTTTTCATTGCTATGCACTTTTCCTTTTAGGTAGTCCCAGAAAAAGGAATCAGCTGGCTCATGATAAGTCGAAATACAAAATCATGCAGCCGAGGACATATAGGTAATTTGAAGCATGCACGGAGACATTTTTATTATGTAGATTATAATAAAAATATTTGTGAAATTTGTTCATTCCTCATAGTCTCTCGCAACTGCAAGTTTCATATCGAAAGTCTATTTTTTAATTTTAATCAGTTATGCAAGAAGTAACGAATGTTTCTTTATGTATCAACTAGATTTTACTTCGGTTGAGCTACTAAAACCGACAAAAATGGAAACGTGTAATTTATTTAACAAATAATTGAAAATATGGTGGTTTTTGAAAATTGAATTCGGAGCAACTTCTCTCAAATAACTTTCTTTTTGGATATCATGCCATATAACCTCACTTGTTGCCGACTCATGGAATACTTTTTAAAATTGTCGCTATACTAGTTGGTCATGTGACACCTGTCAAAATAAATTTTAGGGTTATTAGATATGCTCAACTTATCCCCCAATCTTAAAGATACAAATTAGAATATTCAAAAAAAAATGTTTCCTTCTAGCACATAATCCACAGTATATTAAATATTGATATCTTACCTTCCATTATATGGGTAATCAATTAAAGGACCAATACTAACATGCAGCACAGCTGATGTGAACATTTAACGTACTCCTGCTTCAATTGTAGTAGTATCTGTTATAGGAGACGTTGATGTATAGGTGATTAGACGCTAAGTAAGAATTAACCGTACAAGAATTCTGTAGCCATGCTGAAACTCTTAATATATTACAAATTAAACCGCGCTTGCTAGTGACTCATCGCGACGTCTGGCTCTAGGATCGATGGGACACGCCGACGAAGCTACCAACACGGCTACAATAGCTACTTCGGCCGGGGAAAGTTAGTAGCGTAAATTATCGAGCCAAGGCTTAGCTACTTGGATTATTTTGAATACATCTGGAACCGCTAGTAACGTTGTTAGAAATGTGATATAAATTTTGAAAGGACTTTAATAATTGAAAATTCAAATTAATCCGCAGAGAATTTCTAACAAACTTTAAATACAGATATAATAATTACGCAAAGACAAACCGATTGCGTGTGTTATAAAATACTGCTATGGTCTGGCACCCCGGGTTTCGGAAATTTAAATGTGTATTTTTATTTTTTCCAAATCGGCCTTGTCAAAACAATGATAGAGTTTCCACAATTCTTTTATTTGTTTATTTTGCTAAGAATTTTGTAATTGATTTAATTGTTTGTATCATTCTATTTGTTCAGTTGTGTATAGTTATTTTCATTTATTTGTACATTTTGCGTGTACCAGTATTGTATAGTTTATATGCTAGTTTTTTCTTTGCGATGCGTTGCGCCGTCATCGTTCACAGATGTAAATTCATATATATGCGAGTGTTACCTTTGAGGCCCAGGAGTTACCAGATAGACGAGCGCGTGTATAGTCTTGTTTCGTCTTTTGGTTACCGTTGCTGGTAATCTCTTTTCATTGTAAGATGTAGTTCGTTGCCTTGTTTTTTTTAAAAATCGTCCATCTAGTAATTCGTTTATTAATTAGTGTTAGATAGTTGTGCACAAAATACATGTAAGGCGTTTTAATAATTTTCGTTTTAGAAGCAATCGCGTTTAGAGTTTAAATTTTCCGTTTTTTTGTTGTTGTTATAATTAATTTTATTTTACCACCTCGGGGTAGGTGAAGTGAAGCTGTGAGCTTGTTTTAAATTTCATTTTTGATTTTGGTTGTTTCTTTACGTTATTTGAATTAAATTTTAGTTTGCTTTGAATTTTTGACACCACGTAGATATTTTTTTTGTGGTATAAGAAAGTCCTTCTAGAACGAATTCACCATTTTGTTTGCTAAAGGATTTGCATTGTCCTTTTTAAATTGTAGAGTCGTATGCAGGTTTGTTTTTTTGCCAGAATCTTATATTCATGGTTTTAATTTTTCCTGTAATTTGTATTAAATGTTTTTTTTTTTTTCTTTTACAATAAATCAAATGATTTTAAATATCATCTTAAATAGTTCTTTTATTTTTGAATCTGCCATTTCAATTTTTGGGGATTTTAAAGAAAGTCAATTTTGCAAACGCCCACTATTAATTTTTAAAAAAATAATTACTCTGAGATTTAAGAATCTCTGGCGCCCTTTTAAATTCATTTTTGCTGAGCTAGCTAAATTAATTTTGTCATTTTTAATTTCTTTAAACTTATATGCTTGGACCATTCAGTTCACAGCAATACGTTTCATAGTTAATGCACTACTTAACACACTTTTCAATATTTAGTTACTTTTGAGTCCTTACTCGGGATTAAATTAAAAGTAAGTAAAAATAAAGTACAGAACATGATAGCTTTTTCAACGATTAAAGTTTAATTTACACATAAAAAAATGTTGAAGATCCCAATCAAAATTTAACCTGCGCTGCGCTAAACAACAGACTGCGGCGCAAACTGTAAACTATAAGCTTCGTGTTCGTGACGAAGATTCCTGCTTGACGGATGGTAATTAGCCAGTAAATATTTATACAATTGAGTGAATATAAGCTAACTTAAGTTTAAATTATGGAAGGAAACCAGTTCCCTTAATTATCGCGTCGGGTTAGGTAACTAAATAATAATGCTAGCGAATAGTTAACTTCCAAGTTGATAATGTAAGGTGGTGGAAGTCTATGTTAATCAATAAGTACTTTATCAGTTACTAAAGCACGGACAATAAAAAAATAACTAAAAATTATATTTGCTTTTAGAACTTACGTCTTGTTCATCAATAATTATGCATGTTTGATAAAGCATTGCAGGAGGTGCATCTGTAAGTTACAAAAGAATCTATTTGGAAATGATTTAGACATTTGTATGAACTGTAAATTTCAGAAATGGCACTAATACTACGTTTTCGAAATTAGATATTGAGATCACCTTAAATCCCAAACCATATCATAAACGTGGGAAAATGTTTCAAACTAGTTTAAACGTACAAAAAATATTCAACTAAAATACGATTTATCATACACCTACAACTAGTACATGATAAACCATACCTTACATTGCAGATTCTTTATCTTTTATTATATGGATTATATTGTTCGCAATTGACCTCAGACATCTTGACAGTATATGTCTCAGTAGTTTAGTTGTACTCATCCACTGTTTATTGGCTAAAAAAACATTACTTATTGGAATGTTAATATTCTCAATATTGGCACTGAGACCAATTAACAGCCGTGGTGTTGTCAACAAACAGAAAGGAATCAGTACTAATAGCACAATGTTCTAATCATTAATTCAAATTAAATAGAAATATGAACTAAGGACCCTGTGTTACACCATGCTTGATATTTTTAATATTAGTGTTGTAAATTTTCAAACAATTATAAAGTTTTGCACAACAAGTTGTTGAACATGTAGGGACGAGCACAACTTGTACTGAAATTTCTCACAAAATTCTCGCATTTTTTGCAACAAAATGTACACTTTTGATATACAATTTATGTTAACAGAACCTATATATATTATAGTAGCATTAAGTGCACATCACTTGTTGCAAATAGTACGTTTAAGCGGTGATGAAGAGTTATTGTTATTGTCAATATTAGATAATCAGAATTACCGTAGCAACTTATTAAAAACAAGAAACAGTGAGGGCAATGTTGTTCACTGTTTTAATCCAAAATCACTTAAAGAATGATGACATAAAGTTTAAAGAATATTTTAAATCAAACCAAACTCAGTTTCAAGAAGTGTTAAATTTAATAACTCCAGAAATTGAAAAACAACCAAATAACTTCGTGCAACAACCCTTAAGTGCATATGAGAAGCAGCTAGCATTGACTCTAAGGTAAGTAAATTAGTACAAACAATTTTTATCAATCATTTATTACAGTAGCTTACAAATTAAAATAGTTTTCATGATTTACTACTGAACTACTTTGTATAGAAGTATTTTCTGTTGCCGCTGGCGCTGGTTGTAACTGGGCAAGTGCTCGATATTCTAATTCGATTATAATTTAACCAACTCTGGCTTTTGCTTCAATCGCTAAAGCTGGGGGAAAGACATTATAGTTTGGGTCATACTCTCAAAAAAAGTTTTGAACCGGGTTGCTTAATAATTGTCGGAAGAGTTGTGTTCTCATCTCTCTTCTTTTTTCGATAAATTCAATGATGCGCTCGCTTTTCTTATTTTTTTTTATTTCTTTTTGAGAAATACTTGCTTCAGCAGGTCTCTTTGCAGTATTTTGTGTTTCCTCCATTACAGATTCTGAGGCAGGTTCAGGGTCGTCTCGTATTTTTGATCCACATTCCACAACAATAATATTCCTAGAGGAGCTTAAGGGTAAAAAATATTTTGTGAAACTTAGAGGTAATAAGATGATATAGATCTCACGGTTTTTCATTTAGAACTTTTCTTAAAAAAGACATTTGATCCAAGTACTCTCAAGTAGCAGTCTTGCCGCTAGCCCCTGAATCAGTAGGTTTGTTATTGTTTAATTTTAATTTCCTGTTATATATTTCCCTTAAAGAGCACCATCTTGTTTTGCAATCCTCGTTTAGAGTCGTTTAGGTCATTAGCATTTGCCTATAGAATTTCCCATAATCACATAAGCTTAATTGTTAAGGAAGTCTTAGCAGCAATTTGCAAAAAATTGGTCCAGTTTATAAAGTGGTACCCACAGTACAAAGTATGCGGGATGTTGCTAAAGATTATAATGAAATATGGAATTTTCCTAATTGCTGTGGTGCAATTGATGGGAAACATTGTCGTGTAGTATGTCCTGACAACACTGGATCACTATATTCATAAATCATTTTTCTCCATTGTCCTGCTTGCAATAGTTGATACTAAATATAATTTCATATGTATAGATGTAGGATCTAATGCTAAAGAAGGAGACAGTGGCATATTTAAAAAATTAAATTTGGGAAAATTAATGTCGAGTGAAAGGTGCTGCATACCAGCAGAAGCACCCTTGCCAGGAAGTAAAACCATTTTGCCGCATGTGATTGGAGAGGATGAAGCTTTTCCACTTTCGAAACATTTGTTAAGACCATATCCAAAAGATCAAACAACCGATAAAAAGAAAAGAATCTTCAATTACAGGCTATGTAAAGCTAGGAGAACTATGGAAAATGCTTTTGGAATTGTGGCGCAGACTTTCAGAGTATTTTTCACGCCAATTGCTGTTAAACCAGAAACTGCTGAAACGTTAATTACTGCATGCTGTTGCTTACATAATTTATTTAGAAGTTCCAAAAATGTTCACAATTTAAATGAAGAAGAATATAATGATGCAGCGCTTCCAATCGAAAATATGTTTCCTTTAACTGGAGTAGGGGGAAATGCAACTTTACAAGCATTCCAAACTCGAGAAGAATTTAAGGAGTATTTTTGTAGCAGACAAGGAAGTGTACATTGGCAAGAAAATATAATAAATCGAACTGAGTTGTAATAAAAGAACAAATGTATTTATAACTAACAGCTTCTTGCGGGTCTCGCCGTGTGTCAAAACTTTTGCTCGACGTTTCGCTGTTCATACTGACAGCTTCTTCAGGATAACTGAACTGAACAAATGTATTTCTTATCATAGCTACCACATGTTATGATACTTACTATACATTTAGATTTAGAATAAAGTTACAGGAAATAACGCTTACCGCTTCTGTTGACTATTGTCTCAATTTCACACCATATGTTTTCCCGAATCGTTTTTATCTTTATAGGATTTTGCACTTGGATCAAATAGTGCTGGGTAGTGTGATACACTATCTATTAATATTTCGTACTGCTCCTTTGCAAATTTACAATAGTTTTTAGTGTTTTCAGCGGCCATTTTTCTAAATGATAAGCAGATAAACACATTCAAGCACATGCGCAATAAAACTTCACTACCATTTCGCAACGTGCTCGTGCGCTGTAGGGTGCGGACCAGTTGCCTCCAAGGTTATTGCGACTGATGTGCGCAGCGGACTGCTCTCATCCGCAAGCGGAGTACGTCGTACATAGAACGTTTCTATTATAAGTTACACATAATAATAGATGCAGACTGCGCGGCGCGTCTTCCGCATGCGAATTCTGCTTTACATAGACCGTAGCTTAAGGCAGAAGTGATAGTTGCAACTAATCGCCAAAAAATATTTACAACACTTTTGCTACTATCACAAATCTGTGTTGTAGCCGACATTAAGATTTTGTGTACAGATTAACTACGCTGTTGCTATAATTAATATATCTGTGTTTTTCTAAAACATATTGTGTAGTTTTGATGCACAATTTGTTGACATAACCTACCTATAAAAGGAGCGTTAATTGCATATTGCTTGCCGCAAATGCTATAGTGAATTTTCAGTAGTATTTTTCCTACAGTAAAGCTGGACTGTTGGATTAAGGAATAAAGGGTCCTTAATTTGGTAAGTTTTGATCTCATTAATTTATTTTGTTCTGTGTGTGACGTTCGCGAATTCTCCTTCGTCGGTATACAATGTTTTTTTTCCGGTAAATAGACCAACTGAACTTTTTATAATCGTGTTTGATACATTTTGATACCAAAAAATGCGCAGCACTGTGCAACTCAAAGGCGTTGCACTTGGCAGCATGTGAAATGGAAGAGGGAGACTTATCTAACTTGGGCCTTCTTTCACTTTCTGAAAGAAACAGGATTAGAAAGCTAGCTAAAACAACAAGAATAAGGGACATAATAGACCTCTTAGATCACGATGTAATATCACCTTTGATTCATACACGCATACATAGGATTGAAAGTAGGCCGAAATGATAAGGTGTAATGGTATTATTTCTAAGAAAGTAAAAGAAAAAAAAAATTAAATTCGAGTAATTTCAGATAAGAATTGGCCTCTTATTATTTTCAGAGTCGAGATAAGTTATCCTAGTACGTTGCAAATAAATTACATGTGACGATTGCACATGGATCAGAAGTATTCAATTTTACGTTAAAATCGAAAAAAAAAGTTTTTCTAATAACTGAGTTAGTGAATCAATGAATGCATCAAAGTTACCAATAAGTGATCTGTAACTAGTAAAAATGTAAGTATTATTAATTTTAAAACCTGCTATTTCGAAATTACTATCTCTACGCACATGCTGACTATACCGAACATTCGCGAAGTTTCCTCTGATTATTTATTAATCATCATTATTATTATCAACATTACAATTATATTTAATAGGTAAACCGGGCATCCCAATGGTGTGCGTCATCCAGTTATTTTTCTCATTCCTTGAGATCCTCCTTCTCTTAATATCTAACTACAAATTTCAGATATGCCTAAATATTCCTACAAATAGCAATACGAGTATGTACTTGTTAAATAAAAGACTAATTAAAATTCGTATACATTCTCTTTAGATAGCATAAAAACGCTATTATCAGGAAACTCCAACGGAAGCACGTATCGATTGTGTAAAGTAGATTGCTTTGACCTTACTCATTAACATTTCTTGTCGAGAATAGCGAGGGACACTATGAAGGGCTTAAAAAGAGAGTCAATTTCCTGTAATAAGTTTTTTAATTGCTCCAGTAAACTTGGAAGGAAATCGTCTCCGTGGAATCATTAATTTAATATAATTTGTAATTTCAAACGTTTAGATTGAACAGCGATGATATTTTATTCCTTTTTATCCTTTTTTTTTATCCGAGAGCCAGATGCATCACGAATACAATAGCAGAATTTAATTAAACCGTTATTATTTTTTTACGGCGACTGGGATTTTATTAATTTTTTTACTGCACACTTTTTAATATGCGAGGGTGTCGTATATTATTAATGTAAATATTTGGAGAAATTTTGAATAACACTATTGCTTAATGAAGCTAGCGAAACAAGTCGTATATTGTATTCTAAGTATCCTAATGAACGATGAATATTGTAAGGATGGAAAGAGTAAAAAAGTCGTTCTTTCGTTCATAAATATATTAATATTTGATTACTAGTTCCGGCTTGCAACAGCCATCTTCAGATCACTAGAAATACTTATGGATTGAATTATGTTAAAATGTTTGTATAAAAATAGATGATTAAATTATAACTAGTAATATATATATAGTAAGTATTCTAAATTAGGTGAATATTTTTAAAAATATTATGCATTAAAAGGTTTACTTGCGTCAATAGGATTATTGTCAAACAATAAAAACACCAAATATGATAACCATTGTGCACAGATGAGAATATTTATATAATAAAAACTGCAGGGTAAAATAACTTTTAAATTTTGAAATTATTGGTAATGACAATAATTTAACTACATTAATGTATGAAACATGTAAATATTATATGTATGTATTATTATGTTAAACCAAACTGCGAAAAATAGTTTAATGGATGTTATATGTAAAAAATGTGTGTGTACTTTGTGTGTAAAAGTTATTCAGGTCGTCTAAATTAGTGATGGGGCAATCGGATCCAAAAAGAATTCAATAAGCGTAAACGGATATGTAGTCACTACGCTAAGAAAAATCGGAACTTTAACTTAACGATTCTGATTCTTTTGCTAAACGATTCAAATATCGGTTCATACAGATACCGATTCTTTTTAGTCGATAAGGAAAAAGAATCGTTAAGCAAAATGTAGTCGATAAGAAAAAGAATCGTTAAGCAAAATGTAGCCGATAAGGAAAAATATTCGTTAAGCATCACATAGTCGAGCCGATGTATGTAGATATAAGTAAACACCGAGGCCGAGGCGAGCATATTTGCGGCATATTTCTTTGATTTTTTTGCGATTTCTTATACGCTAGTTGCATAATATTTCTATAGAATTGTCTTAGAATTACATTATCATTGGTTTAATATGATTTAGGCAAATTTTAGTGATGGTGCATTTGCATAATAAATACAAGTATTTTTTTTTGTTTAGTTACGAAATACATAATAAAATAATCGAAGTAATATTAATGTATGCTAATAAACTGACTTTTGTTGTTTCTTATATACAGGTGGGCCACCACATTCGCGTCGGGTTTATATACGAAAAGCGGTAACATATTTTCAGCTTTTTCTGTTAAGGTTATACAGATTCAGAAGGACCACATTTCTAAATTATTTTGAAGTATACAGGGTTGACTCAAAGAAAAGTTACACACCAAAGTTGTAAAAAAACACCATTTATTATGACATATTTTGATAGTACAGACTAAATAAAGACAAGTTGGTGTTAGGTTTCTTATGCCTAACTCGACTCTTTTACGAAATAATTAACTGTTCTTCAAAATGTAGACCAAAATTTAAGAGGCACGCCTGTCATGCATATTTAAGGTAGATATTTTAAACTGTATTTATTTTTTAACTAAAGCATTAGATTTGATAATAAAATGAAAGTAATGCAAAAAATATACAGGGTGAACAGATACATACTTTAATTTTCTCTGTCTTTAAAGGCAAGTAAGTTTCTTATTGTAAATGGAACACCCTATATTTATCACCTGATTTAGATTCTAATTTTAGCGGTCTTTAAGATTGTATTAATGTTTCCTATACCTACCTCTTGTAGTTTCTTAGTAATTTATAATTTTCTATTTCAAATATTAGTTCCTATCCATTGTTTTTTCAAAAGTAGACTTAGACAAAAGTGTCGCTATTACTCATTATACACAAAGTTACTTGCCTTTAAAGATAGCGAGAATTAAAAGCATGTTTTTGTTCGCCCTGTATATTTCTTTGCATTGCTTTTATTTTATTATCAAGTCTAATGCTTTAGTTATAAAATAAATACAGTTTAAAACATCTAGCTTAAATATGCATGACAGGCATGCCTCTTAAATGTCGAATACAAGGAGATGTTTATTTTGTTTTCATGCACGTGTGCGATAACGATTTTTTGCAGTAACTTACTATAGTTATTACGTACCGGCTTTCAAAAAAGCATATAGAAAATATCAATATTATACTTGTATTTTATTTGCCGCTTTCCCGTTAAGAAATATATTTTAGTTTGCCCTGCTGACAAGACATAGAAATTTCAAATTACCTGTACATATATGTCCGTAAGTTTTAACAAAAAACAGGGTTTTGTCTTATGTATATACTCTTTTATAGTAAAGACTTCGGTGTTTTGTTCGGCGTTTTTGTTTGATATTTCACATTATAGGAAATTACGAATATGAACACTTTTTTGTTTGTTTTATTTTTTCTTTATTATCCAAAGCGGAGTAATTTCAATGAAAAAAAGCAAATGTCTTAAAAAAGAACTGGGTTTGTAAATACAGGACTCCACTAATTGCTTTTCATAATAAATGTGTAGTTTATCAACCTGATTAAGCCATCCCTTATAAAAGAAAAAAAAAAAGATGTTAGGTGTAAATGCAACTATAATCTCGGTTTTTTTTTTCATTTTTATGTTACTTTCTTTAACAGACTAAACAGAAAATTTTATTAGCATACAGTAATATTACTTCGATTATTTTATTATGTATTTCGCAACTAAACAAAAAAAATACTTGTATTTATTATGCAAATGTACCACCATTAAAATTTACCCAAACCATATTAAACCAATGATAATGTAATTCTAGTTCCACTAGAATAACGTATGCGTGTGTATTAAGACAATTCTATACAAATATTATGCAGCTAGCGTATAAGAAATCGCAAAAAATCAAAGAAATATGCCGCAAATATGCTCGCCTCGGCCTCGGTGTCTACACATACATACATCGGCTCGACTATGTGATGCTTAACGAATATTTTCCTTATCGGCTACATTTTGCTTAACGATTCTTTTTCTTATCGACTACATTTTGCTTAACGATTCTTTTTCCTTATCGACTAAAAAGAATCGGTATCTGCATGAACCGATACAATATTTTTCAGGCAGAATTAGTTGCAATAAATCAGGCAGTAGTTTATAGTAGGCGCGAATGGGAATTTATGCGGGACGTGAGAACTATAACAGATAGCTTATCTGTATTGGAGGCGTTAGGGAATTTAAAAAATCCGACCGATTTGTTGTTAGATACTTGGGATATGTTGCGCGACGGGGGTATAAAACTTTTTTGGACTAGGGCTCATGTAGGTACAATCGGTAATGAGAGGGCGGATCAATTAGCGAAAGAGGCGGTATCTAGGGGAGATAGCTTGATTATTAGATTTGGGCTAATTTCGGCTAGTGTAGTTAAAAAAGCATTTAGGGATAAACTTGATAATGATTGGCAGAGTAGGTGGGATAATACCTTAAATGGGAGGTGGACTAGGAAATTTATCGGTAGCGTTATACGTTTTAGGGAAGTGAGGGTTAATTTATCGTATCAGGCGGTAGAATTAATAACAGGTCACGGTAATTTTAAATCATTTTTATGTAGAATTGGGAGGGTTAATGATTCGCTTTGTGAGTGTGGTGGGGTAGATGCAGCGGGGCATGTCTTATTTGAATTTCCACTCACTGATGAGTGGCGGTCGCGTACGGAGGTTAGAGCATTAGCTAGGGGGATAAATTGGCCGCGTCGCGAAACAGATATTAGAGATAATGAGTCGATCGAACGGTGGGAATTTTTTAGTAATGTTGCTAAAGAACTAGATAGGCTACGGCATGATATTTAGATAGTTAGTAGGGTAGCACGCTTATAAATGAATATTTTATGCTCTTTAGTGGTCGGAATTGGTGTTAAACTATAAATATTTAAAAATATAAATGTTTATTTAATTACTCTTGGTTAGAATAATTAGGATTAAGTTATTATTAAGTATTAGAATAGGTACTGCTGTTGTTTTGTTTGTTTTTTAGGTCATCATCTTTCCTGTTCAACTTCTGAATGCGTGGAAAGGGAGCAGCTACGCGAGAACGGCAAGGCTGTCGGAATTTGAGGAGACGTGGAGGCTGCTTCTTCGGCACTCAGAAGGATAATAATAATTTGTGGCTATCAGTAATAAGGTCTGGGACTTCTTCCCAGATCCTCCCAGAGTAAGGTTTTTGCCATGGTTTTCCCTTGCTCCGTGGCCATTGATTTTATATAAGTACATTACATATAATCAGTGTCCTTGGCAAATGCTGGGAGATAACGAAAATCGTTCCATGGGCGCATTTAATAATAACTGATAGCTGACTGATTTACAGTAGACTCGCGATTATGTGAACTAAACACATTTTACATTTTTTATCATTTCTCAAAAAGTTATACATATGGTCGCGAGGCTACTGTATTATATTTTTGTTATTAAAAATCATAGGGAGGTTATTTAGTTAGAGTAGGATCATTTCAATTGTTATGGAACCCATATAGTACTTAGAATAGGTAGCCTCGTGTAGTACCTTTTCAGGTGGAGCACGGGGTTAGGATGATTTGTAATAATTTAGTTTTCATAAATAAAGTGTATGAGCCGATATTTGAATCGTTTAGCAAAAGAATCAGAATCGTTAAGAAAAAGTTCCGATTTTTCTTAGCGTAGTGACCACATATCCATTTACGCTTATTGAATACTTTTTGGATCCGATTGCCCCATCACTAGTCTAAATACCGAAAGTCAACGTTGTGTGAAACTGGTTGTCAAGTTTCAGGTCACTGAAAGGACTGTCATCTACAGAATATGGTTATCATATTTGGTGTTTTTATTGATTGACAATAATGCTATTGCTATTTCTGACGTGAAGTAAACCTTTTCATACATAATATTTTTAAAAATTTCACCTATTATTTTAATTTGGAATACATTACATTACTAGTCATCTAGTTTTTATACAGAAATTTTAACATAATTCAATCCAAAACTATTTATAATTAATTCATTAATTTATATTGCATTTCTAGTGATTTGAAGGTGGCTGTTACAAGACGAAACTAGCTATCAAATATTAATATTTATGAACGAAAGAACGAGTTTTTTTACTCTTTTCACCCTTACAAGTCGTATATTCTCAATATACATTTATTTTTAAGTTTCCTTTTACATTTATTGTGCGAAAAACATTAAATAAACGCTGAATCGGGTACTAACCTGAGAAATTTGGGAATAATGTTGGCAATTCCCATTAAAAATATCATTATGTAAACAATATTTTTAATGTCGACTCCGAAAAAGACGCCAGTTAACTTCATATATTAAAGGTTTCATAACATTGTACACTTGAAGCGACAAATTGTGACGAATCAGAAATACTTAAGGCTTGGCAACACGAATCATATAATCGATAACTCAATTTGTCTTATCAATATATCCAAAATTAAGGGCTGTATCTTTTTTTCTAGGAAAATAGGGCGTTTAGTTTTGTTCAAACAATGCAATCTTATTAGGGAATTAATAAAATAAATAAGTATATACAAATTTCCATGTTACGTAACAACTTTGAACTTCCTGCGTGTGCAAATTACTTAAAACATGACTGGCATATTATTTCACACATTTATATTAATTCATGTAGCGAACATAAACCTTCATCGTTAAAATTTACCTACATTACACACCTAATATAGTTTCCTTTTTCTCGAAAGCCGAATAAAGAATTGGAATAAATTGTAGAATCCTTGCCAAAACGGCAGATTGCTTTCATTTGAATTTTTAAGAGGGTGGCAGTGTACCTCTAAATCAGGTAGCTATCGGAATGTTCCTTAGGTAAGTATTGCTTTACTTTCCTTATTTATTGCATGCTCGTAGCTATAATAGTATAAATACCTATAAATTTAGTTCATAGTTGCATACTGAATACGTTTAAACATTGTAAATCGCTACAATGCTAAAACTCGAAAAGGATAGCGATAAATATATAACCTTCCCAATTTATAGATATTCTGTTATACGTTAAATCACTTTCCGACAAAACACTCATTTCAAACGTATTGTACCATATATTTCTCCTACAGTTACTCGTTTAGTTAACGAATAGATGTTTATTTCGCTATATTTTTGCTTTAACTCCAAATTTATAAATATTGCACCCGCTAGTAGTTTCATAATTGCATAATCTTTCATTCTGTATTGGTAAAATTGAATTACATCATTAATTTAAAGGAACTCGTTAGCTAATTGCTTCGCACAATGTCAAAAGTTGCATTCAAGGTTGCTTTTTTGTCGCCATACATCTTTATTTTTCATATTTTTAAGTTTTTAAACTGTCTAATTCTTGTATCAAATCTGCCGCATCACTCTGTGAAATTTCGTTAAAATTCATCCACAATAGTTTCGCAATTAATTATTTTAGTTTCATTTTAAACATAATTTCGGTCAAATACATCCAAAAATTGTAAACAAGCAGATTATCAATCGCACATGCACGTGCACATCTTCGCATCCCATTGGCCGCAGAGTGCACGTGCCCACCCAACCCCCAAGATAAACACAGAAAGAAATTCGCATGTAATTCAGTGCATTATTTTATTTTATTCACGTATTTTTATAATAGTGGTATCAAAGTTTTCTTCCGCACCACAGACACTAGCGCATGTGCAAACGCTCAAAACTATGTTCCGGCGCACTATTTCCGATGTACCTATTTCGAGTATGAATCGGACGGTTCCGTTTATCCTCGCCATATGCGCCTATATGGTCGCTTTGGGGCACGCAATTTGGTGTCCCCAGTTAACGTCTTGCATTCATTGCGACTGCATCGTTTTCAACGTGTACCATGCATGTGTGATTTCAAAGGCTTGAAGTGACGTTTATTACTAATAATGGGGCAAAATCTTTTAAAAAACCCGCTATTATTTGAGGAAAAACTTTTAATCAAGAAGAAAGGAAGGCCTATTCCTGATCTTCAAATAAACTACACTTCCACAAGTAAAATTCGAACTTACAACAGAGTATTCAATAAAAATGTATATGAAAAATATGAGTGGATGTGCGGATGCTCACTTACAAATAAACTATTTTGTTTTATCTGCTTAACTTTTAAAAAAAAGGTTAGTGCATAGAATAAACTAGGGTTAAATGATTTAAAGCATATCGCAGAAAGGGCAAAGAAAGACGAAAATATGTTAGACAGCGTAAAACTGAAAAGTGAACTTTCAATAATTTATGAGCGCGATGACATGTGTGACGTAGGTGTAGGTGGTGTTTTGCCACTTTTAGTGTTCATAACTGACAACAACCCGAAAAAAGTTTTGATGGAAACGTACAAACTGTTGGATATTATTTGTACAACCCAAATGTGTCGACAACAGAATGTGAACGATGTTTTGCCACCCTCAAACGCATTAAATCTTTTCTGAGAAGCACAATGTCAGAAGATCGACTGAACGCATGTTTACAACAAAGTCATAGACGTCTTTTCCATCATGAAAAATAAGAGAATGGATTTTATGTACAAAAAATAGGCAAGTTCTTATTTTGTGCCCATCCTCTTTCATAACTCACGAGCCGCCACTGTATTTAAGCTAGATATTTAAAACTGTATTTATTTTTTAACTAAAGCATTGGACTTGATAATAAAATAAAAGTAAAAAAATTGTTTTGCTTTACCTTTATGGTAGATATTTAAATAACATGCTCTCTGATCTTTGCAGTTCCTGTTTTGTAAATATGTATATGTCAATAATTTTTGTTGTGATATGGTCCTTTACAACTTTCTAATATGTTTATAGGTCTTGACTAACAACATTATGTTGTAATATAATAATTTCAACGACAGCATTTTCATTATATTTTTTTTTTCACTGTGCTATATTAAAATAACATGCTTCTTTGTGTGTTGCAGTAATTCCATGTAAACTTGAAAAATACAATAAATTCTCGAAACGTCGTCATTAATGATCTGAAAATTTGCCTTTCATTTTAAAGCCAAAAATCCACAAATTCGCTATCATAGAATTTATTCAAAATTTTTAGCTAGATGGTGGATAGTGGCTTCTAAAAGTTATGGGTACTGACAGATCATAAGAAGGGAATGACCGGTTACGAATATGATTGCAAAAGTGTGTGTCAGTCAGACCTTTCTGTAACATTAAAAAAAACTATTCTAGTCAGAAAAAGAAAAACTACCGAATATATGACATTAGATGCTTTCTATTTACCGTCTGTTGGAACTCATTTTAATTTTGTGCATAAAACTACGAACTACTTATTATGAAGGACGAAACTTGCGGAATAAATGAATTAAACGTAAGTAGTTCGTGCCTTGATATATAAAATTTATATGAGGCGAGTCACTCGGTAAATAAAAAGCACTTATTGTAAATGAAAATTTTTAGAGCTACTAGATTTTATGTAACTTTCATGTATAGTGTGGATAGCGGTTCTGGATTCGTCGCGTTGCTATCCCTAAGAAAGTAAATAAACAAAGTAAATAAATAAATAAATAAATAAATAGTTGTAGAAAATGTTGTTAGCAATGCTGATAGTTGATTGATTTTCTTTATAGCCATTTATGTTACATACGCAATCAACAGTTCTCCTTAGCAGCACTTTATTTTAAAAAATGAGGTGCAACCTTGCGTATAATCATTTAGAATTGGTTAACATATACTCTTGGTACGTCGTAAAAGTCAGAGATGAAATCTTTTCTTTCCTTCCTTCCTTTCGAGAGATTTAACAAAAGAAAATAATGAAATTTGGAGGTTTAGCGGCGTGAAAAAGATATATGCAATTGCTGGTTGTACATCTCGGAGAATAGTCCCCATAAATATATCCCGTATAATAGAAGACGAAACATTGGACCAATCTACGCGCAACCTAATTCGCATGCGAGATACTAAAGCTTATTTATTTCCGGAATACAATCCGTTCTCCGCAAAACCGGCACATGCTGGGCGCATTGCTCTGCCGGGGGGGACATTTAAATCAGTAGTTACGTTTGTTTGTGATTAGCGTAATTACTTCGTAAATGTTTAATATACCCATGCTATATTGTTAAAAAGTTGTTTTTAATTCCTCTAGGTAGATGTTTTTCAATATAGTAGATTAAAACTTGCAGTACGCAAAGCTGCTACCATAACAAATCCATTCTCGTTTAGAGATTAATATAAATTTTCGAGATCCCTCCATAGCACGGATTGTATCCATATATTGGATACCGCCTACTTAGGCATACTGTGGTAATACTGAATCGTTATGAGCTTAACCACCGCTGGAGATCTCCTTATATTTTTAAAATAAACAAAATCATAACCGCGTGAATGAGAAATGCAAATATAGTGTCACTTTTATATAAAGCCTACTTCGAAGTATGGCTCGGCCGTTAAACATTATTATTTTCTTCCCCGAAAATGCCGACCAGAGTAGTCTGTATTAGTTTCTTCGTATTCGGACGGCAAATATAAACCAACTTTGTTAAACCGACTTTATTTGTGGTAGTTAATCACCTTCGAGACGAAAACACCTACCGGTTTTGAAGTAGGTTTTGAAAATCAGTTTTAGAAATCGGTATAAAGTTCGATTTCAGAAATCGATTTATAATCGATTTTAAAAACCTATTTCAAAATCGGTTTCAAAAACGATTTACGGCACAATTACAGTCAGGGCAAGTAAGATATCGCTCACGAGTGCAAAAACATGACGGATTTGTATTTTATACTCCCATTCATAGGAGAATATTATCCAAAAAATTAGAAGAAATTTGTATAATTCCTATATATTTAGTTGCATCTTACCTCTATTAATTATGTGTAGTTAATTTGGATATTTGTTAGTTATTTGATATGGTAGTTAGTAGGAGTGTGACCTAGTTTAAGACTTGGGCGGATATTACACTATAAATTTTTTTTTCAAAAAGATCTTTAATAAACGAGATTTATAAGTCCTCCTTCAGCGCGATCTCTTCCTTGTGATCTTCCTTTGTTCTATTTAGAAAGCGCACTCTAATCCTGCTCACTATAGGTCTATCACACCTTTGCGAGCTGAAAGAGGCTTCTTTAAATAAATAAATAAATAATGTGCTTTATTGTCATGGAAAATTACAAAAGTTGTGGACAAAGCTAAGTAAAGATTATACTAAAAAATATGAGTACAACAGACAAGGAATACACAGTGTTGGAGTTTAAGCTACAGGATTGCGCTGCCCGAAAGAGGAAAAAAATTATAAAAAAACAATAATTTCAATTTAAATTCAAATTTTACCCTACTACTACAACTACTACTTTATTTTTACATAGTATACTATCCTCATCTTTTTCTTTGCAGAAACTTTACAGGAAAAATTGGAGATGCAACCCAAAAATACTGCTTTGGATCTATATGGCGATAGTGAGACCGATCATCACTTATGCATCAGTAGCTTGGACCAAAAGAACTAATCTAGCCACCGCGAGAATTAACCTCTCGAAAGTGCAATGATTAGCATGCGTATGCATAACGGGGGCTATGAGAACTTGCCCAACAGCAGCTATCAAGGTAGTATTGGATCTTAGCCCTCTACACATTGTAGTAGAGGGCGTGGCAAAAAGAACTACACTCAGAATGGTTAAGGATGGAACGATTAGGCATAGGTCTCAATCTCCAGACGGTGATCAAACCTGGCACATGTCCCGGGATGACATGTCAAAAAAATTCAGCTTTGTGAAGCAATTCATCACAAAGCTCAGTAACAAGGGCGAGTGGGATCATAACACCATCTTGAAATTGAATAGAAATGCCATAAAATGGTACACTGATGGCTCCAAACGGCAGAGGGAACTGGAATAGAAATATATGGGCCCTGACCCACATATTTCGAAAGCTTGGGAAAATATCCAAGCATATTTCAGGTGGAAATACATGCTATTGAAAGATGTGTCCAGTTTAATATTGATAGAAAGCAGGAGATTATCATCATGTCTGATAGTTAAGCAGCCATCAAGGCGCGGAGCTTATATGAAATCAGTTCCAAGATGGTCTGGGAATGCCTAGGGAAATTAAATGAGCTAGGTAAACGGAATAAAGTAACCCTTCTGTGGGTTCCGGGTCACACGGGAGCGGAAGGAAACGAAATAACGGATAATCTCGCAAAAAAGGGGCTGGAATACCTTTTGTAGGGCCTGAACCCTTTTGCGGGTTAAGTAGCAGTACAATACTAAAGAAACTGAAAATAGAAATGGAACAGAGAAAATCCAGTTAAATCTCCAGGAAATGAGGCAAAATAAAATTCTTCTGGGAACTTTAGAAGAGGGGGAGAGAGGGAAAGAGGTTTACAGAATGCATCAACCTGAGTAAGAACAATGTTCGTATATTAACAAGAATACTTTCAGACCATTGCAAACTGAAAGGACACCTGAGTAAGCTTGGATTCGAAAAGGAATCTGAAGGTAGATTTTGTGGGGAACAGGATGAAACACCCATCCATCTCCTCTCGAACTGCCTAGCACCGTGCAACTCAAGGGCGTTGTACCTGGGAGCATGTGAAATCGAAGAGGGAGACTTACCTAGACTGGGGCCCTCTGATATCCTATACTTTCTGAAAGGAATAGGATTGGAAGGTCAGCTGTAAAGCAGCAAGAATAGGGGACACAATAGATCTTTTAGGTTCTAGTGTAACATCACCCTTCCATTTATATACATACATCTTCATTTTTTGATATGGATTTGAAACATATCTCCACTCTTTTACCATTCAGTAAATCGGTTCTTAAGTATTGCCAAGATTATGAAAATCTAATACCTTGTGCTTTCTCCTTGTGTGTTATCTTTGCAAAGTGCTTATACTTCTTTTTCAAGTACCTTCCGAAAATCGTCAGATAAACGCGCCATCTTCTGTACACGCGAAATCAGATTAGAGTCAGTTTGCATCTTGTACACAATTCGTAGAATATAGATAGGTACTTCCTAATTGACATTTATTTACTATGAGATTATTCTCAAGCAGCGACTAGTTTCGACATTTCAGTCTTTATCAGACTTAGGCCTAATGCACAATTACATAATAGTCATCATATGAGTCATTCCATATCAACCGGAGC
Source organism: Protaetia brevitarsis (assembly GCA_004143645.1). Taxonomy (NCBI): domain Eukaryota; kingdom Metazoa; phylum Arthropoda; class Insecta; order Coleoptera; family Scarabaeidae; genus Protaetia; species Protaetia brevitarsis. The sequence continues at coordinate 4,675,318 of RXPK01000216.1, forward strand.
ACCTAAAAAAATTGATGGCTTGGATTCTTTTTATATTTTAAATTTGAAGTGTTTGCCTAAAATTAGAGACCCGTATTTTTTTCCTAAAGCTCTACAGTATCTATTTACAAAGATATTTGCGAACAAAATTTGCAAAATCATTAAAATAATCGCAGAAGTCATATTGTTTAGTTATGCATAAATTAATAGATTATAACAAAATACATATATATCATGGTGTATTCCGAAGTTCACATTATACAACAAAAATTTTATGGGTTGATGTACATACCTAGTTTCCCCCATTAGCCATATACAACCCAATTTTATATTGACTCAACACATTTTCTCTTTCAGCTTAGAGATTGACAAAAAGGATTTAAAATTTTGTTAATCAATGGAACGAAAATTACCAAATTATATGTGACCAATCAGATAATTGCGTAGAATGCAATTATATCAAAATATACGAGCTATTTCATTAAATAACTGTAACGCGGTCCTGATTTTATAAAAAAAATGTATAAGGAAATAAAATGAAATATAACTTTCTTGGAATAAAACGCTAAGCCGTCATTAGAAGAATTAAGTACTTACCACCTAATTTTTTATTTTTAAATTTGCCATCCTATATCAAAACCACTTCGCATAGAAGTTTTATTAGGGAAACGAGATTGCAAATTTTATCAATTGTCACAATCTTATTGTAGTAGGGAGAGACTTTATAATTCCAAAGGTCGATTACGAAGAGGATTGACTTGACACTGGTTGGGTGGGCGAGCTTCTCGCAGACCACACCGATTCAACGATGATCGTTAACCGAACAATGACTGAAGCTCGATAAAGGAACTTTGTCATTGTTACCATTCTTTACTTCAGAGTTGAGGCAACAATACAAAAACTTGAAACTTATAACAAGGCATTTTGGGGCACATACTTATGTGAATTTCTCAATAGTTATACGCCATACACACGGTATAGTTAGTTGCTATGTACATTATAGTAAAGTAGTTTCACTTGATAAGGATATACATTCTATTAGCTGTCTCAAGATAGATAGCGTGTTAGAGGTATATGGAAGTTATAATCAACCATTAGCATTTAATCAAATTTCTAATAAAGAATCTAATTGCTATTTATTAGATATTTCGGATTCGATTCGAAATTGGATTTTCAACTATTAGGTTCTAGAACCGTTTTCAGACAGTCGATTCTAGAATAAAACAATAGTATACAATAAATTAGTATATTCGCCTAATTCTCACACAATTGCTCACATTTATTTTTAAAATTATAACGGATTTATTATTTGGCAAGCACAATATTGTTCATTAGGATATTATAAAGTAAATTACTGACTTAAACCTTTTTGTTTTAGCTATTTAGGCTTTTGGCATTTTATTTTAAAGATTGCCTTACAATGTCACAATTGTCTTAATTGTGTAAATGTGACACTATTTGGTTGTAATTGTGACATATTCTTAAAAGTCCATATACAACAGTAAAGGATGTTTGTTTTAATAGTGACAGTGTTGCCAACGCTAGTTGTGACTTGTATATATTATTGTGATTTCTATAATAGATTTGTGTATTTTTTTAAAACATTGACCAGTGTTTTAAAAAAATACACAGAAACTTTATATAAACATTATTATGCCTTCGCTTTGCTAAATATTAAATTTATAATGAAAAATATTAAAAGATGTGCTTGCTTTAAGAAAGAAAGAGAATAATGATTCATATATACTATCAGGATAAAATAAATCTAAAGCTGTCTGGTATGTGATACGGAGAAATTGTAATGTTAATCAAAAAACTAGCAAACTTCCTAATTGTTTTGAAGATCCGTATGAGCTATGTAATGCTTTCAATGATAGTTTTTCGAATTCATGTAATATCCAATCATTATCAGGAACTAAATTGCTAAATCCTGAAGAGAATACTAACCTGTACGACACAGTAATAGTTTCTTCACTTCTCCTGTGGTTAAGGAGGATGTGTAGCGTGTCATAGGCCGTTTGAGTTCCTCTCATGCTGTGGGGCATGATGGTATTTCTGTCTGCCTGGTTAAGCGGGTAGCAAGACATATTGCCCCGTCATTAGCTTACTTGATCAATTTATCGTTCAATAATTCAATAAGGGTACTTTTCCTACCTCCTTGAAATTAGCCCATGTTATTTCAATTTATAAAAAGGGGGATGAGAACAATTTGGATAACTTTCGACCAATTAGTATACTACCTGTATTTTCCAAAATTTATGAATCAGTTATGAATGAAAAACTATTACATTACTTTAATAAATACAACTTATTCTCAATATGCCAACATGGTTTTCTATTAAATCGGTGTATAAACACGGCTTTGTTTAAATTTGTTAACCAGGTATCTTTAGATTTTAATGCTGGGTACTTCACTCTTGCTTTATTTATTGACCTATCAAAAGCGTTTGATAGTGTCAATCATGAAATATTACTTACAAAATTAGAGCTGTATGGAGTTAGAGGAGCCCCATTGGCATGGCTTAGAAGTTGTTTGTTAGATCGAAAACAAAAGAGTAATCATAGATAATTATGAATCTCAATTGTCTGTGCTTAGAAAGGGTGTCTCTCAAGGATCCATTTTGGGCCCTACAATGTTTTTAATATATATTAACGACTTACCATTGCAGATTAGCAATATGGCTAATATTACTCTATTTGCTGATGACATCACTATTGCATTTAAAAGTAACAACTTTGAAGATTTAGTTTACAATGTAAATGCAGACTACACTAAGTTAAGCTAATGGATGTTTTTTAATAATCTGTGCATAAACTCAGATAAAACCCAGTGCATACCTTTTCGTAATCGTTCTAGATATGATATCAGCAGTTTTATCCTCAATGGAGAAAATGTTAAGTTCATTGAATCTGCTAAGCTACTTGGCGTCTTACTCGACGAGATTTTAAAGTGGAATTATCACGTCAAGTACCTCTCTAAAGAATTATCAAAAATTTGTTATGCCATTTATAACCTAAAGAAATCATGTTCTTTATATACGTTAAAAACCTATCATTTCTGAATTTTTTTCTCCAGAATGATTTTAGGTATCACACACTGGGGTGCTGGATCAAATGTAGATCGCATATTCCTCCTGCAGAAACGGGCAGTTAGAATCATGTACAATCTGCAATACCGTGAATCGCGTAAAGAAACATTCAGAAATTTTATGATGCCTATGTTTGCGAAGTTTTGTGTTTTGTGTTGAAACATAGATCTGAATTTTCTACATATGTTAGTAGCTAGAATGTGAGAAAGTGCAATTACTTACTGCCTCCTCGTCACAAAACAACACTTTATCAGAATAACCTCACGTATTTGGGGGGCAAATTACACAATAAGTTACCCGAGGAAATTAAGTGTATTGCTTCCGCATTTTTCGGAACCGAGTGAGGAGATATCTGTTGGATATCTCATGTTATTCTCTCAACGATTATTTGAAGTTTTATCATGCAAACTGAACTCGTATTTTGTCTGTGATGTTATTTTGTACGCTTTTGTAGCCGTAGTTGAAATAAAGATATATTGTTATTATTATTTACATTTCACAGATTGTTTATCTGGTGCATTAAAGAGACTCATCGGTCCAAAGACAAGATGGCCCCCTTTTTGGTAAGTTTTAGGCGCTAGATGTTCAAAGTACGGCGTATGATGGAGCAGGTGTCGAGCATCACAGATTTTTGAATTGGTACGTATAGGTCATTTGGTAGTTGCAGTTCCTCCAGGCTTTTGTGCAGTTTTTATTATTATTATTATTATTATTATTAATTCTTAATAATTCAATGTATCAAATGAGCTTTTATTAATAAAATAGTGTAATTATTAATAACATGCATAATTTATTAACAAGCTTATAACAAAAACATATAAAGAGTACGAGAACTCTTACCCAAGGTGAGTATACTTATTTTGAATGTTCAAAACAAATATTATCAATTATCCAGTATACTTTTGGATTCTTAAATTCTCAAAATAACTTTTAAATATCCCGCTATCATAAGAGAAAGAAAACCACCAACCACATCTACCAACTTATACACATTAAAATTTCAATATTAACTGTCATTTTGCAGACTAGAAAAATAACCTCAAAATGTTCGAAATGTTAAATACACAGAAATTTAAATAATGCTTTGCATATGCTTCACGCTATTAAGAGAGGCGAATGCATCTCCCCACCAGCATTAGCCGGTATTAATCGGGTAAGAATCTACAATCAAATATACACGGACATAGTATCTACAGAAAGTAGGTAAACATATGAGGAGATATTATTACAATCAATAGGGCGTTTTTGTATTGCCAGAAGCACTTAAACAGTATCTGGAATGACTAGAAAATAATATTATTCCTAGTGGTTTAATATTAATGAAATTTGGTTTCAACAAGGCTGTTGCCCAGCACATGACACCAAAAACGTTACAAACTTTTTAAACGACGTCTTGCATATAAACGACTCCTATAATTCAATAAATGTTTTGCAAACATTTTAAACATCTTTCGGGTCACCATCATTAAACGGATGCGGAAGCAGTAGAATAATTTATTTGTGTAGTAAATTTAAAATAGTACATTTTGAATCTGTTAAAGTATTAAGATCTATACCTCTACTAGTACTACAGATAGCAAAAATATAATTATATTGAGTAAAAAACATAATTAAAGGAGTATTTTGAATCTTTTGTAGTTTGTGCTTTGGCGTCTATTGTAACAAAATGTAACCAAACATCAAATAAAAATCCTTGGCAGTTACAGTACTGGAAATATGCTGGTGCGTTTATAATCTCAAAAATGAATACAGGAAAACCAGCCTACAATTTCATAATAGCTACCCTTCCTACAAGTTAGTTTTTTCGCGGTAATTACAAATGAAAAGCCGTGGTGCAGAAATATGAAATCTTCATTACAAACGTCAGTGTAAAGTTATACGGTTTCCGGCTGCTATCTCATACGTTTGTGTATTCGTTTGGGTTGTCAGTCAACCAGTTCAGCGTTTATCACTGCATACAGCAGCTGTCCAAAACGTAACACAGTCGGCGTCTATTTGAAAATTTATAATTTCCTCGCTCCCAATATTACGATTTTTTGCATTTCTCAGTACTTGCAACGAGGATATAATTTTAGCAAAATCCCTTTGTCACCAGAGTTATCTTTTCGAATATGCGTACAGTGAAATTTAATTGGAATTTTCATGAAATAGCTATGCAGAAATGTTGTTGCATATTCCGAAAATATCCCAAACGTCTTTTTGTTTCACTTGAAAGAATGTTCACTGGTTGTCAAGGGATTTTGAGGTAACTGCTTACTCCAGTTACTCGAATCCCTGGATTACGTTATTGCTTTAATTACATTAATTGCAGGATGGAAGGGAGGATTGTAAAGGGGAGAAGAAAAAATACTAAACGTTTGTGTTTCTGGATGCACGATAGGATTCAGCACTTGCTGTTATATTTTATATGAATAATTGATGTAGAAAGAAACGATTTTTTTAAAAATATTTATTTGTTGAAGTCAATATTATTTACGCGAGAGACGTAGGAACTTAAAATTATAGGTATTCGTATTCAGCATGCTATCTCTTACTAACATTAAGCTAGTCCTTCTAGATCATAAAATCAATCCTGCAATCAAGGTATTCTTAATCCTCTCTCTTGAAAGTATGGAATGGTAGATTTTACTTACTTCTTCTGGCAGTTTATTATATAATTTATTACATTAAAGGATGTGAAAGTAGGTCCAGAATTAAACTGTTTTTTACTAGTAAAATACCAATGGGTACATATGAGTGTTTTAACACTCATCTTCAGGTCAAAGCTGAAAGGGCACAGCATGTTGTTTTTAACATTTATAACAAATAATGCTATCTCTATTAACAACTATTCTAATCATCCCTACAATCAAAAACTTTCATTATTTTACAGTTTTTTTTTTATATAGGTAGGTTAGTTAATTTATCTCTTTCAAGAGACGTAACAGAGAAAGGGCGAATATTATTAAACAGGTTGCTACCATGAACCAGTTCGATCCCAACATCATTAATAAACTATTGAATAAAATTCAAAGGAAAATATTAGAAAATGTCACATATTTAGATTACCATATTTCACTTACTAACACTGTTTAACCTTACATTTCTTTACCCTTCATTGGTCCCTTCTCTTACAGATTAGCCAACCTATTAAAACCCCATCTAAATGTATCCTTCCAAACCCTTCACCCTTTACGGAATGTGTTGTTGAATAATAAAGATATTGTGAGGGGTCTATAAACTAACTTGTGACACTTATGAGAGCGCATATGTAGGCAGAACATACCATGATTTTGACACATGCATCAAAGAACACCTGCGATGCTTACAGCTCAACTCCATTAGCCTCTCATATTTTGCCAACCATTTGAAAGAAAACAACCATCATTTTTGATATCAATAAAAAAATTATTATCTTACATACTGCTAATAAAGGTAATTTATTTAATAATCTTGAAGCTCTTAAAATTTTACGAGAACAAACGTTTAATCAAAGACTATCCGTTGATGCCCAATTAAATTTTGAAGCTACATTCATTTTCAATATTTTGTTTCACTAAGATTCTATCATATGCAATCATCTGTAGCTCAATTTGTTAACCAATTATTCCAGTACTATACTTAATTTTAAGATCACTTTCTTACTTTTCAACATTGTTTATGGCTACTATCCACCAGATGTCTCAACTTAAAATTATAAGAAACTTTTTTCACTTATATTATTTGCTACAATTCTAGTACTTCGTCTGATTTCCTTTTATTTTTTATTATCATCTGTTTATCCGCATAAGAATATTTTATCGCATGTATGGGGCAGTACCGCAAGCTTCTCAGCAAGTTGGATCACATGTTCACTCCATTTAAGATATGATTCGATGATGATGCCAACAGAATTGCCAAGAAGGTGCCAAACAGAATGATAGACAGTAGACCTATAATTTTTGGAGTCATTTTGTTGCAAAAGTTTGTACCTACCTTTTTTTAAGCTTTTACCTACTACTTTGTAAAGATTAAAGCAATTAAGCTCATTAATTATGTGAAATACACGATATTAATTTCACTATCATACTAAAACGCGCTTTAGTATTGCGTGCGTGACATATTTTAACATATGCCTTTACGAAAATTAAACTACCAGTTTTTTACATTAATATATTACATTAATCAACTAAATTGTGGAACATACGCGACAGCTTAACTTAATAACATGGTGTACTATTTTGTTAAACAGAGTAATACTTTTGTTGACGTTGCAGTGGAATAGAAAATAAAACAGGTGTGTTAGCCTTGCATAGGTAACTCAACATCTTGCACGCAAACCAAAAAGCGGTAACGCTATCGATTGTGCCGGGATTCCAAAGCAACTTTCCAAGCGGTTCGCACTTTTGCTGGCGCGTGTTACATCAATGTCGAACCCTGTGAACGTCGAACATAAAAACAATTTGTTCTCGGTAAACATCGCTTGTATTGTTTTAACAGTTATTGCTAGGGAACAGCGACCGAGTAGCAAACACGTATAATATTGAATTAATAAAGCAATTAAACTTTTACGCCAAGTAGAAAATACCTTGCCACTCTTCTCCAAAACGCAGCACTTATTTGTAATTGTTTTTGTGCCACCTTCTGGCCAAGACAGCGTTCTTGTTTCATACATAATATCTATTGTGGTTATACCACGAACCAAACATCGTTTTTACGATATGAACACACACTAAAAAAAAAGACTTGGAAACTACATTCACAACGGGGTATTTTTTGCAAAGATCGTCACTTCTGCTGACGTAAGGGCAGTCATTATTATACTCAAAATGGTTTCTAAATATAACAGCACTGTAGTCACAAAACGAGATTTTTTTTAAAGAAGTTAAAACCTTCAACAAGAATGGGACAATTTAGCATTTCTCGTTGATATCCTCTAAGTCCTGCTAGTCTTCACAGGTACAACGTTTACAATAACAAAATAGGAGCTTCCATTTTGCACTTCACAAGTAATGAAACCAAAGAGTGAATAAGAGTTTACAGGAATAAGAGTGATATAAAGATGAAGCACTTCTTGAAAAAGTGAATTAGAGTTTACCAGTGACTATGAAAATTATTAGGTATTATTATAAAATATGCTACAGGTAAAATCTCAGGGCGTAATAAATAGTAGCAATTTTCCAGAGCATGAGACTAGGTTAAATAATAGTGAAAAGTTAATATTATTTATAAAAGATTATTGGTATAAAATAAAATAAATGATCGCAAAGTACCACAGGATGGGAAAGAAGGATAAATAAAACAACGGTTTATTATTTATTTATTTCCCACGCTGCGACTATCGGAGTCGGTTCGGCCAGGGAGGCGCCGGAGAGATGTCGGAGTGAGCGCCACTGGGTTAACAGGTGTTGCCTTCACTAGCCCGACGCTGTCGCCGGTAAGTTGACCACAGCCCAGAATGGCTATTTACCAGTCGGGGAAACAAGGGATTGGTACTTGCGGAATTCTTTTAATATGTTGTTAAATAGTTAAATTTAAATGAAAATGTTATTTAAATGACAAGAAAAACAAACTAGTGCGCCAGGGGCGGTTAAATTAAAGTAATTAAAATAAAACGCACAGATAATCTATTAGCTGTTATATATTGACATGAACTGGTGGGAGTGCCGGGTTATTATTCAACAAAATGGTAAAATTATTAGAAACAATAACATCAAATCTACGTACTCGATCGAGCATGCAAATGACTACGACCTACCATTGGTTTTAATGTGAAAAGATAAATAAACAACACTTCAACAAAATGATTTCACAAGTTACATTAAATTTGACAATGACCGCAAAGACTAGATTAAAAGAAAAGAAAAGAATTAAGTTAAATTGAATTATGATATCAAAGACCGAATATAAATAACACAAAAAAAACTACGTTAATTATTAATATAATCAATGGTAGTTCGTTACTACAAATATACAAGCAAATAACTCTTAAAATTAACTTACATGTAACACAAACAATGCACGAGGGGTTGATAGTCACCACCAGGGCGGGTAGAAATAGAAGAAATAGAAGCGTAGAAAGATGTCGAAAGGAGGTCCGGGTCCAGGGACGACGTAGGGCGGCGTGGCTTGCAAAATCCGCGTCGGCGGCTCCAAAAAAAAAAGAAGGCTTCGTAGTCCAAACACAGGAACTCAAACGGCTTCCAAGGAGTAGATTCTTTACGACCGGAGATCCCCCCACAGGGGTTACCAAACGGGTAAATTAGGTCGAAAGGGTTGCAACAGGGCGTCGCCTATTAGAACTCTTAGGTCGGCACTCTTAGCGGGCTAGCGTCTAAGTGAAGTTCCGAAGGGTAGAGAAATCTAGTTCCCGCGTATGCCATTAAGTGGCCAATAGGATTCGAGTATCGAAGATAAACAACATGCAGATGTGCGAGATTATGCGAAATTCTAACGTTTCAAGTACAGCACGCACCAAAAAAAGGTGCAACAATTAACAAAAATGAATAAATTCGGAGCTAATTATGAACGGAGTTTAATGAAATTTACGTTATCAAAGCATCTAAATATATGTTGAAATTTGACAATTTAAGAATTTTGAAAAAGGTCACAAATAAAGCGGTACGTTACAAAAAAACAAATTCAAGGTTAAACGTGACGTTATACAAAATAAGTAAATAGCGACGGTAACTAGGAAAGGTCAAGGAACTTGGATAAATTCAGAAAAGAAGTGTACAGTTGGAGAAATAAGAAAAGGTGTTTTCAACACGTAACAAATAGTTTGTATTCTCTCACAACTATTTCTCACCTAACGATGGTTAACTCGTATACAGTCACTGTGAAGACGACTTTTAATTTCAGACTGTCGAGCAGAAAGTAGGTCGAGATAAAGCTACTTACTGTACAAACAGCTTCAAGTAAACAAATTGACTTTAGAACGTACGCGTTTAAGTTTCTGATTGGGGTCATCATAAAGTAAGGGGTAACTTTAAAATGTTATATAATTTTAAGGAGAGTAGTAAAAAGCAAATGGAATCCTTGTTGCCTTTGAATTTGGATTTTACTGTATCCATGGAAAGTTGTCGTCTCAATTGCTGATACAAATGTCAAATGAATCAACACCCCAGTGGAGTCAATACTCAAAACTGTCGAATATAGTCGACAGATAATCCATATGAAATAGTCAGCACGGTATTCATGACAAGAAAGTCACTGTTTGATGCGGTGTCAATCCTAATTTTATTACTGGATCATACTTCTTTGAAGAGATACTGAACAGAGAAGCCGTATCTGTAATTGTTGTTACGAAATTATGCATTCTATAGATACAAAACGAGTGCGAAGGAATTAAAAACATCATTTTTTATGCAAGATGAAACACCCTGCATATTACCGACCAATTAGAGAATTGCTAACTTATGTTTTTCAGGGTCGTTTTATAAGCACACATTTTGTAAACTCATGGCCTCCAAGATCGCTTGATTGTAACCCAGCAGATTACTGGCTGTGGGATTATTTAAAAAGTTTGGTGTTTAGAACACGATCAGCAGTTCTGGAAGAATTAAAGGAATCTATTAGGGATCAAATTTGTGTTAACCACTCTGTTGGACATAAGAAATTCCGTTATTCATGTAATCGAATTTCTTTCACATACTATTTTTAACTTAATTTGTTAAAAATACATAATAAGCTGAAATATATTCTTACTATGTATATATAGGTATATAATGCATATGAATAGAATACCTGACTTTTTATTCAGATACATACTGCTGTGGTCTGGCACCCATACGGCTGTGGTCCGGAAATTCAAATTTGTATTTTTATTCATTCCAATTCATTTTTATCAATGCAATGATAGAGTTTCCACAGTTTTAATATTTTATTTTGAAAAGATTTTGTTAATAAAATTGTTTGTTAAATTTAATGTTATTGTTCAGTTGTGTATATTAATTTTATTCTATTGTACTTATTGCCTTCTTCAGTATTGTATATTTTGTAATATTCAAGAGATGATCTTTGCATTTTATGCGCTGCTTAGCCACGCATCTATTTTATATTTGTACGCGATGTTTGGGCCTCTTAAAGGTAGTTCCTTAAACGATGCCGGCGTAAGTACATGTGTTTATTTTCTTTGATGCCATTTTGGTTATTTCATTTTCATTTAATATGTAGTTCGTTATTTTGTTAATTTATCATCTTTCAAGGAACTCTTTTAATTAATAATTGCTGTTGTGTTTAATTGTGCACATATTGGATATAAGATCAGTTATTGTAATTTGTTTTAGAAGAAAATTGTTTTTTAGTTTAAAGAGGTTAATTTTCCGTTTCTTAGTTTTCAATTTAGTTTTTTTTAATTTAATCACCTCGGGGTTTAGGTGAAAAGTAGCTTTGTGCTTGTGATTAAATTTCAATTATATTAATACACTTGTCTGTCCACGTTTAAATTAATTTAGTGTGTTGAAATTTTGAGACCACGTGGATTTTTTGTGAAATAGGCTTTTCTTCTAGAACAAATTTACCTCTTTTGTTTTGATAAAGGATTTGCATCGTCCTTTTTAATTGTAGATTCAAGCAGGTTTTGATTTTGGCCAGGACTCTCAGCCCAAGGTTTGATTTTTCCTGTAATTGTAATTAAATGTTTTTTTTTTTATAATAAATTTAATGATTGTTAATGTCATTCAAGAGTTCAGTTCTTTTATTTTTGATTACTTACGCCCACATTTTATTTTTCATGAGTAATTCAATTCTGAAAATAACCTTGAGGTTATTAAGTCTTTTGCGCCCTTTTAAATTTTTATCCGCTAGGCTAGTAAATTTAAATTTTCATTTTTTGTCATTTTCAATTTCACTTTGCATTTATGCTGGTACCATCAGTACACAGCAATGCGTATAATGCTCTAAAGTTTGCACATGAAAAATTATACAATTTTACTTCGTTGGGTATGTACATTTGAAGAAAGAAGTTGACTGCCCTTCGGATATATGAAATCAAAACTTCCAAAGTCAGTTGTAAGTCAAACAAAGCGATTGTAGAGTAAAATAAAGATGTGTAGCAAGGCATTGTCTAGTTGCTATTATTTTCTACTGCAGACTTCCTTCGCTTAAAATATAATTATTTTAGGAAGAACTAACGAAAGTTGAGTACAACTATTTGTAAGCTACTAGAAGGTATACTTTGCTGAGACCTATACAATCGATATTTTTACACAAACCAAGAATTGCTAATACATATTATATTGGCACTTTTAACTGTCATTTCATAAATATTGCTGTAGAATTTAAGGCCCATCGAGGATTCGGTGCTCTCCATAAGTACTCTTTGAAGTCTGTTCCCATAATAGGTTTTATAAAGGAAACCATATACAGTGTGACGGATCGACGCATGAATAGGTAAAAGAACCTGAAAATTTTTGAGTTGAAATTTTATCTTCGGGGGTTTAGCCCTGCTTGGATAGAAAGTAATTTGTGCCATACTCTTAGTTTTGAAAAATCAAACATGTCTTGCAAATTTACAAAAATGTAGTTTTTCTCACCAATAAAGTGCCTTTTGTAGGAGATACGAAACAATGCTATTAAGAAAAGTTGTTCAGATTAATAAATTATGTGATGTGATTGCATGTGTATAAATGTGTTTTGGCATTATAAAATATTATACTTGATGCAAAACAACAATTGTTGATATTAATAATAGTTTTAACGTTTATTTAACACATGAAATATAATTAAACAAACACATTCGTAGGTTGTTCTTGTTTTACAGAGATTAATCTATATTTTCGAACATTCACATCAAAACTATTATAACAACTCAACTGACTAAAATATCCTCATGCGCAGAATACGCTGTGATAGCCACGCCCCCATTTAGGCGCGAATGTTTTAGAATTTAAAAATGTTCGTTACATAGTGTATTTAATTCAAGCAAAAATTTAATGTAAAACTAAATAATCAGTTTATTCATTCTAAATATGTTTTTTTTTTCATTTAAAGCAACATTTTTTTATGTATTTCTAAATAACTATAATTATCAATCTAACCTATGACATGATTTTTTTTTGTTACATCAAATGAAAATCTTTGGTAATTGCCACAGTTCCTGACGAAAAATTACGAACTACAGTTCCGTTCCTCGGCATTGAGGCGCAGCTGTGGGGATCAAGCCTAACCGTAGATGAGATGAAAGAGTCCTGCTAGATCCGTAAACAAAAAAAATTCCCATATGCTGCGGACTTTCTGCCTGACTGTATATTGTACAGTAATATTGTACATATAATAGCATATACTTCGTAAAGAAACCCACACATCTTTGACTTTCATATGCAATTTATTTAGCAGTATCGTAATTTTCAAAATAAAATTCCTATACAGTTTTTCTTTACATGTATATGGACGATAATGTTTCCCAAAATTAGTGGCTTTAAAAAAAACTGTTTTAATTAAGGAAGTAAACAACATAAATGATGTAATTAATTGAAATCAATTAATTGTTAAATATCAGTGGGCTACTGTTAAAATATGTGGATGCATGTTTTGTTATTAGTTTTACATAAAATTTTATGAAAAGGCCAATTTTCTCATGCTTTAAGAGGGTCACAAAAGATATATAGATAGATTTAATGAATTGCATGTTAACAACAAGCCCTAATTGTGGATGTGATTTATTTCACAAGGACCTCACAAATTTTTTTGCTATAATTCCGCCTGTTAACAATTTACTACTTGTCCTGTTTTATGGTTAATTATTACCCGTCACTGTCAGCAGTTGGCAGTAAAAGAAGGAATCACGATCAGTGCCTTACATAAAATTTAATTAAGTGGCACTGCACGGGACATCAGGACATTATATTAGTACACAGAACTGGGGAGTTGTCACGTGGGTATATATCATTACGGTTATTTAAGAAAATGACGGCAACAATAAGATAGAATCGCGACTCGGTGCCTGACACAGACGAACGAAAGTAGTTATTTATTGATCAGTTTGGTTGTTAAAAGTAAACGTGGACGTAAGAGCGCGGTCGCGGTGACCTCTCTTTCATTATCGCTCGGTTTCTGCATGCATTTTGTTCTTTAATTCCCTACGGTGACTCTTACATAACTCAGGACATTTCATTCGACTTTTCTTCGAGATTCGTCTCACGATCTTTAAGGCGATATTACCAGGCATTTGTTACGCTCTTATCAAGGCTATGTATGTAATAGGTTCCCTAGGTCGATTTGCACCTGAATGTGCAGGTATATATTCCGCGAGTGGTATCCGGCGATACGAGGTGGCATTATGAATTCCGTCAGAATTGACACGCATCGCGCTTCCTTCCCCGATTCTTTAAAACTCCACTATACTGGCGCCTACTATGCAAAGTACTAAAGTTGCAGGTGCATACATGGCGCTACAAAATTTCCGTCTATCAGAATTTATTGCGAGATTTTGCTATGATAAATGGTTCGATGGTGTGCTCGCAGTTCCATTTGAGCATCTTAACAAACACCAACTGCGGTATTAAATATGTGCATACAGGTATGTACTTTCGGATAGATTCGGCGGCTTTTTAATTAAAATATGGAAAATTAATTATGGTGAAAGAATAAATTGACATGTTAAATGCACAATGGAAATTGTAGTGTAATTGTCGACATCTAAAACTAAGTAAGAGAAATTTTTTATAGTTACGCTACCATAGCCGTGTCAAATAAATTACGCAGTGCTTCGTTAGTTTGCATAATTGAAAGCACAACTAAACAGTAATAAATTAATACTGACAATGAGTGGAATTTCTATAGCGCATCTTCAAGCTCATAGGTAGTTTGAAGAATTTCTCATTAACTCTTGTTAGGAGAGAAATATACTGCAAGAAATAAAAATGTTATTTCAAGAATTTTAAATATTTTATTAAAACATGAGCAAAAGTTTGAGAAGTATCGATGGAAATTAATTATATATACAGGTGTATCAGACCACTCGTCCACTATCTTTTTCTCGCGATCTCGTGCAGCTAGACTAATGCGACAAAAAAATTAATAACAAAACCCCACCTAAAGAATCATGCGAAAATATTTTTAACATCCGGAAACGTTCCATTACACCGGAAGTGGATAGCAATTTTCTTATTTTAAATGGAATCATATGTTTTTTCTTACCGCAATGAATTCTACAGATTGTTTGTTACAATTTTCACTAATGTTCTCTATCCCTAAATTCAACCGTTTTTGAGATATTAACAATTTTGTCAAAATTTTGACGTTTTCATCTCTGTCGAAAACGTACCATATTTAGCAAACTATTAAAGATAATGATGTCATTTTACTAGTAGTAGTAGCCAAGAAAAATGGCTGTCCGTACCAAATTCCGCCAAAAAAAAAACCATTAAATTCTATACAGAGTGTTCATAAATCGATTGTCAATTCTGATACATTTACCCTTAGAAAATTCATTTTTTTTCAAATGTAACATTATATTCTAATTATACCATTCAATGCAGAAATAAATTCTCGGTCGATAGGTATAAAGGATGCATACACCTATTCCTAGTCGTTTTCAAGATATCAACCATTATTTATTCACCTATGAAAATTTTAGTACATTTCTTGCAGTGGGCTGTGAAAGTTTCACAGTTATCAAAGCAATAGCGTTGTCATGTCAGTTTCAGATCCAGAAGTGTCAAACTTGTCTTTGCTAGCCTCCCTATTATAGTCGAATTTTCATTATTAGTGATTTTTGTTGTTGTTTGCTTTATTGTTACGCGTTATTTTGTTGTTCTTTGTTGTTGAAGTTTTATGAATTGTTTTTTTTTTAATATGGTATTCTCAAATGCAGAAGCATTCACAAGAAAGCACAAACAGGAAATGCGCGCAAAAATCACAAAAAGGGCAGGCAAATTGTTTGGCATGTTAGAAATGAAAGAACAGCAGATGTTTTGGTGGCAGTTATAGTTAATCTTCAAACAAGCACTTGCAATACAGCACGAGAGTCAGGCTTTAGCCATGTGAGCGTATGGCGAGTTCTTAATGACCATAAAATGCATCCGTACCATATCTCGCTTCGTCAAAAATTACGTGACGGTGACTTCCAGGTCAGGGTCCGTTTTTGTCGATGAGCACACACAAAATTAATTGCGGTCTTCGATTTTTTGAAAAGGTATTCTGGTCAGACAAGGCAACATTTAAAAGTAATGGTGAAGTAAATCATCATAATTTACATTATTGGTCACACGAAAATCCACACTGGATGCAAGAACTTGACAATCAAAATGTAATAAGTACTATCCTTTTATCTGGCATCTCTATAAATTATTGAGTATTATCAGATAAGCAATAAATGTAAAATATCTTTTATAAAACTCGTATCAACCATAACATTATAACCATGGATCAGCAATGGGAGAATTAAATCTTAATTAATTAAATCTTAATGATGAAGTAACATTGCTTTGATGATTGTCAAATCTACTTGTCATTCTCATAACCCACTGCAAGAAATGTACTAAAATTTTCATAATCGGGTAAATAATGGTTGATATTTTGAAAACGATTAGGAATATACAATATAATGTTGCATTTGGAAAAAATGTATCCGAATCGACAATCGATTTATGAACACTCTGTATACAATTTAGTGGTTCTTTTGACAGAATTTGGTACGGACAACCATTTTTCTTGGATACTGGTAAAATGACATCATTATTTTTAATGGTTTGCAAAATATGGCACGTTTTCGAAAGAGATGAAAACATTAAAATGTTGACAAAATCGCAAATATCTCGAAAACAGTTGAATTTAGGGATAGAGAACTTTAGTGAAAATTGTACTCAAATAATTTCTAGAATTCATTGAGGTAAGGAAAAATATATGATTCCATTTAAAATAAGAAAATTGCTATTCACTTCCGGTGTAATGGAACGTCTCCGGAAGATAAAAATATTTTCACGTAATTCTTTAGGTAGGGTTTTGTTATTAATTTTTTTGTCGCATTAGTCTAGCTGCAATAGATTGCGAGAAAAGGATAGTGGGCGAGTGGTCTGAAATACCCTGTATATGTATTGTTGTGGAGTTTAAACATTTCTTCTTAATAGTTCGGTGTATATTTGATGTTATTTAGTGTCTGTAGTGACACTATGATATATGTTCTTATCAGTTCGCTCTCTTTCTAGTATTTCTTCTGCATCACCCCTTCTAGCTGCTAGTACCCTCAATGCTAACTTACTACTTACCTCTGTTTCTAATATCCATTCTATCTTTTTTAAATAGCTTATAAGAGATGGTGAAAGGTAGTAAATAAAGTTGCCAAATAAGGTGGCCCCACGTTGCATATGCCAATAAAGTTATATTGTGATCTTTTTAATGGATTACCCGGCTAATGTTTTTTATTTTTATCAATAATATAGAAAACCTTTAGTCTTAAATCTGCCTTCTCTTTACAGATACATATATGTTTAATGATATTCAAAAATACAATCCCCTTTCGCTAGATCGCTATGAGGTTATGAATATGCCAGATATGTCTCGAATTCACCACTACAGAACATGCGCATTAGTAATCTTCCCTCTTTTTAACCAATGAGTATTTCATTCTTATTTGTATCTTTGTATTAGTAGTGAGTAGGCTGCCGTGGGGCTGTATGTGTTATGCCTTCTAAATCAATAACTTGTATATTATTAGATTTTTACTTGATTAAATATTAAATTTATAACTCAACTACTACTCACTTAATTAAATTTATAGTCTAATTTTAATCATTGAATGTATCAAATGCTTTTTTATTAATAAAAACAGTGTAAATATCAATAAAATGCACAATTCATATACAGTATTATATCAAAACATATAAAGAGTATAAGAACTCTTACCCAAGGTGAGTATACTTATTTGAAATGTTTAAATCAAATATGAATTACTCTCCAGTGTATTTTGAATTCTTAAATTCTCGAAATAGCTTTGAAATCTCCCGCTATCCTAAAATGATACCACCAACCATGTCTACCAACCTACGCATATTAAATTTCCATTTCAACTATCATTTACAAAGATGAGGAATAAACCCAAAGTTTTCGAAATGTTATATACTTATTTACACAGAAATTTAAACGTTCATTAGACAAAGCACCTCAAATATCGGCTTGCATACACCTCAAAATACCTCAGAATGAAGTTTCCTCACAGTGACAAACTAAAAATGTTGCAGAAAAGGATCCACATCCGGAGCACAACGCCTGTATCAAGAAATCCAGGGAAAAATCTCCTTCAAAGCATCCAAAGTGTATCATTATATTCAAAACAGCATAGACGTGTATGATTCCATAAAAAGGCACCAAGGTATGTTAATACAGAAAATTTCCTCTAATGTTGAAAAAATCTTGATGTTTCTTCTATATATTTTAGGCCGATGGTGGATACATCGATTTACAAAGAAAATGCCCTTAGATTTCGGATATATTAGAGAAATATGATTTAATTGATATGACTTGACGAAAAATAAAGCAGTTTTTCAAGGAAGATTTTTATCAACAACGACCTCGTCTCCTTGGACCCCAATTCATTTATTTAATGCAAACTACATCGAATCTCCACCCCTTTGAAGCAGTGTCAATACCTAGAAAACTATTTTGAAACCATACAGTTACCAGACGATAAATTTATACATCTAATTACCACGACTACGATAAAAATTAATTAACACCCAATATATACTGGATTTAAAACATGTGTGTACATAAAATAACAATTACATTTACTATGGTTGGTTATCCATTCTACGTATGTACCACAACAGTATATATATAAAAGTAGTAAAGTACCGCCCGGACCAAAAAAAAAAAACCAAAAATAGGGTAGATATTTTATAAGATACTAGATAGAAGACACTGTAGTTTGTTAATATTATATATCTTTATTATTAAATATTTATATCTTTATTTTCCAAAAGCTACCCCTAACAACAGCGTTCAGCAACCACTTGAAAAAAAAATATATCTGGCAACACTATAGTCGCATACTATTGTAATTGTGGATACTTTAAAAATTTCTGTATTTCGATTAAATTCTACACATTACTATGATTTGCACTTCAAATTGTTTATTATCAAAATAATACATATTCAAAACTGTTTAAGTAAAGTGTATTTCACAACAGAATTAGCTCTCTGTTTGGGTATTTATCTGATGGTAAATCACTGACACTACTACCGACGTAATTACTCGAACTGAAAATCAGCTGTTTCTAAGCATAATTGCAATCTACGAGGTACTGTCTGTAGTATTTGCTCTCTTTCTGCTGTAATTTCTAATATTGCTGTGTTAATTCTATCAGCGCAGCGTTTTGAAGAGGCATGCATAAGCTTTCTCTTTAATGAAACCCCAAACAGAAAGGTCTAAAGGATTGACATCGGGATATCTCGTAGGCCATAAGATAAGAACGCCGCGAAATCATGTGTTTGGGAAGTGTTCATCCAACCATTCTTCTACGTTGTGAGCATAGTGTGTAGAAGGTCCATTGTGCAGTAAATAATGTTATGACACATGCATGTTCAATGGCATGTCGGCGTTTGTTTTAGCAACTGAACCAGTTTCAGGTAGGACGTTAATCCAGCCTTCGAATTAAATTTCTACTAGGATGTCTCCGATTTGGAAAGCGTACGCGATGGTCGTGTTCTACCACATTAGCATTTTCACTACAGAAACCGTACACCATGACATGTGAATAAATGTAAAATTCATTGCGAAAGAATAAAATAACAACAAAGGAAGGATAACACAAAACACAGAAGTGCAAGACCAATCAAAACAATACAAATAATCACGAAGAGAGCCGGGATTACATAAAATTAGATGCAATAGTCAAATTAAATGTATAAGTGTCAAAATTTCACAGTAATGATTTTGATTGAAATCGCTTTGGAATACAAACTCATTGTTCTGCAACGTTGCCAATGTATTTTTAGTGAAATAAATTAATGAAGAAATGTTAAAAACAAATTAAGTTAAATTGAAAAGAAAACGTTTACAAAATAACGCTAGCAAAAATTCTACTTTAAACTATCTCTACTAATAAATATCGAAGAGCAAGGATTACTTAAGCACTAAATTATCGTCAAGAACCCCGTAAAAATAAACGAAACATTTTAACGTTAAGAATTTCGATTTAAAACTGAATGAAGTATGTGACTGCGTGTAGCTTTTGCGACAATTTATGCACATATAAATATTTAATCTTCATCAACTTCTTTTATTCTACAGGTTCCGTCTTTTTACCTTTTTGCAAAATCAGGATATACAATCGTTTCCACCAGATGGTAAAAATATTTAGAACCAATCCATCCACCTGCAGGTGAGTAAGTAATTTGTACATTTGTACAAAAAGAAATTTAAATCTTCGGCTACTATTACGACTATAATATATATAATTATCCAGATATCTCACACAGAAGTTTTCGAGGGTAAGTATCCATTTCAATCGAATCCTTTTTACTTGACTTTACTCATTGCTATCTGAATCGAAATTTTTACTCGATTCAAACGGTCATACCACTAATATCAATGGGTAAACGTGCAAAGCCAATTTTATGACTTCTGTAAATGTTTACCTTAAAATCGTTCATGTCTGTAGAGCTGAAATCTCAAGTTAAAAAAAAATAATGATAACGTGCGAAACCCACCTGTCTTCCTTTTTGAACGATCTTTAGCCTACAATGCTTTTAAAATTTAAATTTTCTGAAAATTCTGAAGTCTTAACGGACTAGAAAAACTGCTTTTATATTATTTTAAGGCGGGGAAGAATATCATTGTATAGAATTATTCTTTCTTTTAAACCTTTACTGGAATTAATTTTAAGCATGTTAGGCATGTAAATCTTTTTTATTATAGTCATTCTAACTAGGAAAGTAGATGTACAAGACATTTATTTTAAGGTGCATTTATTTATTTAAGGTACTATTGTAATTCCCTAAGCAAACTTTCAAAATTTTGTGGAAGTAAGCCTGAAATGGCGTAACAAGCACTTAAACAAACTTTTACGTTTATTGACATCATAATATACATTACCTACTACATACCAAATCACCAATAATTTTTATTTCTCTTCAAGTTACACATTTTATTTCCGAGTTTTTGCCTGGTAATCAAACTTTTCACCACTTATTGATAAAGTCATAAGGTTTAATATTCCAAACCATAAATTGGAACAGATTTTAAAAAGAAACCGTTTATAGTAGCGGCGCGGCGCCTGTTAAGCTCACCTATATAGAGAGCTGTTGCTGAATAATGGAAATTCAAATATTATGGCCCGAAATACGAACTTATACGAAGAAATTTGATAATTGTAAGAGTCTCCGTAAGACGTATGACTCTGGTGCCATTAGTTTATAAATATACAATGCACATTACGTTTAACTTTTAATATTTTCCAACAAATTCTGCAATTTATTCAAGGCAATTTACCTACACAGTACTTTGACGTACGCCTTACGTGGTAGTATTATTTCGACTTATGTAGGTTACAAAATACAACTTAAAGGAAAGGAGATGTAACTTTTGATTTCTGTAGTAAGATGTCGCAGTAAAGGTATCGAAAAACAAAGTAAAGTTTTATATCTGTCAGGTGATGAATATATCTAAACCTACTATTTCCCTTTCGGCTCTCTTTCTCAGCACAACTGTTTGTAAAAGGCCCTTTTTTATTTTGTGCAGTCGTTGCAAAGTAGCGGTGAAATTTATATATGCAAAGTAAAAAATCGAAAGGTAACAGGATAACAATACAAACGCGGTCTGCACACAATAAAATATGCGGTTTGTTATATAAAAACTTTAAATTTGCAGCTACACTATCATGTGTATCAGAGATTACGTTGCAGCCGCACAGCTCTGAGTAATGCTATCGCCGTGTGACCTGTGGAGTGCAGAATTGGAAACTTTAACACTTTCAGATTTATGCGCCTGGGAATGATAACACGTGACTTGAAAGTACGGAGAGCACAGTTAGAGTGAAATTTATTCGTTTTCATAACCTGGTTTAAATTCGGCATGTTATGGATTACCTACAACTGGAATAGTAAATAATTCGTAACGACTTCGTAATTTCACTTTCATGACTTTGCATGAACGTTTTCTGATATTAAATTTTGTTTGAATTCTCGCAAGTAGTTTGCACGTATTTCACTACAACTAACCTTCTAACGAAGTAATAAGAAACGACATAGGCACTTAAACCAAAATAATGAACTTCATTAAAATACTCACAGGGAATCCAAATATACACTGTTGAAAATTTTAACACTTTTTTGACTAATTTAATAGTCAGGAGAGGTCCACACTCTTTTCGTGCTATTTTGTCGAGAACTATAGAAGTTTAAATTTGACGAGCAAACATAGTCAAGTATTGTCTATTGCTAAGGGGTTATTTTGTCCAACTGACACGTGAAATTATAAAATACTTCTAGTCACATTTTATTTGATCTAGACTAGACAAATTTACCAGCTGTTTAACTAAATGAATGCGATCTATTGGGTGTTTTAACACCATTTTCTAAACACAACGTCTTTTTAATATGCAACTCCTATTTCTTAGTGCTATAATATTCTCTCTTTAAGACGTTTTCTCAATTTTAAATATGCAAAACCACTCATTCACAAGTTTTGGTTTCAACTAAACGTACCAATTTTAAAATGATTTTTTTGAGAACCATTATAAAATTAAGTGAATGTTTATGCTATTTGATTCAAGTCTAAACTAATTGCGTAAATAGATGCTCCCAGTACATCTTTAAGATGTTGAAATTTTTTATGCCCACTGGAATTAACGTTTAATGACACGAGGTTACACTTTGCAAGTCAGTCACATTTGGTGGTTTGTTTGGATATGTTAATACGGAGAATCAAACACGAAAACAGATACACGTGCAATGCAGGTGGTGCGTATAATGCAATACTGTATTAGAATAGGTGGGGTTTCTATATTTCTATCCGAGAGAAAAATTCTGATTGGTTGACGCTTCTGAATGTCTAGAAAAATAGTCAATCCTCATATCTGAACAAAGAATTCACACGAAATTCTAGTAATTTCTGTTCTATTAAATACGCGTAGTCAACTCGTCTGGCAAAGTTTGGAAAAATCAACACTAAAATATTTGACTAGCGCAAAATTAACGCCAACACCGTAATATTTTCAACAGTGTAAATCTTCAACATAACCAATGTTATTCAGGGCGGACTAAATTAACAAATTTATTGGGTATTTTAATAGTTTTGTGCTTTCTAAAGTATTCAAAGCAGAAAAAATCAATAAAGCGCCTAGTTTCTAGAATATCAGAATACAAAATTGAAACACCATTTGTTTTATATATACATTGAAAGAACGTTACTGTTCCAGGTGAAGCGGTTAAATAAAAATCGGCTTGCTGTCAATCATACAATGTAAGGGTACGCTTACAGTAGAGCGTTGTTAAGTTGCAACAATTGTTAACGCATCTCGATAGTGTATCTTGCGTATTTTTTGCAAATCCAATTATTGAAATTACGCAGAAAGTGTACAGAGAATTTTCTGGTGACTAAACTTTTGTACTATGTTTTCCCTAATGTTTGTACTTTCTTGTATTTTAGGTTTGAAAATCAAATAAAAACATTATTGTTACATTATATTAGTTGTTTCGCGTTTGTGCAGTGACAGCAAAATGTGAACAGCATCGCCACAGGCTATAATCATTTTTTTGCATTTGTATTATAAAAGGGAATCTATTTCGTCATTTTTTAGCAGTCGAGTTTCATGCAGGATACGATTATGACATGAACTCCGTGCCACGAATAGGTATTTTCTTTCCTAACGGCCGCGCCCCCAAAGCCCCTTCTCGGATTATTAAATTTGAATAATAGTAATTATCATATGTCGTAAAAAACACTAAATGTACAAATAAAAGAATGTTTTAACACGAAACAAGCTTAACTCTTTATTTCGTTACCAAAATGCTGTTTTATCACCTGAGACAGGAGACTTGAGACTCTTATATCACAGTACGTATTGCTATGGATTGGCAACCCATGTTTGCTGAGTGTATTTTGAGTTGCATATTTTGATTTGCTTAAAACAGCTGTTTCAATTTACCGAGAATTTTCGCAATAATGTTTAGTTTGTATAAATTTTAGTTAAAGAGTTTATTGTATGATTTATTTAATTAAGTGTTAAGTTTTTTAAATTAATTCCATTCATTTATTTGTCTAGCGTTTGCTAGTTTGATTTAATGCTTATTCTACTAGATTTTGTTCGGTGGATTGTGCGTTTGCCTTGTACGTTTTTGAGAGAGGGTTTTCGTAAGAAAAACGATTGTAGAGTTTTGTCGGCAGTACTTGTTTGACTATTAGGAGGATGACTATTTTTGTAATATTGTTGCCATTTGGTAATTCATTAATATTGAATTTGATTTCTGTAAAAATTTAGTCCATCAAGGAATTCAAATTGTAATAATTGTTAATATATTGACGTGTACACGTTGTAGATATAAGCTCATTTATTATTTTTGTTCGGAAAGATACATTTTAGTTATTTTTTTTTCTCATTATAGTTTAAAGAGTTAATTTTTCCGTTATTAAATTTACTGTTTCCACTTTTATTTTATCAATCACCTCGTTTGGGTGAGTTGAAGCATTGTTCTTGCTTTTAGTTATTTTTAGTAATTTTATAGAAATTGTCCACGCTCAGTTTATTTTAATTTGAAACTACGTGGATTGAATTTGAAATTGTTAGATTATGGATAATCTTCCTGAACAAACTAATCTTTTGCTTTGCATAGGAAATATTGTCCTATTGTAATTTAAAATCTAGTGCAGTTTTAATTTTAGGCCAGAACCTCGAGTTCACGGTTTTTTTGCACAAATTGTAATTTAACCCTTTTTGATTAATAAAATTGATTGTTAATTAGCTTCTTTGGGTTAAAAAAATTCTGTTCTTTTATTTTAAATTAAACCTTTTCAATTTTTCGGGTATTTAAGATAGTGAGATTTCTTTCACTCACAATTTACTTTTCGTTGTTAGATTCAAGTTTTAATTCGCGAGGGTAACTCTGAGGTTAATTGTTCTTTTGAGTTCTTTAAAATTTTATCCGTTGAGCTAGCTATTTTTTTTTTTTTTCATTTTAAAATTCATTTTGCAATTTTCAATTAATTCATTCAGTACACAGCAGTATGTTGGAATCGTAAATAATATATAAAACAAATTAGTTAATACAAAAATACGTATTCAAACTTTCCTGGCACTTTAAATGAATAAGCTTAAAGAAACATCAAATTAAAAGGGAATAAATTTAAAACTCAGAGCCATCTACACGCAAATAGCAGAAACTAAATTTATTAGAAAACTATGATCTGGATTATCGATATTTGTTAAGAATAACCATTTTATTACATATCAATTCAGTGATTTTTAAGGCAACCCTTAAATATTAAAATTCCTAAAATAACTAAAACTAAATGGCGGTTCATATAAATCTAACCTCAAATTAACGTATAGTGTACATAGATTATAAAAATCTTATTTCTGGTTAAATATTGAATTGAAACTAAATAATTATTCTCTGTTTTAGGTGAGGTATACTTGATGGAATACTAACTTGACTTCGAAGCAGGCATAATCTAAGCCGGACGGACAGCAATTCTCTGGGCACCAGTTGAATTTTCGGCTAGACGGGCTCCCGTTTTGGTCAATAGCATGGAATCTCCGTAGGAAAATTTTATAGGAATTCTTGACAATTTTATACGTCAAATTAAAACACTTCGTGGAACTTTGATATTTTTGAAAGTGTGGTATAAAAATCGTTGTAGGAATTCAATATCAACCGTCTTTCGTGGCCACAGGCATAATGAGGATTTAAACTAAAATTACCAGTAATCAACGTTCGATTGTTATCGCTATCAGCAACCAACATTGAATTTGAATTGAAACCAGTAACAGACATTAAGATACCGTTATTTACTCTAGTTTGAGGGAATACAGCAAAAGCTACCAAATAGACATCCCGAAGAATGAAAAATCTCCCCGAGCGAAATATAATAACAAACATAAAAAAATATACCAGGTAAGCTTGAATTAACATAGAAAATAAAGTTTACATCATAATTAAGGCTACACTTAGCACCTATTGCTAAGATTGTCCATTTAATAGTCATTCTTAACAAATGCAAAATTCGCCTGGAAAGTAGGCAGCGGAATACGCGCTTCACCTTTGAATTGGCTTTGAAACCTGTTTTAAATGACTCTAAATTAGATTCCATACCTTTAATTCCATAGCAATATATAATCATTAATCTTATTTACCCCTTAGAGTGTTAAGATTTACTTTTAAATACCATGTAAAATACCGTAGTGCTTTTTTTGCGATTTTAGGCTGTTAAAGCAATCTTGTAAATATGATTATTTATAATGACTTAGAAGAATGCGTAACAATGTTAATAAATATTGAAAGGATAATATTCTCCTTGTAGTATCCTTTTCCTATAACTTTGGTTTTATACAATAAAGTAAGAAATCTCATATTCTTCTTTTTCCACGCCCTTTACAACAATATCTAGCTCCAGGTAGTGACGTTAGATTAAAATCAAAAATGTGATACCATTACCTATTTCCTGTGAAAAATAAATTCTTGGAATTTTACACCAGTCGCGGTTGCCAAATCTTTGACTATCTGTATACTAGTTATTGCTAAATATACCTAGATAGCTACTATATGGATCGCATACGTGCTCCTTAGTTCAACAATTATACTGGTCACATAACAAAAGCATACCCAATGTACGTATGTCTACTAACAGAAGTCAGTTTTATAGGCTATTTGATGATGATTTGTTCGTAGCCGTTAATTATATATGGTTTTTCCTTTTTTTTTTCTTCGTGTGGGTAGCGGCTAATTTCTAATGCTGACTTAATTTTTTTAAAAAGTTAAACAACTCATTTTAACGTTTCGACAATCTTTATTTTCCGTTGTCTTCTTCAGAATAACGTATATTTTATAATTAAACTTTATTATTATTTTTTTTTTTAGCCCATCGCTGAGCTAGCCTTTCGCGTTATTTTAAATGTATTCGTCTGCAGTTTGATTTAAAATTGTTTTGTTAACAGTATTGTAAAATCGACGTTTCCAATAATTGTTTAAAAAAAATGTAATTATTACATAATTTTTTTAAAATGTTCTGTGAATGTTCCTTAATGTAGGTAAAAAAACTCACACATTTTTTTATAATTAATGACATTTGATTATTAATTTTTAGATATATATTTTTAAAAAAAAGACGACGGAAAATAAAGATTGTCGAAACGTTAAAATGAGTTGTTTAACTTTTTAAACAATTTATGTCAGCATTAGAAATTAGCCGCTACCCTCACAAAGAAAAAAAAGAAGGAAAAACCGTTTTATATGTATATAATTGAAACGAAGATATTGACTTACCACAAGATGATATCGGTAAAAGTCTTGATCATAACATCGAGAAGTACGAAAGAAGCACTTGGTAGCAGTGTAGTAAATCCACAATAAAACATGTAAAAGAAACAGTGGTGGTTTGGAGGCGCTTTGGAGGATCTCTGTGAGCTAATTAATTAAAATAAAGGGCATACCAAGGGAAATCTACTACAGAGATATTTTGAATAGGAATACCATGTCATTTGGAATAATACTAACGGAAGAAAACACGTGTTTGAACATGATAATGATCCAAAAAATATGGTCAAGTCATTAATGTTTAGAGCAATATAGTAAGGGGAATCATTATAAAATAATCCCTCTCAAAACCTCAACATAAATTTCAATCTATAAAGAAACTGAAGCTATAAGCCCCAAAACCGCCCCAAAACATCAACCTTGAACACGATTACTAGATGGATGGAGCAAAATCACGTCACTTTCTTATAATATTCTCTGCATTAACCTTCTAAGAATGGGCAAAAACCTACAGCTGATAGTGTACCTTTGTTCTAACTTACACATCAGGAAAGATACTGGTTAGTCGAGTAATAAGGTAACGCTTACAAAATTATAAATTTCAATTTAGCGGGAAAAAGTTACACGCTAAAACAATCCTAATCCTAAAATCCCCAAACTAAATCTGCAATGATGTAAAGCTGTAATAGGATGACACACGGAACGTTGGATAATAAGGTCACATTTCGAGAGCTTCATTTTGTAGTTAGGTATTACGCTGCAACTAACGCGAAATAATAAAAAACATATGTATGTAATCCGGAGCACAAAATCTGCTTTCAAACAGGGAAGGGCACTCAAGTTTTGTTAGAGCATCATTAATTTTACATTATTCTAGGGTCAGTACACCTTTCCTTTAGTATTTGCTTAATGCCCATTAAATTTTGAATTTATAAATAGATGCTGGCGTTAATACTGTCGATCATCGTCTGGTTTCATAATGAAAATATGTATTATGTAGGTTATTTACTAAAATGTACAGTTATTCTCATACAAATCTAATACAACAAATTTTCTTATGAGTGTTTTATTTGTAATTTTTTGCCATTTATGTAAAAATAACGTTTGTTGCATTTATTATTGCTGTAAACCGAAAATCGCAAGAAACGTTTCACAAGGCAAAAAAAGTACAGGCATCATTAAAGTTGGAAAATGGGTATGTGGTTGGAGAGGCAGTTGAAGGGTATATTTAATTTATTTGTCTTTAAATAGTGTTTGACACCTGATCTTTCACATAAAAATTAACTAGTAAAAGAATGTCTGCGCTAGACAATGTTGGAAGAGTTTGACACAATACCAGTGGTGGCACGTAAAATAGTGATGGGAATTCAAAAAAGAACTTCCCAAAATAGTATATTAAAGTACGAGTATCATAAGGCATGATTTTGTCGCACAGTTCAAGTTTAGAAAACGAGCCGCAGGCGAGTTTCTTAATGAACGAGTGCGACAAAAGCCTTATGAAACGAGTCCTTTATACTATTTTTTTCTATTTTGCATTATAAATTTATAATAAATATTAATAAAAATCTCATTAAAAATGTTGAGTTTTATTTTTATATGAAGTTGGTCACATTGACATAAGATTGACATTTGACGAATTCAAAATTCAAATTCGGCTATTTAAATTGTTTAAACAATATATTTCATAATATAGTCTCTGTAAACTGTAAAAAATGAGTGATACTGAGACAAATTTATCTTGTACGCCACCACAACTGCCTGAAATTGCGGATAACGCCGTCATAAATTTATTACCGAAAAAATCAAAGCAGTATTTGAAAATGCTACCATCAATTTGAACTATGGGCTGTACAGAATAATGTCAACACAATATCTGAAAAATTTTATTGGCATATTTTGAATTACAAGGTAAAAATAAGAAATCTTCTACCTTATGGTCTATGCATTCCATGCTTCGTTCTTGCTTTTCCATTTATAAAAATACAGACATATCAAAAATATATTAAATACAGCCTATTTAAAACGATTCTCTGAGGGATACGAGGCTAAGAAATCTAAAATTTTATGCATTGAAGATATTAATAAATTTATAGAAGAAGGTTCTGACGCATTGTATTTAGCAATAAAGGTACGATATTATTTTGCAAAATGTAATTTTTTATGTAATGGATTTAATTTTAGATCGTTTTAATAATGGGTTACACAGGTGCCTGTAGACGAGATGAATTAACAAATATGTCCATACATGATTTAGAATTTAAGAGTGATATTATTTTGGTGACAGTACCTAAAACAAAAAATAATATCGTAAGAGTTTTTGCAATTACGGATAAAAGATGGATGGAGATTACTTTAATTAAAAAATATGTCGCCCTGCGACCAAAAAATATTAATCATTCAAGATTCTTCCTTACATATCGCAATGGTTATTGTATATCGTGCCCGATTGGAATTAATACGATTGGCAAAATGCCTAAATTAATAGCTGATTTTCTAAAATTGCCCAATTCAGAGCTTTATAACTGGAGATTGCTTCAGAACGTTCTAGTGCTACACACTTAGCAGACGCAGGCAGTGATTTGCTGACTATAAAACGTCATGGTGGATGGAAGTCATCTGCGGTAGCTGAGGGTTACATCGAAACATCTATGAAAAGTAAAGTGGCTGTAGCGCACAACTTATCAGGGCCAAGTACATCTGGTCATTCTAGAGTTATATCATCGAATGATTCTCAATCACAAGAGTCTACCATTAAAGCCAATAACATAACTCAGCAAAACTTTGTTAGGAAGAATTTGCCTGGCATAACAATACATGCTCAAGATACTTGTTCCGTCAGTGTAAATGTATACAGTAATTCCCCGTTTCATAACAATAACAATGTAAACTGAATTTGTATAGAATTTTTGATTAAAGTATTTACAATTTACATGCATTAAACGTCAATTTTGCTTTCTGTCATAATGTATTCAATACAGCCAACCTATAGAAATGAAAAAAGGCGTATCACAATGAAGCACTTTTCGATACGCAAAACCGTGTTACAATTGCGTTTTTATGAACGCAAAAGAGAAAAAAAATATTTATGACATTCACTTTATCTCAATTAATATTAAATAGCAAAATAACAAGCTGAGAGGCAGCAGAATATGTCTTAAAATTAACAAAAATTGCGAATGATACATTATCTTGAAGATCATGAAGAGTATTGGGGAACAATGTATTGATAGTTTTAATTAATTTGTCATATATTCATCTCCTTTTCAGGGTTACAAATGTCGATTGATACTGTTAACATAATTTTAATCCATATCTAGAAAGTGAAGAAAATTATTCCTCAATTATCGGTGTTTAAGCTTTAAGATTAATGATTTTTGTTTTGATAATATTGGATGTTTATTTCATCATCATGAAGTGGCGTATGAAATTTTAGAAAATAATTTTTGGTATGTCTTAACTTTGCGTCGATAAATATAAAAAACGTCAAAAATTTGTTTGTCAAGGCGGAGTTTGACAATTATCAATTATACGACTTCTATATTTCGCTCAATCTTATTCCCTCAAAAAATCACAGATAACTTGATAACGTTGTTAAATGGACATCCGTTACGTTTTATTGAAAAATCTAACTATTGTCTCTATATTATAAACCAACGATAAGCTCCTCACAGTACATTCTGGCAGATTGAGCGCTTTCGATTCCCAACTTTTTTTCTTTTCCTTAATTGCAATGACATTTTTAGTCAGCAGGAAGAAATCTCCGCTTTTTTGTGGGTGCAATGGTGCCTAATTTCTTTACCGTTTACAAGATACAGTGTTCTGAAAAAAAATTCAAAGAAGGTTATTTTTGACAAACGGTGGACGTGATAGCACTTCTTGCAATTCTTTAAAACACAAAATTTGACAACTACCGGCACAAGAATAAATGTTGTGAACAAATTCTGCACTTATTTTTGAGTTGATATTTTCGTTCCTTCAGAATTAGTCTCTCCTATGATGAACATTTCACGTGACCGTCAAGATCTGTCACACTCTTAGTGTAAGGCACAGCCAATTATAAGTACTTAAGTAACTTCTGTATGAATAGTGAAAAATTCAGGCCTGAAAAGTTAAATCAAATTATCTTAAGACCGTTCTTTTGTTTCCCTTAAGCTATAAGATTTCTCAATCATTGTTTACGGTAGTCAAATGATTAATTCATGTGGGTATTGTTTATAAGCACGCAAAAGCCAAAATGAGATCCCAGGGAACAACAGCAGATTCATTTGAGGTAAAAAAGGAAGCGAAGCAAATCGCCATCAGTTAACTTAGTCCTATAGAAAGTCACAAGAATAGAAAAATTAGACTAGCAACATATTATGGCCAATCAGATACAACTAATGAATGCAAATGATATTATAATAACGTAGGTGCCATAGAATATTTAGGTACAGAAGCACAAAAAAATGTAATGATAATAAACGAAGTAAAAACAAGTACTTTAACTTAATTAGATCACATTCCTAGGGACTCATAGACTGTGATTCCAAAATACTAAAACAAGACAAAACGACAAAGGAATACTTGAAGTTGAAAAAAAAAAAGTAAAGCACAAAACTTTCTAAAAACAAAAAGATATAATTTCGACGCAGTCGTCTTCTTTCTGTTATTTAGGAGTTGCAGTAAGGGATAAGATGGCAGAAAGAAAATGATGAAAGTAAGAAAACCTAAATAAAACAATATACAACCCTGATTAGACCGACCATTATCTATGCATTGGAAACAATGACAGTAAATGAAAATAATGGAAAGAAAAATAATGCGAACAATATTGGAACCAAATATAAGAAGATTGGTAAGCAAGAATGAAAAGAAAGCCAGAAATAAAAGATGAGTTCGAAGAAGAAACTTTTGTGAGATGCTTTAAAATGCAAGTTAAGAGATTAGAATGAGCTAATGTATTAATGAAATTTTCAAGAAGAGTCAACCTCCTTTGAAAAATAGAAGCACAGGAAATCTGAGAAGAATTGAGAAAACTGCATGGAGGAGGATGCAAGAGCAATGAGGGTGCCGGATTGGAGATGGAAGTGCAGAGATAGAAGAAAGTTGAAGAAAATAGGGCGGGCAGCTGGGACCCGCAGCAGACTTTAAATAAAGGAAAGAGCATTAAGAAATGAATTTTATAACACCTTAGCGTTAGTCATCATCCACAAGGACTGAACGACTTTTTAGAGTGTTATTTCACTTAAGTAAGCGATATTTGTTCAATTTATGCTCTTAAGGTGCAATTTATCACATAGCAATAATTTACAAAAGCTGTACTTCAACGTTTTTCACCACCGATATTTTAGCGTTTGTTACACCAACAATAAGTACAAACCAAGGTTAAACGATATTTAAGTATATAAATTCATGTTGCGCCGGAAGTAATAAAATTTTAGATGTGAATGCAAATAAGGTTTATGCTTCAAAAATCTTGATAGAAGTCCAAAGAATAGGTATGGATTTCTAATTAGAGATCATATTTGTATCATTATACTTGAGCTTAGGAACAATACATAATAGCCTTTAATAACAATCAAGTAACGTAGCAGACTTTAATACTTGATTGATTACGTAGTACAATAGTCTAGCACAGACAAAAAATGAATGGGCATTTTAGAATAACGATGACATACTGTTTCCATAAATATGGAAACAAATCACCAAATTAGTGGTCATCGTTCGGAACGGAAGCCTTAGTTTGTTTTGAGGCATTCTAACAAAACATCAATTTAAAAAAAAATCGGTTTTATGAGTTTTATAAAATCACTTTTGTTACACACAGAAAAATAATGTGGTAAAACTAAACAAAGGTTAGATGTAATAGTAAATAGTAAAATTTTAGTGTTACTTATTCTAGATTTAGAAGTTTACCACTTCTGTTTCTTCGTACAAGTTGAACGTCAATGAAACATTCCTGTTAAGCCAGAATTCAGTAATTGTAATTCTTATTACATTTCTGTCACTTCTCAATGAAATCTTCTGAGTACTGATGATAGCAAGGTGAATTTCGCAATATAATGTTATTTAATAACGAGAGCGAGTCATAAAATGTATATCTTCAATTAAACTCTCTCAAAACGTATTAAGAGTAAAATTAGTATGCTGTATATACCAAATATAACATATGCATACATATATAATCATAAAAAATATGGGTTATATTTGTTTTTCAAAGAAATGTAATTTCAACGTTTGATTATAATAGGTTTTGAAAATTCTAACTTAATTAAAAAATATATTACCAACTTTCGTTAACTTCTAAATCAACTTCATCCATAATGAGTACGATTAAAAATCATATATGATCATCGATGGTTAAATATATCTTCCTGCATCCAACTTTCTCTTTTAAAAGTCAGTTCATTTAGATGATTTTAATTTTCAGCTCCTTATCTTGTAACCTACTTTCAAGATCTTTTATTAAACGAAATAGTCCAATCTTGTAATAAGCTGTTGATAGCATTATATACTTTTGCCATGAATACTTTTCTTCACAATTAATAAGAGCCACTAACTTTAACAACGTAGTAAGCAATGAATTTGGGAAGGATAGTGCAGAGTATGTTCCTGCGCGCGCACGCAAAAAGTAAACACACCTAACAATGTAGAAATCTCGAATTTTGAGATATCCAAGCAAACTATCTTTCTAAACATTTTTCAGCTAATATTGCAATCCTTCTATTTTCTAGGCGGATTGTCTAACTATAGAATGAATAAAGTATGTATAGTAGTAGAAGTTTTGAATACAAGTTATTAGTTCATCGTATAATAACTAAAGTGTAGTCATCTTAAATAATCTTTTATTTAAATTAACTCTTTATCACTTAATTTGAAAATGTTAATAATATATAAATAAGCTAAATATCCAGGTGATTCGGCAACAGTGCACACATAAAAATAAATATTCAATTTAAAGAAATTTTGCTTAAGTTAATAATATCATTGTTTCATATATACCCAAATAAATATATTCTTTGAACAAAAATAATGTTTATCTAATTTTTAATAAAAAAATACCTTAATCCAAAAAAATCGTTCATTGAATTAAATAAAACTTACTATTAGTTAGTTACTATCTTAGTTCAAGAATAATTTTCATTGAATAAAGTTTTATTTTTTTGCAAAGAAATTTGAATTCTACTTTAAAGAAGAAATACACTTTTAATTCAAGAGATGAGCTTTGGTTGGGAAAGGCAGACTTTTACTTGAACTAAATAATTGTTTTTTTGAAAAAAGATTGTAGTTTTTTACAACAATATTACTGGTTTTCTAAAATGTATTTTTTATATGTATATAAAACCTGCCACTAACATCAAGCTGGATACTAGATATATATCTCTATCTAGTATTCTATTTGGTACTAGTGGTAAATTATTTATATATACAAAAATAATTTTAGAAAATACAGCAGTCTTGTAAATAAAGCCACAATCTTCTTTCAAAATATATTTACTCGTGAAAATCTTCTTTTCAGAGTGTTTTTACATTTCTTTACTTACCGTAGTAATAATGTTACTACTATTATAACATCAAATAACATTTCAAAAAAAAAACAAAAAGCTATTCCGCACATACATTTATTTTTTACATATAATTTTGGCGTTATAGGAAAAAACGTATTACAGCAATATAGCACACACCTCACAAAGAGATTATACATTTTCTAATTTTCCGCAACGTGCAGTGCAATTTTCTGGATCCTTTAATTAGACTTTAATCTTCAGCTGTTCTTCCGAATATCGGCAGTCACTTGTTGCTCTATTAAAATTTCAAAATCTTCGGGTATCTGAAGAGATACATTATTTAACAATGAATACATATACTTCACAATAAATAGTAAATAAGAAAATCTGGTATAATAGTTGGTATATTTTTACCAACTTGTTAGTGAAACTAAGCATTCGAATGTAAGGCCATGCTGTTTTTATTTTTATTTTTCACCTCAATTAAACAACATAATTATAATTATTTATTTATTAATTTATACAGCTTATGGCTAGCAAACATTCTATACTCTTCTAATTACTACCTTTTAAAGGTCTGTTGTAGACCAAGAAAGCTTAAGATTACTTAAATCAGAGAAATTACGAAATTAGGCAGGATATGTTGATTTACAAAAGCAAAACACACCTTCGCATGGATAAAAATGGTGTTTATAGCTTCCAAAGCTGTTTATTTCATGTTATGGTTATTACACATACAATTTAACGTATTTAGCACCACCGTAATTCACATTTCTATCTACGATGCATGCACACAACTACTGCATTATTGGTAATCGTTCGAGTGTTACGTAGCCAAATTCACCCCACCGCAAAAATTACATTATATATTTTAAAACGAATTTTTACCTTAACATAAGTACTTATAAGATTTACCTCAAATATTAAAATCCTTAATAAAAGAATTTTTTATTATTATTATTATTATTAGCTGAAGAAATTCTTCTTATGTGTGTTCGGTTATCTAATTGCAATTAGATAACTGAACTGTTAGCCGAATAATAGCTATTATCACTGCTTCACTCTGTGCAACCTTAGGTTGTTTTAAGGTATTCAAGCAAAAAATTAATTTAAAAGATTTTGATTAAGAAGTTTTACAAAATCAATTTTGTTAGTCGTTATTTGTCCGAATGCAAAGAGTAGTTCTGTGAAACACCATACTATAACAAATATACCAAAAACTGGTAATATCTTTTATGTAGCAACATTTTACAATTTATTAGCATGATAGAAACTCAACGTATGATGTAAATCTGATCCCTTAATATTCAGTTACGAAACTCATCGGTTTTGCGCGCATAACTTTTTTATGAAGTAGGGGTTTTGTATAATCTGCTTAGCGCTGTGCTATCAGTAGGGGACCCTTTTCCGTTAAGAATTACCATATATTAGCCGGTTCAGTGAAAACAATTCTGTACCATATTATCGCAATCTTCCAATTACTAAGAAAACAATTGTATTCATAAAACAAAAATCCCTTACGTAGGCATAATATGCTAATATTCTTAAGTAGACAATTATTCTAATATGAATTTACATTAAACGAAAATATTACTACATGTTTCATGCGAAAACCGCGGTATTATAGTTGTACTTTGCATTTCTGCGTGAGGACCGACGAGACCCTACTCAAACAAAGCCTTTTTAATACGCCACATATACATGCACGGTCTAATAGCGAGATGGAGATTACTGCAAATGCTAATTAACCACGAAACGTTTCGAGGCTTAAACAAACACAGCACAACGTTTCACGCGGATAAAAATAAATGTCGATAAACAAGCTTGTTATACTGATTGGAACAAATAAACGAGATAAGATGCGAGTTTACTGTCAGCACGTTTTCATCCAGCCCCCGTTCAATGTAATACAGGAGTTCTGGCGGGCAAATACCGGATAAATTGCCAAACGAAAGGCGTAATTAAGCTAATTCGAATTCTGTGTATTTCATTACATAACGTTAAGTTCAAGTTAGAATACTTCCATATAATTAAATATACGTATAAATATTTCCTTATTAAATGAAACTGAAGTGGACCCAAGTTTTAATTTGTTCTTGGGTTGGATATAAATTGCAACAGTCACGTTACGATTTCCGAGTAAAGTTTTGCCTCCATTCTGGATAGCAGCTTCAATTTCTAATTAACGTTTGGTTTTCTTCTCCCATGTCACTAATTTACATTTTATTTCGATATGAATTCATAAATCATGAACAAATAACATAATATTAAGTATTATTCTGAATATGCCACAACATCTAAATACAACAGGCATAGATTAAATAACTTCTCTTCCTACATAGCAAGGACATATTATGCGCTTACAAATTTACAGCTTTTTATCCATTTTAAAATATCAAAGGTTATGTTTTCCTTTAGAAGAAATTTATCTTGGTATTTCAAAGGAATTTCTTTTTCATCTTTCAAAATTTACGCAGAAAAGCAAATCAAATAACGAAATATTAATGAGAGACTTGAGTTACGATGTATTATGACTAAAATTCTTTAACTGATGTGAAAACACTCATAATTACAATGCAAATATTTGGTTGCCAAGTGAGCGCCATCTACAGTAAAAAAATGTCAATGATATCCAACACACACACACAGAGTGAACTTGAACGAATGTCAAAGCTAAGTTACATCAAATAATTTAAGGGCCAACATAATAAAAAATGTAAGATCTCATCAAAGAGGTTATCAATAAATTCATTCAAAAAGTAAAATCTTTCAAAGTTGAGAGGAACTATATAAAAGATACGCTAACCGCCGCATGCTACCATGTCGATACTGGAGCCTGATTGCTTGGAGGCCAGATTCGAAACCAGGTCCTGGATGTGTGACAATAAAGAGATAGCATCACTGAAGGAATAAGTCAAAAGTTAA
Organism: Protaetia brevitarsis; assembly: GCA_004143645.1. NCBI lineage: Eukaryota > Metazoa > Arthropoda > Insecta > Coleoptera > Scarabaeidae > Protaetia > Protaetia brevitarsis. The sequence continues at coordinate 4,713,170 of RXPK01000216.1, forward strand.
CGCCCCCAACCATCGATATTTTGCACTTGTATCTAAGAATTATGAAACGTATTAAGTTAAAATCCAAGCTGCGAAGGATTTCAAAGATAAATTTCCACCAATTTTGAATTTTATTCGCCTATCACCAATCCGACGGCCAAAAAATCCAACGTTTAAATGTCGATTCAAGAATGGACCTTACGTCTCCTACCCAAATCCACCCAAAGGACAGTTTCCACACAATAAAGTTCGCCCCACCACTTAATATTGTCACAGGCCGCCACTGGTCAGATGAATCGCTAATCCACCGAAATTATTCACGCAAAGAGGTACAATCACTCCAGAACCCTTTTATGGGTTTATAACCCATAAAAGGGTTCTATAATAATACCCCTCAAATGTATTCATATAACCTTTTATTGCTACAAAAACGCATCCTGTGTATTTTGTTTTAAGTAAACTAACTTTACCAATAAGTAAGTTAAAGAAGTTAGACATCACATTTAGTGATACTTGAGAATGCATTTACTAGCTTCAAGTATATAAATTAAGGATTCTTTTTATAATGGCAAAATCCGCTTTTATCGACTTCAATAGTTATTTAAGTGTACCTACGTTGCTGTTTTTTAATCGTTATATCTCGTAAACTATATGATTGCTAAACTATGATTGGACCTTATTTTCAGTGTAATTTTAAAGCTTTGTACGCCTCATTTTCTTGTTTAGTTGCGACATGATCTTATGGAATTTAAAATTATCGGTGTTCAATATCCACCCATACATTTACACCCTTAATATCGGACTCACTAAAATGGACTCCGCCGAGAATCAGTTATTGATATAATATCATAATGTACAAAAAAACACAACCAGTAAGAAGGCATGTGCATATTTCCAGCATGCAACGTTTGTAAAGCTCAATTTAATTGATTCAATTGATGGCTGAAAAGAGCAAACAATGTTTGGTTTTCATCAATATCAGGCGTCAGTACATACAGTCATATATAAAAGTCAATTACATTTCCGCATATAATTACCCGCCAGAGTACGTAGGTTACGTCATAAATAAATACCTGACAACACATATATCAAGCGAAAAATCAATAAATCACCTGTTTATCTATTTAATTCATTTTTGGATTTCGCAGAATTGCTGAACCTAAATTACTTAAAATTATTTATTTTGTACCGATGACAGGAGCTTCGTGGCAGTTCTTGAATACTCATTCCAATTGTAAATTTATTGACTTTCATAAAGCCAATTATAACTTTGTGCAAATAACTCCCGACATACATAACGAGGTGCTATTATAAGTATAAGACAAAAGCTATTCTGCGATAGCTATTTTCTACGAAATAAATTCGTTTTGTGTTTTAGTGATACAATAAAATTAGCTGTGTTAGACAAGTGTAAATTTTATTCGTATAAAAGACGACAAAAGCATTTAAACTATGCGCATATACAACACGCCTACATAATGATAATTGAAGGCGTTTTTTGTGTAGTTCATTGAATATATGTACCTAAAGAAATGCAAACTATGAAGTTGAACAAATTTGAATAACTGTAATAATAAATTGGATTTATTTGAGATGAAATTTGAATTTGAATTTTAATACTGAAAGAATTTTTAGCTAAATCAACAGAAATTTGTAATAGATTATAAGAAAATACTGAAAATCTGTTTCAACATTGCATGCCCTCTCTTTTCTCTTTTCATGAATTTTACTTTTTTGGTATTCTTGATATTCCAGAAATATCGTGACGTTTATAATTTTCGTCAGGATAGAGATTAACTTTTATACAAATTTTGCTCAAAATCAAGGATATCACAAAAAATAAATGTCACTAAATTAATAAACTAGTTTATGTAGATAGTAGATGTAAATATTTTTGTTAAAACTTGCCTAGAACGCCACAGAGGTGAATTCTATAATTAAATATATATGTATATTTAGGAGGGTGAGAAGAAATTAATTTAATTAATTCATCTTGTCAATTTTAAGTTTTTAAAAAAACTTTTAAAAATATATGTGCATAAAAAAATATGCAGAAAGTTAGGTCACAATCTTTAACTTGCCACCTGATTGAATTTGTGTTCTTGAAAATCATCTTGGGACGTTTTTCATTTACCTCTTTCGAATAAAAGGCAATAAAATCGTTCAAAAATATTTATTGGCTCCGTAATCCAGGGATAAGTTATCTTGGGAGATAGCTTAACCATTTACACTTCCAAATATTTTTTTTTTGAAAAATAAATATACACGTACTAAACCATTCAGAAAAATTCTGAAAAAAAAAATGGCGCCAATTTCAAGGCTATTGGATAAGTTAAGTACTCTTCAAATTATCAAAGATGACAAAGGAAATGGTTGAAAGTCAAGATCCAACGATATGGTTGTCGTCGTTCAGGATATAAACTGCAGTCGCAATTGTTGCATTTCCGTCCAATGAATAAAAAATACATAACATATCACACTTCTCTTCGTTAGTATACGACATATTTAACGCAACGGTAATTGAAGAGATTGACAGCTTGAAATTTAATAGCTTCCTTATTTAATCTTTAATTTGATACTTCATCAATTAAAGCATAATATCAAAAACTTTTGTCAACATGTTATGGTTGAAATAAAAAAAAAATAACTTTCTAGCGGTAGCAAAATCCAATAGATATAAGAAAGTTGATGATTATCGGAAAGAACCGAAACGTCGTATCAAAATTTCAAGTACACCATCAGACAGAAGATTAAAAGTGACCATGAGAATGCGTTTTTAGTTTTTTTTTTAAGGCCAAATAAAAGTGCTAGAGATAAAATAAGAAAATGAGATTTTTCCGTTTTTTTTTTTTAAATATTGAACGTCATTTGCTCTAAGTCTATTTTCTTTTCAGGATCATAATAACCACAAAATTTAGCAACTTTGCTAAATTTAAACCTTTCGTCTACCTTCAGTAACATGATCCCAATGATGAAGACCAAAAATCAAAAATGAATCAAACCGTATGTAATATTGAATCCAAAAAAAAAAGTATTAACTTTATAATTTTTACAGTTTTCGAATAAATAACATAAGAAGAAACCAAAAACAAGAAAGGAATTATTTTCGCTACCCTATCTGGTATATATTTTTGAGTTCGTAGTACATTGTATAAGTAATAAGCTAAAAATATAAATAAATGCTTTAATAATGTTGCTTCTTGGGGGTAAGCATGATTTTTAAATCGATACAAGGGGTATAACACAGTAAAGTAAAAGTATATATTTCGAGTAATAATTAATACAGATATAATAATAAGTGATCCAATTCAAGTTTTCTATATTGGCTATATTGTAAATTAGAAAATTGTTACTACATATCTAAAGTTAGTTTGAAACAATTAGTTAGTGTGTAGGATGTATTAGCAGAAAATAAAAAGAAAATATTGCACTTGTTCCTGAAGAAGGAAGAAGTGTTATCGACCTAGATTGGGAAATGAAATCTGCAGAATACTGGAAAATTGGTAAAACAAAGTAACGGTCGGTAGAAATTGAAAAAAAAAATGAAATAGCTGAGCAATTGGGTGTGAATTATTAACAGAGGTGGCGCCTACATGGAGAAATAACTGTTTATTATGGAATATGTACTTTGAAATTTAAAAATAGCGTCGAGGATGGAATAATTCATGACATTAACTTTCGACGGTGAACTTTTGAAGCTAAACAAGACACTGCGTAGGAGACTTATAGAGAAGGACATCCGTGAATATAGCACTTTATATTGAAAAAAAAGTAACAAAAATACATAACATTGTGTGTCGCAAAATAACGTTTCAGTAATTTGTTACTCGTTCAACAAGGGCTAGTATGGAGAAGTTAGGGTTATTAACCAATAATTCTATTAAAGTCCACCTCCATAATACTAGTTTTGGCAGGAGCAATGTATACAACGATGATGAGAATTGAGGAATAAACTCCGAGCATACTTCAATAGTAAAGGCCCAAAAAATTGTGGAAATTGTTGTGTAACCTTTGCATTTTACAACTATTTGCCATTATCTTTGGTACTAAGGGAATTTACAGATGCGTTTAGACCACGAGTAGCACAAACACTGTTTAGATCCGTCAATCTGTATATATTTTTCTTTGACATCTGGTAAGCTCAATCAATCAATCAAAACCCGGGCAACCTTTCTTCCCAAATATTGGATCTTACAGTGTTCTTTCGATTCATCCTTAGAGCGAGCATTGTGTTGCCGAAAAACTCTAAAACTTGGTAGTAAAAGATAACACTTTTCATATACCTGGAAAACAATCATAGTCTTTTAGGCTCTGAAAAAGAACTTTTGCAGTTACAGTAATTCTTGCATGCTAAAGCATGATATAGATTTTCCAAAGAAACAACGTTCTTCAGCTGCAATCGTTAAATACAATCAGTTTTCGTCGCCAAGATTTTTCGATATCTTTAAATACCTATGGTATACCCGTGGATACAAAGATGGAAGACAGAAATCATTTAAAAATCTTGTAGTTTTGTTTTGCGAAAGAGATAAAGTGTAATGTACACAACTGATGTACATACATAATAATTGTTGCATAGCATACTTTTTATATGTACAATCATTGCGCTATTCACAATTATATTATCAATAGTTGCAGATTACCATGTAACATACTTCAAATTATTGTAAAAAAATATTGTACGCCCTATGTTTCTCAAAATACCTTTTAAAGGTATTATTCCGCACCTCGTTGTTTTTTTTTTTAAATGATTAATGCCATAATTTGAAGCATATACGGTATTGATTCCCTCTTATTTATTTTTTTCCGAAAATTATATTTTTACTAAAGATAGTAGCAGATATAGTTTCCAAAAATACAACGATCATGTAAGTTTTTGTTGTAAATCGGGAGAATGGGCCTAAAAAATAGCGTTGTTGTTATACTGCGATATTCTTTCAGTTTCTAGAGCTTCATCGAAATCTGAATATAATACGAGTTTTTTAGGTTTTTAGTAAAGTCAGGGCTTTATTTGTTTAAATCTCTTTTGCCCATCTTTGTCCTGCTGATTTTTGCCACTTTTGGGTTTATTATGCATTCATTCGTTGATAGATTAAATATAAAAGAGTAACGTTATAAACTGAAATAAAATCTCCATTAGCACGTACAAGACAAAGAATAACCTTAAATTAAATTAGATTAAGGTTTTGAATGAATCTTGCTCAGGACATTTGTTATATGTAAATATTTAGGCTCTATTACGATAGCTTTTGCACCCTTGGTCTTACAAAAGTGTCCTTAAAAATTATCTTCTCCATACATTCATGTCCATATTAAGATTAATAGATAGAAACGAGAGTATGCTAAATTATAAGTAAAGTATATTTTTAATTAATGTAATAAATATTAATGGAGCGCTCCTCTATACACTTCTGTGTAATTATAGTTTCTCCAATAACAGATAGCATCTAGCGCACCCTTGTCCACTATATTAAATTAAGCTTACAAAAGTTACCTACGGCACAATATTATCAGTTTACAGCAAAGAGATAGGCTACATGTATAGAATAATTCGATACAATCTACTGACGTACCCTGGTAGTACATTATTACTATTGCGGAGAACTTTGACAAACATTAAATATGTATCAGTAGAGCGCGTCTACAACATACTGCAAATTCCGCTCGCATTGAAACAACTTTTCACGTGATTTTATACACTATAAGCGATAATTTATACACTGGTTTATCGTACAACACATTTAGTAGGAATTCGTTCTGACATTTACAACTGATACACGAAATATATTGGATGGAGCACGAGGCGACTATACTAAATGTCATATTCGTTATTATCGGAAAAATGCGGATTATCTCGAGGTCGGAAGTTAGGCATGGCCAGTAATTTTACGCGCGAAAATTACCATTGCAATTGCAAATTCCGTTCGGGTAGAATGTGTAATCAAAAAGCATTATACCTGAAAATTCGATTAAGCTACATTATATTGACCTCATTCCAGTGAAGTTCAATAACGTACTCTATAATAAAATATCTTTTTATGAAAAGCTATCTATGTAATTTGCAGTAATTTTTAAATATATGCCAGCTTAATTTTAAATGCTTTGAGCTGATAACCTCGAGTTTATAAGAATATAAATGAATTTGTGCGAGATATGCAAAGAATAAATGAGTGCTAATAAGTTAAACTCTATTAAATCGATATTGAAGGGAGATATTTTGATAGAAGTATCTCTTCCAGGAATGGTAATTTATGTAGGTTGTATAAACTGATCTAATAATAGTAACCCTATCTGAGAACAAAACTAGTGAAAAACCATTAATAAACAACAAATTAGTGAACACATGAAATTCAGAGTCATCTAATGGGAAAAAAGATATCACAAGAATGTTTTCGCAGACACTAGTTGAATACAATAAACTTCAGGATTCATGGATTCTGTGAAATATATCTAACAAAGGAATCGTTTGTTTCTATATTAAAGACAATACATTTTCTGCATAATAAGGGAGTAACAGATGTCATGTCAAGCTTCTCTTAATAAGGGCAAGCTCGAAGGCAAATGTCAATACGTAATATGGACCTTTTCTTATGACAGACATTCCGTTTCATAATTTTTGAATTATAGATTTTTACATCATCAATTGTAATGGACGAAGAAGTATAACGTATTATAGAAAAATCACTTCCGTTGGACGTAATTATTTGCATTCTGATAATCCCTACGATTTAATGTATTATCATTTATTATTCAAATTTTTGATAAAATTAAGCAAAATTCTCAAATCATAACACATTATAGCTTCCACATATAAGAAACACAAATCAAATTAGATGCCAGAAAAATATGGTTAGTGTTATCAAGTGTAATTTGAATCCTACGAATCAGAAATAGTTTTGATGCAAAATATTGCCGCCGTTTATTAGAAAATAAAACCCCAACGCTCTCGTTTTCTTGATTTCCTCGTGGTTTTCCAACAATCATATTTAGAAGAGAAACAAGGGCGTAACAATAAAAATCTAACAGGCAAGCCAATAATTTGAAAGTAAGTAGATTTGGCAATGAAAGTAGCAAGTTTAGAATAGTTTAGTGGAAAAAATATACGCGATGCTTGCTGGTAGATAAGATTCGTAAAAAAAAAACAACCACTAGCGCCCAAAAGGTTAATAGATCTATTAAATTAAAGGAAAAAATGTTCGCTCTTGGAATAATTAATGAAGAAGAAAGTTCGGCAATTTTTGAGCACGATTTTTCTATTACACAGTTCCTAAGCAACGTTTAGATCGTTATATCGATCTTTTTCAAGTTCTTAAAGAATTTTAATATAATTAATTAAGTATACATCTAAATTAATCTTAATACATTTACCTTTAGAATTAATTTTAAGTTAAAAGGAAATTATAAATTTAAATTTTGACAACACATCTTTTCTTGGGTAAAACATATTAGTTATTTGGAGAAATTAATTTTAAAATTATAATAAATCGGCTGTTCTATGTTAGGCAGTTCAATTAATTGTAAAATGTGTAATAAATGCTATATTGGCCAAAGCTCACAAAAACTTAAAAAAAGAATAAAACAGCATTACTACGACAATTTCCAAAAATGCCTGATTTCAGAGATTATATACATCCAAAGTACCAACAATTGTAATTTTAAAACTGATTTAGAAAAATTTAGTAACTCTTACAATGTTTTATTTTTTTTATAATCAATCTTAGCTGTTCGTGTTGCTAGGAAGATGTACACTTCTCGCAGGAAAAATCGGGACACCAGCAATCGAGAATTTTAGAATTTTTTGGGTGTAAATGCAGCTTTAAACAGAAATATAAATGTATAGAGAAAAAAGCTTTATATACTGAATAAACACATTGAAGTTTCGGCGGCGGTGTTTCCTTTAGAAATACCGAATACGGAAATATTCATGCAAAAAAAAATACGTAACAAAAAGGCCTCTTGAATAGACGGCTTCATTTAGAAATATAGTATATGTATTTAACTTATTTGATGGTGATGGGATTTTAAAATTATATTATTTGTTAGTGCTGCTTTGATATTAGTCACTTATTTCGATTTATACGCGCAAGTATAACTTTAGCAATAGACATAGATTTATTGATTACACATTTATTGATGTAGTAACTATTATTGTTGGTTAATATTCTTAAATATTGCATTACTATCAAGTTTTTATGTATTAGAAAATTGCCAAAATTAATTTTAAGGTTATTTATAAAATTCTTGAAGCAATTAAGTTCGCGAAGAAATTATTTATTTTAATAACCCTGCGTTTATTGTGTATTCAAGAAACATATTGCAGCTATGGTCTGTGTAATCCAAATGTCTTTCTATTTTCTTGAAATATGGACAACGCTTGGTCTGTTTACGAACTGAGTTTATGTAGCACAGGTTTATTAACAATTATTTACAATATCATTGCATTACATACATAACAAACATCGTAAGAAAGTTAATTATTCGTCAATCTCAGTTAGTGTTAAAATATTTGTTTTTGGATTTGATTCATTTAATTTTAATATTTTCTCATTTCTACTGCCTGGAGCTGTGCTACAGACCAAAAGCGTTTCAATAAAATAGAACAAAGATATTGGATTACACAGGCGATAACAGATATATTTCTTGAAAATACAATAAACGGAGAGTTAATACAAAAAAATAATTTCTTTGCGAATTTAATTGCTCTAAATCTTAAAACTGTTTTTGGTATTGTTTTTAATAGGTAGACGAAAACATTAAAGTAATACAATATTTAAGAATACTAAACAATAACAAATAACAATAAACAATTGTCCCAAAAGTCAGGAGGCTGATTGACATATTGTCTATTGTTAATATAAGTAACTAATATCAAAGTATCACTAACAAGTAATGTAATTTTAAAATCCCATAACCAATGTTTTCTTAAAAAACAATTATCTCTGCATAACATCAAACAAGTTAAATACATACACTGTATTTCTAAATGAAGCCGTCTATTCAAGAGGCCTTTTTGTTGTTATGAATCTTTTTTTGCATGAATATTTCCGTATTCGGTATTTCTAAAGGAAACGCCGCCACGGAAACTCGGATTTGTTTATACTATATATAAACCTTTTTCTCTTAATACATTTATGTGATTTATGGCTTTGATAAGTGAATGTATCCTCTAAAAGCTGCATTTACACCCAAGAAATTTTAAAATTGACCATTGCTGGTGTCCGATTCTTCCTGCGAGAAGTGTACATGTTCGCTACTTTTCTGTTGATACTCATGTTTTTTTCTTTAATTTGTTTGTTAAAAAAATTTTAATCTCTAGATGTTACTTTTGACCTTACTTCACATTTTGGTTAGTGTTTGTACCTTTTCATTCATTCCTGTATCTTATTCCGATTTAATTTCACTACATTTTCTTGTTTAAACACAAAAAATTCTTGTTTTCCTTAAAATCTGTAACCTTAAACACTTATTATTGAACTTCCTAACATACAACAACTGATTCATTATAATTTTAAAATTAATTTCTCCAAATAAAATGTTTTGCCCAAGAAAAGATGTGTTGTCAAAATTTAAATTTAAGTTCATTTTAATTTAAAATTAATTCTAAAGGTAAATTTATTAAGATTAATTTTAGATGTGTACTTAATTAATTATATTAAAATTGTTTAAACAGCTTGAGAAAGATCGATGTAACGACGATTGAAACGTTGCTTAGGAATTGTGTAATAGAATAAATCGTGCTCAAAAATTGCCGAACTTTCTTCTTCATTATATCGGTGGGCATTCTGGGAATTATTCGGCTCGTCCGATTTGTTCGTTAGCGCGGTCCGGGTTGGACTGTCATATTTGCTAGCCTAGACAATGGCTCGGTGACTCGTCAGATTGGCCGCTTGTCCTTCACTCTAGAAAAAGCAGGTAACTTTACCTACTTAAAAGTGTAAATATGTATGCAAAACTTGATAATATGGGGATATATTCCATATTATGTGGGAAAAACTAGTAAGTAGCCTATAACTAGGGTAAGTTTGCAAGGTAAATTGTGGTTTTGAGTAAAAATACGTCAAAAGACGAAGTAAAACTTATAAAATACAGGCAATTTTCACTCTCTAGGAAAAATTATTCTAATGTAGGGCAATTTTTACTGAACATGGGTTTTCCCCCAGCAGAAGGTGTACAATTATTCATATAGTTAATCTACTTAATATAAATATGATTCCAAAAATTAGGCTCTGGTAAAAAGAAATATCATTTAGGAACTTTCGAGAGCAAGATCGGTTTTAAATATCTTCGATGGTTTTGCAAAGTTTCAGGAAAATACGAAATTATTTCATCACTAAAGTTTTAAACATCACATAATAAATTAAATGAGATCTCGATTATCAAACTTATGAACCTTAGTCGAGACGGAAGAGAAAAAATACTTGCTTTGGGTTGGGTATAGCTTCAAGGGATTACCACAGCGGGGAGTTTATTAGAAATTGGAAAAGCGGACTCTGTATGTGACCAATGGACTTGACGCCAGAGCTCACTCACTACTCTTGTTTATTTCTCTGGAAATTTTTACTTTATATTTCGTAATTATATGTGAAACATTGAGTGCAGTCCTGGATCTGGGATTTTTGTTAGAACCGCCGCCCTCACTAGTCCTTTAAATGTCCTCGTAAAACAATTCTTTAATTAATTTACGCTGGATGTAAGACGAAAATCAATGTTTAAACAATGAAACTCTTTAACAGAAAAAGACGAATAAAGAAGAGAAAATACATGTCACAAGTTATACCTAGCCTTAGGCAAAAGTGGACGGAAAAAGATCCTCGAAAGACGAAATTATTTAATTATATTTTAAATTATTAAGTGAATATCTATAAACCCATCCTTCTAATGACCCTCTTCAACCGGCTGTTTTCTCTCACACTACCTCTCTCTCTCTAATAAATATTCAGGCTGTGTAGATATTCACGCAAGACCAGCACATGGCGACCTTCTTTGTTAAACTCTTACTCATTTATCTTAATTGAAAAATATTCTATCTTGTATCCTCCGTTTAGTATCAAAGTCTCAAAAGTTTCAATACTGAATTAGTTAATATACATTTTTATCTAACCCTTCCTGATAAAAGAAGCAGGTGTGCAGTAGCACAGTATCCTGAAGATAAGTTTTCCCTGAATAAGGAATATCCTTTCGCATCATAATTTTATTGAAAACATATATGGCAACATCGCGTAGTAAATACACTGTTCACGATAACATCGTAAATACTCGAATTGTTCTTTTATGTTTTGCGGGTTTTTTGGCGGTTCGAAATAGTAATAAATACGTTCTTTATTTTATTTTAACGTTTTAGTTTTTTTTCTTTCCTTCCTCCACATGGATTTTATTTTTTTAAATATACTAATATGTACATACATAATGTATGGTGTATGTAATGGAAATGAGAACTCAATACCCAAACCGGTGGTAACCTACAACAAGCGTCTTTCGAATGCTGGAGCAACGTTTTCGGGAAACGGGTTCGTTTTTATGAAGTCACCGAAATGCTTTTCATAAAATAAAGTGCACCCAAAAAACGTTAAAGCTTTTTATGAACGTGATAACCTTCTCCTACTGAATTTCCGCAACACGATTTTAAATAGAATTTGTGATAAAAGTGTTCTGCGACTTATTATTTTGAGCGATGAATGCATATTTGACAGAGACAGAGTCTTTAACACTCATGATTTTGATTACTGTGCAGATGAAAATTCGTCTCAATTTCGTGAGTATGATAACTAAACAAAATTTTCAAGCTTTCCTGGTCACAGAACATAAGACATAATATACCATTCAGTTACCAGATCGATTTACTTTCAGAATCGTCTAGACGCTGCTAAATACATTGATCAATGTTTTGGACGAAGTTATAAATAACATGCCATTGAACGGGCGACCCAACTTTTTCCAAACTTTTTTTTTATATTTATCTTTGTACACCTTCATCTTGCAACCATTTATTGTTCATGTTTGTTACTCATTCATCGCGTGTAATATTAATACACTTCTCTTATTTGGGCCAGGCATAATCTTTATTGTTGATCCTATCCAGGATAAAACTTTAATATCATTTAGGGTTTCATCACTTTCATTACTGTTTGAGGCATTAATTTTGGGTATAAATATCCAAGAAACTTCCAAATAACTCAGTATCAAAGCTTCCATATAACCGATAACAACAACTTACCAACATCTTCAAATCAAGTCAATAATTTCACGTAATAATATGTGTACGTTCTGTGTGTGTCTTTTTGTAAAATCTAAGTACAGTAATTTATCTCAACATTTAGTTTTACTTTTACAAACTGTTGTCGATCAAGAATCGCCTTACGGACTTAGAAGCCGTGGGTGGCGAGTTGCAAGGGTTTAGAGCAGCATAACAATCACCAATTTCAGCAAATGATCAAAGTGTTATTTATTCCAAAACTTCTATAATTCAATGCTCCGACAAAATTAACTAATTCTTGGCATTTATGAGTTTTCACACTTGAACAACTCGCAATCAATTATATCTCAATATGTATACAATTAAATCGCCTCGCAGAGCTGAAAAAACAAACATAAAAATATGTTTGAGTGTAGGTTTCAATAAATTTCAAAGTGTAAATAAAAAGAAATACAGATAATATTTATTGTTCATTTCAGTTTTTTATATGTCGAAATTTTATGTGCTAACAGAACACGTGAATTTGGTAGCCGGCTAAAGTAACCGGCCGCAACAACAGCTTCGGCTTCCCCGTCCTAGATACAGAAATAGGCATGCTTATAGGTTCAACATTCATTCTTCTAACACACGCAGCTTTGGCCAAAGATTGCCACTCTGCGGTATAAAAGACTATCTATAATATGAGCATCTACTTCCTCCATGCTTAATCTCATGCAATTCTTCTAACTCAACTACATTCTGTCGCAAATTAAAGGTTGCATTGTTAAAGCAAACTTTTTATTTATTCAATGAATTTGTTAATAATAAATTTTGAGTCGCTTCTTAGTTGTTTACTTTTTTCCTACATTTTTACACTTTCTTATACAATTTTTATATTCCGTAGGCGCTATTTTAAATGCGAACACCCGAATATTTCCGAAGCGCGCCGCTCTTATGCTGGCTGAAGCGACGGACCCAACCAGTTTGCTGCCGTTAAATGCTACGTATTCGCAGAGGATAAAGTTACCTACAAAATACATACTATCTACCCATCTGGTTAGAAATAAGCGCATATCCATTCTCCGCCATAAATGCTAATAATAATAAATAATTTATGTATTGTTTTTCCAAGCAATAATAAATAGGTAACAACTTCTGCTGGTAATTGAGTCTGATATTTTCAATAAATGTCGGTAAGAATGTGTATGTTTTAGCAACTTTGTGTACGTAAGTAATAATAAATACATAAGTAAACGGCTAAAATTAAAAGATATTTGAAAATGTAAAGTAAAATAGAGTCCATGTAATAATAATAACTAAACGGCTAGAATTAAAAGGAATTCGAAAATGTAAAGTAAAATAAATTAACAAATAATTCCCAACGAATGTCCTTAATAATGTTTTTTCTTTCATCGAAGTTATAAACTTTCATAGCTACCTACTAATTTCAAAACAATAACAATTGAGATAAAATTAAAGTAACTCCTAAACTAAAGCAAGATTGATTTATGAAATGGAAAAAAAAATGAACGAGAACTAAGGCAAGCGAGTGCATAGCCAACTAAGGGTATAAATAAAATTAGTTATAATAAGAGTGCAGTAATAGCGGGGTATAATAAATAAACACAAATTTCAATGCATTCGACTTCCTATACGGTAACTCAATGACGCTCAACGCTCATCATCGCAGTCATCGCTCTTCTACCTAGTCGAGTCGAGTGATATGTAGGTAGTAGGTATTATCACAGTATACAGAGTAAGGACAAGCTCGCAAAATCCTTTGTTCTTTTGTGGTCCGTTTTGAATGACCTTCAACCCCACCTGCCATTTTATAAAGCTGTTGCCGGGAATTTTCAATCGTGTGAAGTAATTTATATTTTAAAGGAAGGAAAATAGATAAAAAAAATACACAAATTTTACGCTTTTTTTATTCTGATTTTGTTGCAAACATTACAGCTTATAGTAATGAAAAACACGATTCTAGTAAAATAATGTTTGATTAAATGATAGGTACATATATTTGCAAGTGTTTTACGATAATTGAGTTCACATTCTTTCCTTTTTGTGGAACAAATCTTTATTTTATATTTTCATAGTATAAAATATTCTTCCAGGGATAAATATGTTGTGGTTCTTTCTCAAATAACCAAACAAATGAAAATGCAACCACTCCGGTGGAAGGGTTTTATTGTAGACTCAAATTTCTGACACGAACCCACACCAACTTCTAATTAGGGTTCAAGAGTTATGACTATATCGTTCTGTGTAATACAAAGACTGTTTCTTTTTATTCGACTACTTCATTTCTAACATTCGACCCTAGAATGGTTTGTCAACAATGATGTTCGGGGGTGCACAAGTGGATAGAGTTCCAGACGTAGACAATATGATATTGAGTTGTCTATAATGTGAATAAATGCGATTAAAATTTATACCAGTATAGTGCAATTCAGACCAAAATCATATTATTTTAAACAGTGAACATAAAATGAATTAGGTTAGTTATTGTGATAAATAGCGATCTAGTTTAAAATGTGTATCTAACAAATAAATAGATTTAACGTGGACCTAGGAACCTCTGCACAACGACAATAGTTCTTCTTATTCATGTACTTTCTTGTCCTGTTGTATATAATAGATTGATTCGGAAATCCAAAGAAACTATGACCATCGTTAGCATCAGAATTTATCGTGCGATAAGTGGATGGCACTGCAGGGGTAATTCAAAACTAATAAAATACGTAAAATAAATAAATAAAACAAGTAAATTATGTAGATTAAACGGATGAGTAAACTAATTTATGTAGATACAAATGTAAACAATAACAAACTGCCATATTGGGAAGCTGGAAGTTAGGAATTTGGACTCCTTTATTGTATAATAAATATGCATTAATCCAATTAATTATTCTTTTAAATAGTAGTAAAAATATTTATTAGAAAAAAATTATTTGGAAAAATAGTGATTTAGATAAGAAAAGCTTTGACTTGAACATAATCGATAATGTTTTGATAACAGTTCCTAAAAAATATTTATCTGGCAAGTAATGACACGGCCCTAAAGATGACTTGCTTTCCAGTAGTAACTTTGGCATATTTCTGCCGATTTTATCAAATAAGTGTGAATATTTCAAAAGCTATTAGAAATAGGTATACTAAACCTTAATACTAATCTTGCACTGCATTCAATGCTGAAGTGAGAAATACAATCATTTAGAAAAAAAACAGCCTACACTGTTGAAAATATTACGGTGTTGGCGTCAATTTTGCGCTAGTCAAATATTTTAGTGTTGATTTTTACAAACTTTGCCAGACGAATTGACTACATGTGTTTAGTAGAACAGAAATTACTAGAATTTGGTGTGAATTCTTTGTTCAGATATGAGGATTTACTATTTTCTCTAGACATTTAGAAAGCATCAACCAATCAGAATTTTCCCTCGGATAGAAATTAGAAACCCCACCTAATCTAATACAGTATTGCATTATACGCACCACCTGCATTGCACGTGTATCTGTTTTCGAGTTTGTTTTCTGCGTATAACATATTCAAACACAACCACCAAATGTGACTGACCTGCAAAGTGTAACCTTGTGTTATTAAACGTTAATTCCAGTGGGCATAAAAAATTTCCAGCATCTTAAAGATGTATTGGGAACAACTATTTAGGTAATTAGTTCAGATTTGAATCAATTTTAGCAAAACATTAACTTAATTTTATAATGGCTCTCAAAAAATCATTTTAAAATTAGTACGTTCAGTTGAAACCAAAACTTTTGAATGAGTGGTTCTGTATATTTATAATTGAGAAAACATCTTAAAGAGATAATATTATAGCACTAAGAAATAGGAGTTGCATATTAAAAAGACGTTGTGTTAGAAAACGGTGTTAAATCATCCAATAGATCGCATTCATTTAGTTAAACAGCTAGTAAATTTGTCTAGTCAGATCAAATAAAATGTGACTAGAAGTATATCATAATTCCACGTGTCAGTTGGACAAAATAACCCGTTAGCAATAGACAATACTTGACTATCTTTGCTCGTCAAATTTAAACTTCTATAGTTCTCGACAAAATAACACGAAAAGAGTGTGGACCTCTCCTGACTATTAAATTAGTCAAAAAAGTGTTAAAATTTTCAACAGTGTAAGGCTGAAAATACTTTCTTTAAATAGATCACAGTCGTCCATGACTACTGGCATCTATTGCAAGTTCCAAAATCAAATTCCTACTAGAAGTTGGAAAAATTCTGCATAACAAATAAATATAAATGCAAACGTGAGGAGGTATGAATAACGGAAAAAAGGAAACTCATGTGAGTTATGCTGGTATATTATTTATAAACCAGTTTTATGCAATTCGCAGTATAATTTTAAGCGCCGCTTTCTATAATAGGACTTTAAATACTGGTTGGAGGTCTTTCACATGACGTGATTATATTATTTATGTCAATGTGATTGAGGTCGCAGCAGGTTAAATCAATGAGCGGAGTTGGTGGCGCCGACCTACCCCGGACGATGGAGATAATCGCATCTAATTCTAACCCGACTGACTGCCGGCTTGACAGCGAGAGCAGCGGTAGTTTGCACTAACCGCGTTCGTTTACGTCGCTATCGCTATCTGTTGAATTGTGATCCGTTCGAGAGATATCTGGTGATAGCATGTTCTTCTAAACATGACTTTTTTGGTGTGACGGTATTTTTCGACTTTATATATAACTAATATGAATCTGTTTGTGAGACATTTACTTGTTTGAAAAGAAATTCCGTTCTTCATTGACAGTAAACTAAATTTTGAGATATACAGGAAACTCACTCACTGTGGTATGGTAATTAATCAACAATCTGTCATCCCTTTAACCATTAATATGCTTCCTTCCTATGCTTCCATAATTACATTCATAGACTAGTTAATCTTCCTCTCACTGAAGAATCTAACTCAAAATTCTAAAACAAATAACCATAATGAATGATTATAGCGGTTTACGAAAATTGGATCGGATATATATGGATGTAGCGAAAGTGAAAGGAAATCATAACATTTACAATGTGCTAGAACGGGATAGAAAGTCGGTAGATACCTTATAATCCAATTTTCGTAAACGCCTAATAATTTAAATATAATAGATAAATTATTACACAAAATTAATAATAAAAAAGGGAAAATGCAGCTTATTTAAACATTAGCACATATTCGACAGTTGACAAGGACAAGTATTTTATTTCGATCCCATATAAAGGTCCTTTCCCTTATAAAATTGCAAGCAACCTTAAACCACATATCCGTGTATCATTTAGAACGTTGCATCCTTTACGAAATTTAATTATTAACAATAAAGATAATATAGAGCCAGTAAAAAAGAAAAGGTTTACCACCTTACATGTAATGATTGCCATTGCACATAAGTTACCTATAGAAATTCGAAATTAGGATAAAAGAGCATTTACATAACGTAAAACGCAATTCTACTGTAGATTCCTTGTACGGTAAATATTTAAAGGAAAATAAATACCACTTTGGCATGAATTACAATTTCCAAATATTACATACGGCTAAAAAAGGTACGTACCTCAATAATTTAGAAGCATTGGAAATATTGAGACAACAGCTCACTAATAGAGACTTTTCATTAAACTTACAATGATTTTTCGAGTCCACCCCCTTTTTCAAATTTTACTCGATATATGACGTTCTGCATATATGGTTTTCAAGTATTCTACCATGTCTTAAGCCGGAATGGGACGTTTCAGCGCCGCCGTTTCATCGCCGCCGTTTCAGCGCCGCCGATTCAGCGCCAGGACATTTCAGCGCCGGCCGATTCAGCGCCGGGACATTTCAGCGCCGGCCGATTCAGCGCCGCATTATTGAATGGTTAGACTATAGATAACTCAATGATTCATAACTTAATGATCTTAATCAAATCGTTCATTTTTATGAAGAATTTTTGTACCACGTGTATTTGGTTGGATGAGAGCTTTCGATGCGGCCGTTTCGATGCCGGGACGTTTTGAAGCCACATGCAGTACCAGTTGAATTTGATTTGAACGTATGACACACAGATTTTTAAAATGTTTGAAATTTTTTTTTTTAACATTGGAAGGGGTAAGATGGGAGAGGGAATGATTTTTTAATGTTCTTTTCTTTTTTCGAAATATCATTTTTTTTTAACATTGGATGGGGTACAGGGGAGGGTAATGATTTTTAAATGATATTTTTTTTCTTTTTCGACACATTGAAAGACAGGATGGATTGGAAATGTTCCGAATCATTTTTTTTTAACATTGGAAGGAGGAAAGGGGGAGCGGAGGATATTTCTTTCCTGTTTTTTTAAACATCTGGAGAGGAGGCATTAAAAATGTTTCAAATAATTTTTTTTTGGAAGGGATGCGAGGGGGGGGGAGCGATTAGTTTTTTAAATGATAATTTTTCTCTTTTTTAGAAACATCGGGAGAGAGGATGCATTAGAAGTGTTTCAAATCATATTTTATCTAACATCGGAAGGAGGGGAATGGGAGAGGGGGCCGGGGAGAATTATTCTTTTTAATATTTTTTTTCTTTTTTTTTCGGAACATCTGGATAGATGATGCATAAGAAATGTTTTAAATCATATTTTTTCTTTTTCCTTCGTTGGAAGGAGAGGAGAGGAGAGAATTCATTTTCTTTAAAGATATTTTTTTAGAAACATCGGGATAGAGGATGCATTAAAAATGTTTCAAAACATTTTTTTTAACATTGAAAGGGGCGAGAGAAGAGGGGGATGTTTTTTTTTAATGGTATTTTTTTTCTTTTTTTCGAAACAGAAAGAGAAGACGGATGGGAAATGTTTCGAATCATATATATTTTTTTAACATTGGAAGGGGGAAATGGAGGGGGTAAAATGTTTTTTTGATGATGTTTTTTTCTCTTTTTAATAACGGAAGAGGACGCATTAAAAATGTTTTAATCATTTTTTTTTTAATATTAGAAAGGTGGAGGGAGAAGGGTAAGTATTAGTTCTTTAAATGTTTTTCTTCTTTTTTTCGAAACATCGGAAGAGAGAGGACGCGTTAAAAATGTTTCAAATCATAAACATTGTCATTAAAAAGCTAATGCCCCTCCCCCTCCACCTCCTCCAATATTAAAAAAAAAATAATTTGAAACATTTATAATGCATTTTTTCTCCCGATGTTTCAAAAAGCTTCCTTTTTGAAAAAAAATATCATTTAAAAAACTAATTCCTCCCCCTCTCACCCCGTCCAATGTTAAAAAATCTCTCCCGATGTTCAAAATGTTATTACTATTATTTCCGTGCGATTTAGAGATAATATTCTTCCTAAAACCATACCACCACGTCTTTGCAAAAGTACTGCGACAAGCTCTTATTAATTTGTGGTGGTACATATTCACGTCATAAAAAAATCTTCAACCAACGAATTTCAAAGAAAATCTTTTTCTGGACAAAAAAGCGCCTCTATGTAAATCCATCCTGTCTTTCAACGTGTCGAAAAAAATATCATTTAAAAAATCATTATCATCCCCTGTTCACCATCCAATGTTAAAAAAAATGATATTTCAAAAAAAAAATCATTCCTTCTGCCATCTTACCCCTTCCAATGTTAAAAACAAAATTTCAAACATTTTAAAAATCTGTGTATCATACGTTCAAATCAAATTCAACTGGTATTGCATTTGGCGCCAAAACGTTCCGGCGTCGAAACGGTCGCGTCAAAACGTCCTAGAACCTAGACCGAGGAAAAATACCAGATAAAATAAACTTTTCCCTTATTGAATAAAATATTTAATTTATCTGTTTTTTCCTATAGATGTAATCTGAAAAAGTTTTTTTTATCCTTAAAACAATTTTCTATTCATCGAAGCTCACGACTCCGCTTGCATAAGATCTAATTATTTTACTTAAGCTAGACTATGTTTATAGGCAGAAAAAAGGTATCAATCACAATAAATTCGAAAAATGTTACATATGTAGTTTGCAAGCAATACACATCATCAAGTTATCCATAGTTTAACCATTCAATAACGCGGCGCTGAAATGTCCCGGCGCTGAAACGTCCCGGCGCTGAAACGTCCTGGCGCTGAAACGGCGGCGATGAAACGGCGGCGCTGAAACGTACTAGACCCGTCTTAAGCACAACATTAGTTTAGTTTTTCCATAATAGATGGCAGAAGTTTTTTGATTTTTTCTGGATCTTTCTACCTTCACTTAAATTTCAGTCTCGACTTTTCCAGAATCATCTTAGATCCTGAGTTCGAAGTGCTTACAATTATTTTAAATAATTTTAAAGTGTTGTTCGTTTAAACTTATGTGTTGTATTCTTTATTCAATGTCTGTTTTTACAAGTTTTACATATGTATGTTTGACCATTCTTAACTTTTTTAAATTGTAAGTATCTTTTTTAAATTCTTTTATCATTTTACTTTACTAATTACCTAATTGAAAGAAAGTCAATGAAGATGTTCGCATAGAGCGATACGGGTCGTGTGTTATTAAAAAAAAATGGTGGGAAAGGAATCTTTTGTTTGAGTTTGATTTCTTTTTCTCTATTTACTTATACACTCATTTTAATGATTCAACGACAAAGAACACTGGCTGGCGACATTTGGCTGCTCTTACAATTGGACATAGTTTATGTAAGATTATAGCTGAACACGGTTACAGATTCCTACTGATCTGCAAAAATAATTTAGCTCTCTAGACCCGTCTTAAGCACAACATTAGTTTAGTTTTTCCATAATAGATGGCAGAAGTTTTTTGATTTTTTCTGGATCTTTCTACCTTCACTTAAATTTCAGTCTCGACTTTTCCAGAATCATTTTAGATCCTGAGTTCGAAGTGCTTACAATTATTTTAAATAATTTTAAAGTGTTGTTCGTTTAAACTTATGTGTTGTATTCTTTATTCAATGTCTGTTTTTACAAGTTTTACATATGTATGTTTGACCATTCTTAACTTTTTTAAATTGTAAGTATCTTTTTTAAATTCTTTTATCATTTTACTTTACTAATTACCTAATTGAAAGAAAATCAATGAAGATGTTCGCATAGAGCGATACGGGTCGTGTGTTATTAAAAAAATGGTGGGAAAGGAATCTTTTGTTTGAGTTTGATTTCTTTTTTTCTATTTACTTATACACTCATTTTAATGATTCAACGACAAAGAACACTGGCTGGCGACATTTGGCTGCTCTTACAATTGGACATAGTTTATGTAAGATTATAGCTGAACACGGTTACAGATTCCTACTGATCTGCAAAAATAATTTAGCTCTCCCTTGTTATTATTGATAATTAAAATACGTGATTCAGCAGGGCGAGTCCTTACATTGCTACTTAGGTTTTTTATTGCCTTGAACCTACAAAAGGTACTTCTGTCCGCACTTACATCTCGATTTGCACGCTTTATTAGGTAAAATTAAAAGCCTTTGTTGCCTAGAACAACACCCCAATAAGTTACAAATGGGTTATGTTGATTATAAATTTAAACGACAGCGCCATCTATTGATCCTCGCCTTCTAAGCAACTATAGATATTTGTTATATATAAAATAATATATAAACTTCATTGCCCTATAGTTAATACGAAAGTAGTACAATATACAGAGCTGGACACAGACTACCCCGGATACAAATGCTGCTATCCCTGACTTACACGTAAAAAGTTATTAAATCGTTGCATCGCAGGAGTGCTGTATTAGGCAACCTCATACATATAGGAAGCATGCATTGGCAACTATTCCTGTAGTTGGTTTCTTCCATCCTCGTCCATCTCTCCCGATACCAGATATTAGATCTTAATTTACCCCGTTACAACTAATTGCCACCCTCTTGACGAAAACGGTTTGCGCGAAACAAGTGCAATAAGTTCTCGAGGATTCCTTTGGAAATTCCTTATGCCCCAGTGTACGCACTTGCTTTCTTATTCCCAACTGTTGATTTGACACCCTAAACTTGGTTTTTCACTCAAGAGAAAAGAAGCGATATACCGCAAATGTGTTCTGCGAACATGCCAAGTTTTTATTGATGTTGCTTCTTTTTTAAAGGCATCTACTAGAATATAAGTTAAAGAATTTCAAGCGGCCTTTTTGCGTAGACATTTGTAGAAATGTTTTCAAACAAATTGTATTAAATTCAATCTAATATCGTTTATTTTTTCGCGCTTTTGGAAACATCTGCCGTCCTCTTCATACTCTCCAAATGGCCCGCTTTCTGTTTCGTTATACGTTTGTTCGTTCGGATTACACCAAATTCATTGCTGTGTGTTTTATCTTCTTCATATGTGTAAAGAGGAAATCTATTCTACAGTTTTGCTAACGAAGCAGTGCAGAAAGTGTGGGCCCAACGAACAAACGCTATAAGTACACAATTAGGTATTTACTAACAGTAAGACGGAAAGCATAAAAATTATGCAAAGCCCTATACTTGTTTTCTCCTAAAACATTTACACCAATTTTTGTACCTTTTCGTTAAGCACACTGTAATCGTCAAAATTTAACTAGAGTCTAGGAAAGCAAAGGACCGCAACTAGCAAAGGTGGCAGAGAAAACAATGCTCTTAAATTAGAAGAATCACCTCAAACTTCTACCACAACTTTAGCACTAAACCATGGTATAAGTCGTCGTTTGTAGGAAAAATGTTAAAAAGAGAAAAGCTCCATCCGTATAAAGTACACTTCCTTCAAGAATTATCAGATGATTTTGATCGACGCCTGGAATTTTGCGAAAGAATGATGGAAATTTGTGATACAGACGAACATTTTGCAACTAATATGATATTTCCTGACGAAGCAATTTTCTATTTAAATGGAATAGTCAATCGTCATAATTCCAGGTACTAATCGAATAAGAATCCTGACTGGATTCGTGAAGCCCAAACTTAACATCTTCAAAAGTTGAATGTTTGGATGGGAGATGTTGAAAACAGGCTTAAAGGTCCCTTTTTTATAGAAGGAAACTTGCATGGGGAAAAGTATTTGGATCTACTGAGAAACCACGTTACTCCTGCACTTCAACACAATGGGGAGTGCTTCAAAGTTTTTGGTTTCAACAGGATGGAGCGCCTCCCCACGATGATAGGCGAGTTAGGAATTTTTTGGATGTTACTTTCCCAAATCGATAGATTGGACGTAGAGGATTCGTAGAGTGGCCTGCACGATCTCCAAACCTTTGGAGTTTTCTCAAATCTGGTGCTTACGCTAGGCGACCAACTACTTGGCAGGAGTTGAGATAAAGATTAGTCGACAAATGTGATTTAATCCATAGAGAGGTTTCGGTAATGTAACTCAGGAATTTCATAGAAGACTTGTATATGTATTGTAAGGAGGTAAACGGCGAACATTTTGAACATTTTAAATGAGTTCGTTTATAGGATGACTATCATTTTGTCAATGATTTACAATAGCTAAAATTAATTGTTCAGTAAATGTGAAGTGTTCTATCTCTCCATTATTTACAAATAATGGTGCTAAAACCAGTATGGCCGAATTCGGAAAAGCAAGGTCTATTATAATCTTCAAAAATATACAAGGTATTCCATTTAAATAAAAAAAAATGAGGATACTTCCGATTGAACAGGAAGTACACTCACAACAACCAAATTGAAATCAGACGTATTATATTTCGTTACACTTATCTTCAAAGTTTCATCAATACCATCATCTCCGTTTTAAAGTTATTTGGTTGGTTCCATACTTTATCCTAACCCTGTATATAAAAGGTACATTTAGTCTGGTAAATCTAAAGTTAGGAGTAGACCCTCTGTTGAAATAAGTATTTACTTATGCATAAATACACAATACGTTGCAGCATCTTCTAATGAAAAGGTAAATTTACTCTAAACTGGTTGGCTTCTAGGTTGAAGCCGCGTCCTAGAACTACTGCGACGACATTTAGCCTTTAATCACATGGAACATTTTCAAGGCTACCACTGCTTGACTTGAAGTAATTTCAGGTCATTAACAGTAACCGCATCTCTGAAGATGTGCTTAAGGACGAAACGCCACCCTGAAGCAGTTTGTGGACGCGGTGTCAATCCGAAAGCCATGCTATGTATATATAAGGACCGTGTAGGTTTTTGAAATATACCGTCGAATATTGTAACTTCTCATAATTTTATATTTTAACGCAAACTTACGCCAGAAATCGCAGGTCCCAAATTTCCAACGATCCCCAGGCTAATTCAGCAAAATCTGAACCCAA
Source organism: Protaetia brevitarsis (assembly GCA_004143645.1). Lineage (NCBI taxonomy): Eukaryota > Metazoa > Arthropoda > Insecta > Coleoptera > Scarabaeidae > Protaetia > Protaetia brevitarsis. The sequence continues at coordinate 4,737,514 of RXPK01000216.1, forward strand.
AGCCAAAACAAAATATGATTTTAGTTTAGGCGATATAAATTGCTTTACAATGCTTACAGAATACTAATTAATTAGATAAACGCTAAACGAGCTGCTGTCCATAGGGAAGTGATTACTTAACGCAAGTAAAGTTTATCTGGATAAAGTTAATACACACCTAAGAAAATATGCACTTATCTGAAACGAAATAGCATCGTGCAAATTAACATATAATCTTGTAAATTTTAAAAGTGTTCCGAAATTGTATTTCTGTGAAGGAGTCCGGGCACTTGCGATGGCCATCGCTTTTTAGGTGGCAAGTTAACAAGTATAAAAATGTTCTTGCTTCATGACTAGGAAGGCATTACCCCAGTCGTCTAAAAAATTGGTATCACGATCACATTATACTATATAATAAGGTCATCTTTCTTGTTCCTTTTACACAGAAATCAGGAGAAAGTTTTGAACATCTGGATGTATGTATTCCAAATAGTTAAGTGAAGGATTTCCTACAAGATGAGTATTTCAACATTTGGATCTGACCATTTTTATGACTAACAGAATATTGCAAACAAACTTTTTTTATAGACACAGAATTTTATTTTTCTCTCCCCATTTCTCTTCACGATATGTTTTATTTATTATAGTTTATATTGTAAAAAAAAAAATCTGCTTTACTTGTTCCCTTGTTCTTGAGAAAAACGCATACGCTATGGGCTGAGCTACGAACAGAAATAAATTTTATGAAATGATACCTCAATGTTTATAGTAATATAGAAATAGCTGAGTTATTCATAAAAGAAACATTCTTAACCCAAACCTACAAGGTGTGCTTTTAGGCACAATTGATTTGAAATTGCTGGAATTTGTAAGTTAACTGCCCACAGACTGGAGGATTTTTGTATTCCCAAAATAAACTATTTAACACAGAATGACATAAAATTTTTTTAAAAATATTTTTCCTATTTACTAAAAAATTAAACATAATTTACCGACACGTCCTACCAAGGGTGTCTTTGAGGCACATACTGTTATTATACTATAAAATGCATTGCTACTTATTTAAAACTAGGTATGTGGGTAAATCCCCCGTAATAAGATATGCTTTATATTTTGGACTTTCCCCTTGTATGTAAGAACTTCCAGTTGCATATGAAGGGGAATTCCCTAAATGCGTTTTGCTAAAACAGTCAGCTTACAAACTGCATTGCTATCAGTGTATTTGTGACTTTCCTAACGAACGCATTGGCGTTTAGGTGTTATTGGTTAATTTTATTCTTTTACCTTGTGGAGATATAGTATAGACCAGGTAAGCAAAATAAAGTTTTGATTGACCCAGTAAAAATAGATTGTTGTTTTATGCTTATTTGGTTTTGAAATTTATGCAGAAAGTATGACCGATTGGTTGACTGACCGACGCCGGCCTAACTGAAAAGGAGTTGCTCGATGCATTGTACGAAAGTGATGAGAATTTGGAAGGAATGTAAATGATGGTGAAGATGAAGAAAAGCCAAATGACGAACCTCTTCTAGTGAAGCGGATTATCAAGAACTGGCGATGAAGAAAGCGATGAACAAGAAGGAAGTGACGATAGTGATGCTAATGATGAACCGCCCGGCCATTCGCAAACTTTTATTGGAAAAGATGGTACCGAGTGGAATGCCACGCCGATTGCCAAGGGAAAAACAGATGCACACACATAATTACACAGCTTTGAACAAAGTGAAACTTCCACCTGGAGTGCATGTTGATACTCTTGTGACGCATTCAATTTGTTTTTGATGATACGGTTATTGGTATTGTGGTTACTTTCACTAATAAGGAGGCTGTTCGTATTCTTGGCGATTTGTGGAAACCAGTTGACGACGTTGAAATCCGTGCTTTCTTGGGCCTTTTGATTACTGCTGGAAGAAATAAACAAGGAATGGTGGACTATAATGAGCTATGGAATCCTTTATATGGAAATCCTGTTTATCGAGCGTGTATGTCACGAAATAGATTTACTCAATTACTAAGATTTATTCGTTTTGACAATAAAGCGATCAGAACCTCGAAGGCAAAAGAACAAGTGGCACCAATTAGAACTGGGGACCGTGTTAATACAAACTTGCTGAAATATTATCTTCCTGGCAGTAATCTAACCATCGATGAACAACTGGTGCCTTTAGAGGTCGTGTATCTTCCGACAGTACTCCAAGCAAGCCAGATAAGTACGGTATGAAATTTGGTGGATATGCGATAGTGGAACTAGTTATCCGTTACGTGGTATAACCGTACTTAGGAAAAGAAGTCTCAACAGAGAGAAACTTAGCGCAAAAGGTGGTTGAAGACCTTTGTGAACCTTTTCTGAGAACTAATAGATATTACGTTCGACAACTTCTTCACCAGCTACGAGCTTGCATCCAGTTTGCTTACCAAAGCCTAATTGTGTAGGAACGCTCAGAAAAAATAACGCTGCATACACCAAATTTTTACCTCACAGGCGACGGAATATTGAAAGAACTTGTTTGTTTCAGAAGACAATGACTTGGTATCTTATGTACCTAAAAAAATAGCTGTGTCATATTTTATCTACAATGCACAACGACTCCACCATTGATGAGGAAAATAAAAATAAATCTGAAATCAATAAGTACTACAATTCACGAAAGGAGGGTGGATACACTTGATCAGATGGTACATACATATTCAGTGAAACGCAAAACTAATAGTGGCCTTTGGTCTATTTTTCAATATAATTGATGTGTGTGGAGTAGCTTCATTTGTCATTTGGAGAAATATCCATCCTGACTGGCATATTTCCAAAAAACGAAGACTTCGCAAATTTTCTTACGAGAAATTACAACAGAATTAGTACTGGGCAAATTAGACGTCGTAGTTTGAGTGGCTTGCATAAAAGTCATACTTCATTGATACAAACTACGTTGAATCAAGTACACCACAGGGAGTCTTCGGCTCGAGAAGTAAAAAACGAAAACGGTGCTATATTTGCCCATCATAGAAAAGCAGAATGTCAACACAGTTATGTGATAAGTGTAAGCAAACGGTTTTGGTGAATATTCAGAGAAAATACTCACGTGCACAAATTGCAAACTACATAAATAACTTTCAATATTTTACTATCTTGTACTATTTTTAATTATATCTTCTGACACACATATTCTTTCTATAGTTTTAATCTTACTGTATACCTACTACATGAAATAAATAATGCATATTTTGCTATTATTTACATCAACAATGTGTACAAATAGATGTGTGCCTGTGAGGCACACCTTGGTAGGACACGTTACGATAAAACGTTGGTAGGACTAAGGTTAAAAAGGTATCTATTGATCGAACGAGACTGTGCGAGATTATATTCACATTTTAGTTCATTGATACACACAATAAAGACAGAGATTAGTTTAAACACAACTCCGCTGTCGGAATATCTGGGACATACATACATTTCTATTTCGGGGTGGCTATAAATTAATTTATTTTAATTCATTCAAGTACCGGTAAACAATAAGCAATAAATTCATATTATCGTGGGTAATCGTGTTGCCGCGGATAATTTATCCAATTAATGTTGTTTTGGTCTTTATGTGAAATATTAGAAATTGCTACCGATAGTGTAACATAAACAATAGCTATCCCAAGTTTAGAATCACCGGAATTCAATGAAGTTATGTTATAGTACCATAACTTCTACCGAAAACTTCTGAAGTCAAAGTCATGGTTCACGCTTATGAACAATCTTTCTTGTCTCCCTCCGCCCGTTATTTCAGCTATGCGGTTTTGCGTCGCGTCATAGGGCAACCCACGGTTTAGCGGCCGTATTGTTTTAAATATAATGGAAGGCGAAGTATGTGTGCCGGAGTAAGGATTTTCAACAACCTTTAGCGATTTAAAAGCTAATAGTAACTCCTTACTAGGAAATTAATATTTTTATCACCAGAGCACCGTTAATTATTACCGTCTGGGGCCTTTAGAAAACTTTACGGTTTCCACTTCGTTTGATCTTTGTAATTTAGTAGCAGTTTTGGATTTAATTACCGTAGCTTTATAACTTTAAAACTGCTCTGTCTTAATATGTTGCTAATTCAAGTTTCAGTAGCAGTATTAAAAGTTATAGTCCGTTAAACTCAAAATAAGGGCATAATGTGTTATACATACGCCCTTCACTGTAATCTCAATCAGAGGTAAAATATATATTGGTAATGTCAGAAATTAATTAATTTAGTACTCCACCTAAGGGATCTGTTAATTATATAATATTCCTGTAAGAAATAAATATACATACTACTATGGAAATGTTAGTCTTTATATATAAACTAATTTAGTTAATTTAATCCTAATTTAAAACAGATTTCAAAGCATAATAAAGGAGCCTTTGGAATTTATGGTATATGCCTGGTTACATTCGAAATGTCAAATATTAAAACTGTTATTTATGGCCATTAGAATAAGCCATACTAGATCAAATACTATTTATACTATTGCAAAGCTATTGACTGTATTTATTCGTTAGTTGAAGCTTATCTGGTGCTTTTATAAGTATTGTTCCTGAAAAATTATCTTTCTTTCAGATGTTATGTTTTAGTACTATGTGTATTTATCGTATGCTTATATAGCGGCGGTCGTCTAGTTCCTCCGCAAACTACAAAAACATTGGTGAATAAAAGAGTCGTTATTCAACACATTAAAATATATAATCAGTTACCTGCAAATATGAAAGGCTTAAACTCTACCGTGTTTAAGAAAATACTTCACCAAGCGTTAGCGAAGAAAGTTATATACTCACTCGACGACTATTTTAAAGACTCTGTCTGTGATATTTAACGACTTACTTTTATAATAATTTATTATCCTGTCTTGTTTATATTTGTTTGACTAACGTGTTATTTTTTACGTGTACTTGTTATTTATTTGTGTTATGTGTTATATTACTTTTATATTTTTTATTTATATTGACATGTTCAACGCACTATATACTGCAATACTGAATAAATAATCTATCTATCTACCTACCTATCTCCGTCCAGGATGACGTCACAATCACTTCCATTTTGGGGTTAAGTTAATAGTTTATAAGAACCGCGATCATTTTTAGTATTTGCTAGGAATTTCTGGCATAAATAGGTTCTAGTCTGTAATAGGGTTTTTACAGGAAATTTCAAATTCGTCAATAACCATAACAGTTTGAATTAGCGGAATCTACTCCATATTTGAGTATTTTTAAGTTTCGTTTTAAAAAAATGCGCGATTTTAGGTTTGTAAAACCAACTGGATCTTTTAATAAATCTTTTTTCTTACAAATTATGCCTTGCTGCTGTTAGGGTAGTTTCATATATTTGACCTTCCCTCGTATACAATTAAATTTTAGGCAGATCTGAAGAGTGTTATTTTAGTTTCAAGATATGCAGGGGTAATTGTAAGAAAAAAGATTTACTAAATTCAAAGACCCGGTATGTAATGCAGTTCCATTGGAATAAAATTAAGGTCCCTCTAAACATACAAATTATATCTCTATTTTTATTTCCAAATATATGGAGCCATCAGCACTTATTACTGCATACAATGCACTTTCATTAATTGCAGTTGCAGAGTATCATTTATACATTGTTTTTGACACAATATCCAAAGTAACAAAGCTTCGAAACAAACACGTTAGATTAAAAAAGCGCTCAATAGCCATAACCAAGAAAACAGAAACAAATCATCAAAACCATTTTCAAACTTTGTACTACCGGAACAAGAAGTATTTAATCCAGCCTAGAATTGCCAGAAAGTTTCTGGACTGCATGTACGCCCCGAACAAAATAGACATTTGCGTGAAGATCTTTCATTTGACCGCAAGATATATGCACGCTAAAGCCTGGCAAATGATGTTGCTTGAATAATCTGCCCAGAGAAGGAAGAAATATTCAGTACCAATGCGATGACATCGAAAGATCAAAAGAACTTTGGAGGAACCTGCAGCATATAGCTGCAGTAAAGCAGCCTCTCTCAAAAACAATATCGTTTCCCATAGCATAAAGGTGATCACACATATATTTCAAAAGATCACGGCGAAATAATCCTGTGGTCACTCCAATCATAATGTTGTTTAATAGGGCATAAAATTAACAGAATGTATTCCTTCTTTAAAGTACTGTACGCGATACACTTTTTCAGGAGAATTACTAATGCAGTATGGAACGCTGACCCACGGTTTCTTTTTTATTGTATTGTGGATTTGTAATCATGTTCCTTCAATTTCTCTGTATTTCCAACGTAGATTAAAAACAGTTAACTCAAGTTACAAGACGCTTGTACTTATACTCCTTCAGATTTAAATAGTTAATTAAAAGAAACAATACTTTTTTTTTCTAGAAAACTGTCAGCAAAGTGTTTTTTACTGTAGGTGCTTCACTCTAAATTCAAAAACCCGAATGTTGATAACCAAGAGAGTGTTTTGGATTCCATAAAATTGCGTAAAATGCAAAAACGTCTACAGCATATTCCACATAATTTGAAATATGATCTTATTTGCGGTATAATCCATGAATGACGCAAAAATGAATGAATGAATGATTTGCTTATCCACAATGTATGTATTAAAATCACATAAAATACCAAAAGTTTTTATTTTTTTTTTCTATTGTTGATGTTTCGCCAACACTACATTGCTTTTATCAAAATTTTGGAAGATGAAAACTGTAAAAATATTATGGATAAATATTTGAAATTACAATACAATAAGAAGAAAATTGAGAAGGGCTTTATTAATTACCATATGGTATTATTTTATCTGTGGTTTTGAGGGTCATTTTGCAACATAAACAATATCACTAACAATCTTTGAAAACGTGAATAAAAGAAAAAATAAAGTAATTTTGTATTTTTATTCTGAAAGATAATCTGCTAATACCACCAAATTTAATGAGTAATCTTAATGTCGATAGCTTAATAAAGCTTACATTCCTAATTTCATCCTAAAGTACCTTTAATCCAAACAGGCATTCCGTATATCACTGTACGTGATTGGACCAATAGATTATACTTATATTTATTATTTTATATTGGCGGCTTATTACAAGTAGCCGAGTTTTCTAGGATCCAGATTTATAACAGCAACAAAATGTATTCACGATTTACAGTTTATGTTTTCATGCTACTCCTGTCTTATCGATTTTATCAATACACAGGTCTATGTATTATATATACCTACTGTAAATGCTCTTTCAAATTTAACAAAAATGAAGTTATTTCTGTACGTCGCGTCGTGGCCACAATTGGAATGCCGAAACTCGTTTTGATTCAAAACATGAAGCAATTCTAGGGTGGATTAAATACTTTTTGTTCCGGTAGTAAAAAGTTTGAAAATGGTTTTGATGTTTTGTTTTTGTTTTCCTCTGGTTATGGCTATTGATTGCTTTTTTAATCTAACGTATCTGTTTCAAAGCTTTGTTATTTTGGACATTGTGTCAAAAACAATGTATAAATAATAGTCTGCAACTGTAATTAATGAAAGTCACATTGTGTGCAGTAATAAATGCTGATGATTCATATATTTGGAAATAAAAATAGAGATATAATTCGTTTGTTTAGAGGAACATTAATTTTATTCCCATGGAAATGCATTACTGCAGGGTTAGTTAGAAGTATGGAGAGAGTGATTTATTGCGGCTAATTTTTCGGAAATCGTATTCAATATAAAAGTCTATTGTGAGGACCTTACATATACTTTAGCAAACATATTTTTTTTCTATTCAGTTGGTTTTACAAGCCTAAAATCGCACATTATTTTAAAGAGAACTTAAAATTTTTGCATTTTTTATATTTTTTTTAATTCTAAACTTTGAAAACCATTTTTACGTCTTTTTACGAATGGTAATTCAGTTTTAATATTTGAAGTCTGTTAAGAACCAAGCATAGCGTGCATAATTAAATTTTGAGTACAATGTTATACCGACCTGGAATAAGAAGGAACTTTGGAACAAATGTACCGTTTTCTTCCTTAAAAACTATCAGCAATTGTAAAACCAGTTTTTGTGAGATCGATGTTATAGACAATATCGTGTAACTGTATGTGATGGTTGGTACAGAATGGACAGTGCACGCAACAGCGTTGCCTCCTTAAGGTATGCAGCTCACACGTGTGAGCATGTCGCTCTTGGTGTGATTTTACATTGCTTTCCAGCATGCAATGCAAACAGATAACAACTTACAGATCTGCAGATGATATATGAAGACCTGCATATACAAGCAGTATGCAGACATGGTTCAGGTCTTTTGTGTTATTAGTACCCAGTTAATATGCAGGAATGATGATACCCATTAAATAAAAAATACTATGTTTTCTTTCTTTTCAGTTCCAGTGATAATTTTCAATGAATTATTTAAACTTTAGCGATGTTATTTAATTCTTCCTAGCTTGTTAAATAATTCTTAATTTCAATTTTGACATACTTTTTCTTATTTTTTTTTCTTCAGTGAGATTTGAACCAGCGATGATAACACCACCTTCTTTGAAAAACTATACAAGCAAAGTTATTTCAATCAAAATATCTATTCATACTAGCTTGGAAATTTCATAAACTCAGTCATTGAAATCACATACTATAGAGTAGATTTCGCTAGTTCAAACTAGTAGAGTCGTATATTATTTGACGGTTAAACTAACGGTGTAAAGGAATCTATAATTTCGGTGCGAATATTTATCGATAAATTTCAAATATCCTGTAATAAACCAGACTAGAATCCAAAATTCCTAACAAGTACTAAAAAGATTGCGGTTCTTACAAACTCAATCCCAAAATGGAAATGATCGTGACGTCATCCTGGACGGAGGGGAATACACAACATAACTTCCCAATAATAGATAAATTTCCCGGAACAATATTTGTAAAAACACCAGGTAAGCTTGAACTAAGAAATAAAATACAGTTAATAGCTTTGTAATAGTATAAACAGTATTTTGATCTATATATTTGACATTGAGATTATGCAGTCAGGCGTTAATTGGGTTCAATATAACAGTTTGTTGTGAAGGTCTTATATGTACTTTAGAAAACTTATTTTTTTTCCATTCAGTTGAGTTTACAAGCCTAAAATCGTGTATTTTTTTAAAAGATTACTTCAAAATTTTACTTTATCAGTCGGTGGAACATTTTTGTATTTTTTTAAGTGTAATTTTTGAAAACCTTTGCTTTTTTTACGAATGGTACTTCAGTTTTAACATTTGAAGCCTGTTGAGAAGAAAAGATAGTGTGCATAACTAAATTTTGAGTACAATGTTTAGTATTACTATATTGTCCTGGAATAAGCTACCGCGAACTTCGGGACCAATGTACCGCTTTCAGTATCATGAACATTCTATTTAACTTTCGTACTGTGAAGTAGTGAATACATAATAATATCTGAATTCAAAAAACAATTTCAACAATGCCGAGGAAACAAACATTATCCGCAATAACACGTGCTCACAATGGCGGCTTACTACAATATTGATAAAAGCAACAGAAATATTACAGAATTATTGAACTCATCAACATCAATAGAACTATAGACTACAATATTAAAATGTGCGCAAGAAATGGTAGTGTCAACTAAATAACGACCAATACGGCAAAAAATAACAATACTAGCAGTAAATCGGTAGCAGTAGAATAGTAATGACAGTAAATGAAAGAGATGAAAAACGGTGACATTAAAAAAGAGTTTACGAAACGGTTATGACGGAAGCAAAACATATTTAAACATGCGATTAGCATGAGCAAGGGAATATAACGGCCGGACGTTAAAAGAATAGAAGAAAGTGCTCTAAACTGACAAATTCCTCACATTTGGCATAAACAGGAAAACATTTGTGCCTAGATTAGTGAAGAAATGAGCACTTAACCTTGCATTTAGGTTGCTTCGGTGGGACTACGGTGAGCGATTTAATTGAATTGGATTTCATTTTGTCCGAAATGAGCGCAATTGGCGTAAATATTGTGTTGCAGCATCACAGTGACCTCAAATATACTGCCAAGATATGCCGTGAGTATTTCGGATAATTGAAGTGCAGGGAGAAAATTGTACTTATGAAGGCAAAACCTAAGATTTTCTAACCAACAGCAGTTAGTATTCACACGAATAAATTCTTAATAATAGGTTTAAATTAAACAAGATTAAATTCCGCAATGAATAGTAGACTTAGATTTTTTTCTTAATTTAAACATATTATTAATTTGGATTCACACTATGCGGTTCACGAGAATTGAATAATTCCTTACTCTAGTTGATGTAGTGCTGCGAATAAATTCGTTCAAAGTGAACATGAAGTCCGTAAATCGGTACTAATTTCTCAGTAAATTCTACATTCGATAATAAATGAAACGGTTGTTAAAAGTTTATTAAAACTGACATTAATCAGCCATAAGAGTAAATACAAAACCTAGCAAAAACCGACACCCTCCAGGCCGATTTAAACAAACTAACGTTAAATTCTAGGTAAATTATTTGAAGTTGATGCCAATGGAATAATTTTTCGCACGTTTTAAGCTGGCTTTGGTTACGGTGATTACATTAACAAGATATAAGGCTAGACCCGTTGCAATATACTAGACTCCAGTAAAACCGCGAAACTTTATGTACTCGCTGCCATACACGGTACGCTAGTTCAATGTGAGTTCACCGTAAAGCGTAAGTTTCGGTGGTTTTGCTTTTATGTGCTGGTCCATTAAAATCAATTTAAATCAACATAAATGTGGAACAGACGCTCCTATTAGTGCACGTAATAGCGGTTTGTTAGTTTATGGATTTATTTTGCGAATAAATTACCGCCAAGAGTTAAGTGTTTTTCATGAGATAAAATATATTATTATTTAAGTGTTGATTCTATATTTTTCATATAAAAGCATTTTAATTGATATAATTTGCTAGAGATCGACCCATTAAATACATACGCCCAATTGGTAATCTTTTCTATTGCGTTCTTTCTATGAAACCACGAGTTCTCCAAGTAGCTATTAGAAGATTAGTTCACAGCGCCTTGTATGTTGGAGCTCCTTCCGTTTTATATGCACTAAAAGTTTTACGGTCCCAAAACTTCAGAAGACATGCAGTAACACTTGTTTATATAACCCGTGCAAACATACACACATTTTAATGTATGCTTACATACGCAGTATATATGTAGGCATGTATGTATATACAAACCCTCACGGAAGTACGCAGAGTAGCAGATATTTTCGAGCATTACATTGTGGTAGACTGTATTAATTACATGTCAAATACATGTACATATGTATGCCTACTGTTGCCGACTCTAGACATATGTTTGTACAGTAACACATCAATGCTATTGCTGAATGTGAAAAATAAAATCTTTTATACTCCTGCATTCAATTCCAACAGCAATATGGTTTACCTAATGTAGCTCTTTATATAGCTCTGGGCCTCTCGTACATGATCAATAAAGGTGTATAAAAAGGCCTTCCACAGTTTTATATGACTTCATATTTCTGTTTGTAATCCTGCCACACTGGAACCACTGTATAAAATAAGCAAAAAAGAAAATACAAACTTTTCAAATTATCCTCAGCGTATTTTTTTCAAGGAGCAATCTATTTTATTGTCAAATAAAAATGGATATTAAAAAAGAAATGAAAACATGCCTTCATACCCTTTTCCATTCATGGATCCGGTCGCGGAAATATTATTTGCCTTTTTTTGGAAATAGTTCGCCTACGCTTGACTCTTTTATATGGTAATTTCGAGAACGGTTACGTATATTTGCCACAAGCATATGTTTTTAATGCTCACTAGTTTAATAGTGTCAAGAATTTCATGGCATTCAGTGTAGCTTGTGCAGGTTGCCTGGATAAACTAATAAGTTACCTAACGAGTGATGCCTCTGTGTAATTGATTGCGGTATATAAATAATAAAAAAGGTATTGATATACTGAAGAAATCTGTTTTAAGCGGATTTCTAGTAATTTCAATATGTAGTTTCCAAGTTTATCCAATTTAACGCGTTTCAAGATATAAGAAAATCACTTAAAATATGTAAGAATTTTATTGCACCTACCTGATGGTCAGTAGGCTAAATCTAATATTTAGTCCATTTATAAGTTATTGTTAACATTTACTGCTTTGAATTTTCTCACTTCCTTCATGAACATGTGTTCAATAATTCTGTAATATTTCAATATTGGCGACCCTTTACTGACAGTCAGTGATTGTGATGTGGATAGTGATGACGCTGTTGATGGCAGAGAAAACATTTATCAAAAGATACAAAATAGATAATTCTTAATACCTATGGACCCCGATGGAAGCAAATATCAAAGTACAAACCAAAAATATTGAATGAACATCGCAATTGAACAATAAACCCAGTACAGACGCTAAAAGTGATTTTCTTGAAATGCACAACACAAGTTGAGCAGTATGCTCGAAAATTAGGTCTGGTACATCTAGAAAAAAAAAAAATGTTAAAATTGGTCTACAAGAAGCTACTGGCAAGTTTATGGCTTAAATAAACACTACACCATTTTGGCAGCAAATAAATCCGTCAATGTACCAATGTCCCATATTGCTTTTATTGGTACTTCTAAAGAATATAAGATTTATGGAGTTTAAGTAAAGCGTATAATCTCGGGGTAATGCCTAGTCAATGTGAATTCTTTTCAATTCTGTTACTCAACACGTTATACTTTAAAGTGAGTACCTTTTGGACTTTTTTTTATAAAAGCATTAATTGAAAGGTTGGCACACAATTTTGATCTGAGTATATACCAAACGGTAGGTAACTGATAGCACACTATGATTAATATAGAATTTGTAAAACAACAGACCAATTTCTTATTAAGATTTATGATTGATCAAAGAAATGTACTTATAGATTTATAGAGGTTAATAAAACTTATGGGCCAAATATCTGGCTTGTGGCGTCCCTATTATCACTTATTACAACCTGTAGTCGTCCTGGAAAATAAACTTTAACAATGAAAAGTATCATGGATTACTACCTTCAAAGATTAAACGTGATTGTGTTATGTATAGCAGCAAAAATTGAGGGGTTTACCAGCGACTCAGATGCTCAGATGATAATTATCAGAAGACTAAGAACGCTTCATAATTTTCAAACGTTTTTCTACCATATTATTACCGCGTACTACATCTCATCTACTACACTAACAACAAGAGAAGTGAAAAAGTTATTTCAAAGTTTTTTGAAACGTGAAATATCAAGTGTTAACGTAACCAGTAAATGAGGAAGTCATTGCAAATAAAGGTTAAATTGAAAATTCTAAATATAAGCAATGTATTGATAATAATGTTTACGATCATTTTATGTTATCATTTAATTGATAATGTAACGGTGTATAAGAAAGGGAGGGAAATCGTATTTATATATTGAGTAATACAAAGTCTTTATGCAAATGCACTCCATTGTATCATTAGCACAAATTGAAACTAAATAAAAGTTAAGGTAGTATTGTGGATAGATGATGGATTGAATTTCTTATTTTTTATTACACTTATAGACCAAATAATCAATAGATGTCATGAATATGAAAATATGCAGGGGGTCGAAATATATGAACGTACTCTTATCAACGATGTGGTAATTATAGAAGACAGTAGAAGACAAATACAAAGAAGAACCGATAGAAGAAATATTAGGAATGAATTATATGAACAAAACTTAAGTCATGACCGTAATAGAAGAAGATCTTAATATTGTAATAGAAGATACTGAAATAAATCAAATTCAACATTTCGAATATTCAATCAAATTGACAAACAAGAATTGGAAATTAAGAAAAGAATTGAGGAAGTAATAATAATAACTGCGCGATTTCAGGAATAAAAACTTCATAGGTATGAAAGATATTTCAAAAAAAGTATTATATAAAAAATCATATACAAATGGGCATTTATAATTGTGAGATATGAATGTTGACAACACCGCAAAAAGCATGATGTGTCTAAGAAAAGTAAGAAGAACCACAAGAATGGACAGAATTGAAAACGACCAAGTTAGAACTGACAATGAGTTGAGTATGCAGCCGATCTTAAAACTACAGAGATTAATGGCAAATATGCTGATGAGAACATTTACATGAAATACACAACAACAGACCGGTCAAGAAGATATCAAAGGCACAAATATAAGTAAAGAGAGTGAGAGTAAAGCTGCGAGCAACGTGAGATAGGGTAGTAGGAAAATATTGGAAAGCAAAAGGAAAACTTAATGTGAAACTAAGGCAATGACTAGACACAAGTAGGCAATGATGTATCTTTGTGCATAATTAACTTAAGTTGTTATACCAACACTCTCTGGGTATTAACCAACACTAAGCTGATCAAGAAATAGAAAAAAAACACTCAAAATTATTATTATTATTATTTGACATTAACGAAAATATGGACACTTTTGATTGAGATCTAATGCTAGCGCAACCCGTTGTACATAAAGATGATTTTTAAAATAAGTAAAACGTGTTTTAAAATGAAGAAAATGAAATAGCTTAATTTACTTAGCAACTATTAAACAAACAAAAACGATTTCATACAATTCCTCGCGATTGCTTTACGACCTTTTCGAACAAACTTAGCAGAAAACATAAAATGTAACGAGACGCAACTAACAGTGCAGAAGCCTATAATCAACAAGCATGCCGCAATACTTTCATGGGTTTTACATTATGACAGAAGAAGAATTTAGTTTCAGCTGATTGTATAACCTGGTGGTATCTATGTAATTATGGACAGAAGTAGCAAATAATAAAATAAAATATATTTACTTCGATTACAGTAACTAACTATAGGTACAATGTCGTGAAAAGTTGTGAGATTACTTTACGTTGCATTTTACAAAGTAGTTGTAGGAATAAGCATTTCTATAACATTTATTCATATTTCTCAAGTTGTTATTTTTTACGGAGCTTTTATCTCTACCTTCTTATAAAGCAATAGAGCGCACTAAATATTTGTCGTCAAAGCTGATTATAGATGTCTACAAACTTAAAAATTTCAAGCGCGGACTGAGTTGGTAGCTTTGTTTGAAAGCACCTTCCGAGAAGGAATAAATGTAGCAAAATGATATGCACATAAAACTAAAATCAATGCACCTTTTAAATTGGAAGCGTGTCTTATTCATACAATAATAACTTGCTGATCGGCTTCTTTTAAACTTTCATAACAGTTTGGCACATTCTTTTAACTTTGATAAAGCTCAATTTTAGAGACTTAGGATAATTAGCATAAAAGAATTATCAAAGAAATGTTTCATATTAAAAAAAAGTTTCATTAACCATAAGGATGTCATAAAAGATTTTAAGCATATTAGGAAAACCAGATATACAGTTTAGTTGTTTGTTTATTTCAAGTGTAGTTTGTTTTGTTTGTATACCATTTTATTATTTGGAACAAGTTAATTGCTGGATTTTACATAAATAAAGAGCATTTATTCTAGTTCAATCGGAATAAAAAGAAAAGAAACAATAACAATTAGGAGTACAAGAAAAAGAATAGAAATAGGCGATAACATTAACCAGGAAAAAGAAAAGGAAATTGAAAGGTCATTAAATAATTGTCCCTATACAACCTTAAAAAAATAATTATTTTTAGATAAAAAAAAGTAATAGTGTAATATATTTTTTATATTTTAACAAAGCTTAAAATAGCTGCAAAATATGCAGCGAAATGTATCAACCAATAAAAAAATTAAGAAGATAATGTAGTTGATTTTCTCCTAACGTTTACCGAAATACCAATCAAACGGTTTAATTTTAATTGTACACATGATCAAAATTAAAATAATACATTATTTTTAAAGATATATTGTTACATTTGTACCATAAATTCTATTCCAATTCTCTGAAGAAAAAGCAAAATAAGTGAAAGCATTTTGAAAAATGTTGAGTTCATTAATATGCAACCTATTCTACAGCAGAGCACAAATGTTTGTCCACATACGAAATGCGGCCTTAAGGGTAAAAATAATTATTTCAGACTCACAATATAATCAATTAACAAATATTACACCTACTATTCTGCATTGCTCGTGGCGATATCAATATTTATTATTATTGCAATAATTATTACATAGCATAACTTCTATATGTACAATTGTACCATCCACACACTATGTTTTCTTTTTAGCTGTTTTATTAAAATGTGTTACTGTTATAAATTATGTTAGTCGCTGCCGTTGAATTTACTTACTTTATTTTCAGAATTAAAAGTTGGTATACTAGTTAACCCAGGAATTCACGCACACATAGCTCTCACGTGTTTGCTTGAGTATACAGGATATTCCACGTAAGTGGTTCATTAAAAATTTATGATGTTCTATTATTTACTTAATATTTGAGATTTTGGCACCATTATCTATTCCATTGAAACTATAAATGTGAAATACTTTAATCAAAATATCACTTCCGGTTGACCGGAAATGGATGTCAACTTTGCTATTTTAAATATAATGATATAATTTTTTATTCATTTTTGGATTCTACGACCATAAATACGGTAGTCTTCATTAGCTATTCCTATAGCTGCATGTTGCCGTTTTAAAGTTATTTCAGTTTTTCTTTTTTTAGTAATAATCATTGCATCATTGAGAAATTAATATCTCGGTTAATAGTGCAAGTAGAGACTCCAAATTTGCTATGTTATGACTGTAGATATAATTCTAAGAAACGGTACGCATTCTATTCTATTCTAACATACAGTCATTTCTTTTAAAATAGAATATCCTATATTTTAATTCGAAATTAGGAAAGGCCTACAAAAACGGCGAGCTTAGTACGACATACATACATATGTATATGCTATATGCTTTGTTATATGTATCAAGGTATGCGATTGGTATAGTAGTTAGCTATATTCAACAATACATACGCATACAGACTAAAGATTTCCTAATCGCCAGCCGCGCAAAATTCGTGAGAAGTAGGCGATTGCATATGTCGCATTTGACATTAAACTAACGCCACTACGCCGATCAAGAAATTGTTGTGAAGGGCGCGAACGAGGTTTGATATGAAATTTTCTTATTTTACTTATTATATTATTAACGTAATACAATTTTACCAATTAACTAGAAGTAAAATTATGGAAACAATATTACATTTTACTTCAGTATTTATTAACATTATTGCATATGTTTCTAAAAAGTCTAAAACAATATTTTAGTCATACTCTGCAAGGAACAGAGAATGGTTACAAGATTATTTTGACAGCCCGAAATCGTAAAAAAAGCACTATAGCGTATTCAGAAATAAAAGAGTTGTGTTCATCCTGCATCGCACTCAATTATCTACTTCTTTCATCAAACCAGTTTTAACTGAAATAACTTTTAAGTGAACTATTTTTGAGCTTATCTTAGTAAAATTGGCAATAATTTTTAAGGGTATCTGTAAAAATAAAACCTAAAATACGACAAATAAACCCGTCCATTGAAATACGTTTTAATAAGAAATAAATGTCGTTTTACAAAAAAAAAGACGAAATAAAATTAACTGTAATTTTTTTCGAAAGGCTCCGTTAAAAACAAACGAATCTTTGTCAATTTTTTTGTTTAATTGCAATATTTAGTTTTGGAAAAAATAGGCAGCCGACGATACACTATCCACCACTCGCAATAGAAATGTATAAAGTACTAAGAGTTCACTTTCAACCTGTCGATTGCCGTAATATGAATAAAAGAAGGATGAAAATATGATGTCTATCAGTTAACAAAGTGAACAAAGTCGAGAAATACACGTGCTATTCTGCTGCGCGGCTGTGTCAGATATATGCTTCGATTTACCATCTCCAATCCGCATGCTATCGCTGTCTAACAGCAAGTACTTACCGCTATTCTCTAGCCTTTTCTAACTACTACAGAATGCTATCACCACATCCATCTTTACAATTTAAATTCAACATAGCCCTCCTCCCGTTGACTGCGAAGTGACGGGAACCATTCGCTAGGTATGCGTAAACACAGCCGTAAATTCACTTTCAGTTTAGCCGGCGTTCCACTCATTTCGCTTATTTCTTAACAGGGCGTTGCTAAATATTAGGCTATGGATACGGCCCTCAAATTTTATAACGGTTAGTAAGTTTTGATCGCGGTCAGTAATTTTATAAAAAAATGTAATATTAGACGCCCGAGGAAAAACTTCTTATTGTGACAGAATTTTACGGGAATTCAGCAGTAGTTATTTGCAGTAAATTATCCTGAAAGATATATTCTTAGCGCGACTACTATTCGTAATACAGACGGACGTTTTGAAACGTTTACATTAATAAATAACAAAAATAAAAATGTCCTAGTGAAAAATGTCAGTGATATCGAAATAAGTTTATGCACTAGTGGAATAAAATTCTAGTATGACATCTAAATAAATTGCTTATGGATTTAATAATAGTGCAAAAGTTTTAAACCTTTTACGAAAGAATAAGTATCGATCATACAAAATTAGCACATCCTAGGAAATTTTACTCGACGATTATTATTGTCGCCTTATGAATAAATCATTAATAAATATCCCGAATACCAATATTTTTTCCAATAATATACTATTGATCGACGAATAGGTACTTTATTCACTATTGTTAGGTTTTCTAAAATCTATGTTTGTTTTTGATTACTGACTGTTAAAAGTTCTTTTCATTGTTTTTTTTTTCCTTCTTTTGATGTTGTTTACGAGCTCTGTCACCGAAGTTTATTGTTTACATTGTCTGATGCTAAGTATGAATAGAAAAGAAGCATGAATAGATTTTATTTATCAAATAAGAATTGTCTTATTATTTTTCTTTTCACTAATACAAATGTAATGTTGGATTTAATATTACTTTTACAAACATAAATAAAGCGAGAAAAAGAATATCAGGCTCAATCTAATTCGGCTAAACTATAACAATTCGCCGAAAGTTAATAAATCTGTTGTGCGACTTCGTGCGTAGCTACGCTTACAGTTGAAGTGATTTCCATTTCTAGTCGTCCAGAATGCAATCCACAGCTCGCAACTTTTCACCCGGTATATGGGAGATATGGGTATACTCCGTTCTCCCATTGTTAATTTTATTCTAACAGTAATTCGCGTCATGTTGATGAATATGTAATATACATATTTCAAATTATTTTCTTTATTTTTTAGTATTGAGAAAATTTAGGCAATATAAAGTACTATCTCAATGTTTCTATTGCTAATCCTTCCGAATATAATTCCCGAATCCTTCATATGTAATATAGGTACTTCAAACTACTTTAATATTAAAAAATAAAAGCAAATGATGATTGAAGGATGTTAGCTACTCCGCTCCTCTGTTGTTATTTTTTCCGAAAATAATTTGCATTATTTTTTACTATGTAATTACTACTTTTACAAGCGTAACGTCTATTAGAGTTTCTAGAATATTTGCAAAAATCTTAAAATCGTTAAATCGAGAATTGGACCGCTAAAAACTGCGTCGTTTTTATTAAATGAGATGCTTTTTCAGTTTCTACAGTTTCAACGATAGCTGAATTTTCGTGTTGCGCCCGTATTAGAACTATAAATTTAATGAAATTCACTGTGATAGTACCTATTTTTATTTCGTAAAAAATACTCTTTTAATAAAACTTCTTTTTTTCTGTTAAATTACCAGGTTTCAAATTTTTTAACGAGTCGTTAAGATTTCACTATTCGCGTCTAATTTCCCAGCATTTAAATACACAAAATATATAAAATGTTGCCTTTAAATTTTCAATTTGATGTTATTTCCAGTGATGTTTTTAACGAGCGATTCTTGTACTGCATTATATCAAATGAATTACCGATCGTGCATTAATTTACCGAGAACTCGGAACTCGGCAAAGCGAAGATTCCGAAAACTAATAGACACTCTCATGTGTCTATACCTATAATATCGGTGTACATCGTATGTTCTTGAGCGAGTGAATAATTAAGGAGCGTTGTATATAAACGTTTTGTCTGATAAATAATCCAAAAGGTTTGAAAACATGAAACACGCGGCCGAAAAGGTATAAAGCCGATCTACCAGCGAAAAATTATTTGCAATTCCATTCATTGCTCGCTCAAGTATTACGTATGTATTGAATAGACCGATTTCAGTCTCGGAGTATTTGTCTTGCCGATTTTTTCCGAATACTAGCTAAGCTTAATGAATGATCGATCGTTCATTTGATATAACTAAGTGCAAAAATCGCTCGTTAAGCACATCACTAGTTAAAACCATGGCAATAATATAGATAAAGCAAAGTTATTAAAAGTAATACATCCGAAGTTTTACTAAAAAATATTTATAAACAAAATTGACGGCAATTTAGCAGTTGGAACATCCGATGTATTCATAATCATTTAAGAGAAATAATTAGGAATCAAGTTAAAGTAATTGCAATACACAGTGTGTTTTATCATATCCATAGAAAATAATGGAATTTTAAAGCAAGCTAAGGAGAGGTATGCATAAAGCATCTGTAAATCACTGCAGAAACCTGCACCTTCCACTTACGATCTTCAGCCAGGGAGAAATTTAGATTCGCGCATTTAATTTTCTTTTTTTACTTTTAAACATATACAAGTAAAAGGATAACCCCTTTAAATTGCACGCAATCAGAAAACCAAACAAAATAAATCTCCAATTATACATTACCATAAAAATTGGTTACGTAAGTACCGTACTTAATTAGAAATTAAAGGTTAACTTAGTTACCTAATTCCCGGGAAACTTCCGAGTAGGAACTCCCACCTAATCAGAGGGTAACTGAACACATAACAAACTCTTTCTAAAATAATCAAGAAAATTGGCTCACCCCTTTGCACCGGAATAAATTCCATTAACCGTTACAACTCTTAACATGCTGTAAGTGTAAATGGCTTGTTACCGGAGATCAGGAAACCATCCACGTAGTTGGTTTTATTGAGTGCCAGAGGAACCTAATAAACGCAGCCGACAATGGGAGGGCGTGATGTTGATGTAGATGTTCAGGCGGCAAGATCTTCTCGCGGTGTCCTCCTGCAACTATTCCAATATCCAGAATGTCTCTAAGAGGACTACTGTTCCTGTGACGCGTGTCGGGCGCGCAATACTCCCTTAGGATACTCGTCAGCCACGTGACCTGTTTTATTCATATTTCTATTTCTACAGTTCTTCTGCTTCGCACCGTGAGTAATGTAATGAGTTCTGAAGAGGCGAAGTAGTTCTTATGCTGTCGCATTTCGCGCTTTCAGCTCACGCGTTAATTCAATATTTTGACACATATTGTGTGAATATTAACAGCAAATGCTAACATTGTCGTTTTTTTTTTTTTGTAAAGTACTGTCGTACTATTTTCGGACAAAAAAAGGAAGGACCGATTTATTAAATTTGGAAATTTCAATGTCACCTGATGAAATCTAGCAAGTTACCGACGCTGCCAAGGTATTGTAATAACTTAAAGAAAAAAGAAACTGATTACTCTGAGTACTTCCTAATTCTATTTATATCAATTTACTATAAAATTTCTGGCGATCGATTTCGGTTTTTATTAAAAACCGTCATCAGGCAAACCGCAACATTCAATATGAGAAATAAATAAGTGAAATGAAGGGTATAAAATTTTGAGGTTATAAAATAGTAATACATATGGTGATATGAAATACTTAAAGTTACTTAAGATCATTTTAGGTGGGACATGACTTATCAGTAATTGTAAATCAGTATTAATTATCATCGAAATTTATAATAGCCAAAAAGTATGAAATGTAGAAACATAGTTCTGAAGTTCAAAATAAAATAAAACAGGTGCTTTTAAGAGCGGCCGGCATTGTTATTATTATAAGGTAAAAAATAACCCAGTGGTTTATTTCTCAATTCTAAAATCGTTTATTTTCGGCTTATCGGTTAATTAATTAATAAAAAAATTGTTATTATTGTACTATTTTGGTTCTGAGAGCTCACTTAATTTTATTTAATTGCCATATTGATATTTTCGAAGTTGTTTTATGGAAGCGAATTATTATGATTTGCCTCACAACACACACAAGGTTTATTTTTCTATAATGATTTTTTTAGTTTTGTTTAGAAGTTCCTTTTTTTAGATTAGTTGGGTAGTATTAGCTTAATTACTTTGTATATAGTAGTGATTATAGATTTACCGATTTTTTTGTTCACCGGTAATTCGGTAAATGAAAATGAAAATACCGGTTCACCGGTAAATTACCAATAATTTTTTTTCATGTGTGACATTAATGGAGTTCCCCAAGAAAATAGGATTAGAAGTTAGGTTAGAATAATATATATTTTGCACAATCCTAAGTCATAATATTAAAATTTTGTAATAAATATTTGTATTTAATTTTAAACAGGTGTTAGAAGTAAAAAAATATTTAAGGTTCAAATTTTAATGTTATTTTACAATAATGTCGCATTAATGTATAAATATAAATAATTTAAATACGTGAAATATTGTTCTTATATATTATTATTTTTAAATATCCAAAAATGAGACATTTACTTACTCTCTAAGGAAAACACAAAATCAAATATGATAACTCAACTTTTTTCGAGAGATAAATAAAATCCACACAAAAAACCATAAAATGAGAGAATTGAAATAAATGCAAAGGCAGGTGGAAAAACTGGGGTGTTTTGCTTCCCACCGTCCTAGCAACAAATGAACATCGCTTTTCTTTTCGCGTTGCTTTTCGTTATCCATCTCGTTTCAAAATTATTTTCTTTTAATTTCTACACGACTTTTTTTCAATTTTTTGCTTTTTTGTTGAGAATTTTTTGATCCTTTCTCTTTCTGACTGACTCGATCGGTGGAATGGAGGTTATACGTTTCTAGTCGAAAAATTTTGTCTGTTTCTTTTCTATATTCTCTATTCTAGGGCATTGCAGCGGCTCTCAATCTCAAGAAGGTTTAAATTAAAATTAAACAAAAAACATCTCCCATAAAATTAATAATTGAGTATATTTTACTTACACTTACCTGTTTTTTTATTTATTTTCAATGTCCCTTTAGACCTTTAAATATTTATAAAGACAATATTTCGTACATAACAATTTTTGTAATTTACCGGTCAATTTCAATCCTTCAACAATCCTTAGTATATAGTCATTTGACATAAGACGTTGAACCTAGATCTCAACTAGGGTGCGAACCTGAGATTCTGTACCCTTTCATCTCTGATAGGAGCGGCACGATCAAGCCGCTGGGGGTGGGTGGGTTGGATGTAACTTGTGATTAGTTACTCTTTCAGGGGGGATTGATGATCATCATTTGAAACTCGAAACACGAAACTGTGTGATTGTGAGTATTACCGCGGCGATTTATTTATTGAGGAATATGAAAGATTTAGTTCCCAGTAACTTATCCCGGCTTACTTCGTTTATGTACGCGGACAAAGTTTTCGTTTTGCAGTGTCGCGCTGTACGATTTTTTGCTGGACTGAGCTATAGGGAGGACTGCAGAGGGGCCTTCCGATCTCTCAAAATTCTTTTTTCTCTTATTGTATATTTATTATAATGTCTTGCACGTTAAACTTAATTTAGATCGATACTCCACCTCTTTTGAGGTTCACAATTGCGACACCAGAAATAACAAGTATTTGTGCTTAAAATGCAGCAGACTCTTTAGAATCCAAACAGGCTCAACTTTTTAGCAGCCAACCGGTTTCGACTTTTAAACCTTCATCAGGCATATAGTAAAATTTTGTGATAGTGAAAAAGGGTAATGAGAAGTACAATTATGTGTGACATCGGAGAAGGTACGCCCGTGCTCTCACACATAATTGTTCTTCTCATTACACGTTTTGGTTATTATAAAATTTTAGTCCAATGAAGAAAACCGGATGAAACCAGTCCCAAAATTTTATAGTAAATTATTAAATAAAAATTGGAAAGTACTCATACTACTGTACTCAATCGATTTAACCCAATTATGGATATACATTAATATAAAAACACTTCTAGCGTCAATCAAAATTAAAATTATTGTGTTCTCACTGGTATGTCACGGATAACTTCATATACTCCTTAGGAAGATGGAGCAAGCAGCTCCAGCATTGTAGGAGACATTTCATTCTGCCATATCGGTAACACAATTGTTCATAGCATATATTCTGACAGGCATTTTAAACTTTTTATATTTATTTTGTAACCACACTTAATTAGGTAAAACAATGCGATTTACATTAAAATTTCTTTTAAAAGAAACGCCCAATTTTATTTTTACATGCACCTAAATAAGAAGAATACGTGCTAATATTATTTATAGTTTTTGTATTTTTAATACTTCACATATAATAACAATATGTGTTGTTTTATTTATTATAAAAATAAAATGTGTTAAAAGAAGGCTGTGTGACAATTTTTCCCAATTTTTATGTCTTAAAAGTTGCGCAAAATGGCCTTCCTTTAATAGATAGATACTTTATTCGCCGAAAAATCACCAGCATGTGACATAGGCGTCGTTAAATATTTAATGTATACTAAAAAGTGCATATAAACACATACAATAATAAAAAACAGCGCACAATATAACAAATTTAACAAACAGTAAAGAAAAATAATATGGCGACACAAAAGGCGCAAGCGAAGCGAATTTCCACAAATACATCTCAATATCTAGATGTTATTCAAATAGGTTTCAAATTCATTCAGATCATAAAAACATTCCTCAATTGACATAAATTTTAATTTTCGTTTAAATTGGTTTAAGGTCAAGTTTCTGATATTAGGTTTTAACTTGTTGTACAGATATGAACCTACAAACATTGGCGATTTTCTATAGAAAGCGTGGCAATATCTATTTAAAACAATATTATTCCTGTCGGGTGCAGTACCCATGGACGCTAGCAAAAGTCGATAACTTTCCAATATTGATATGCAAGTGAATCAAAAGTTTATAAATATAGATGGAAGTTCCCAGATGGAATCCAAGAATCCAAAAGTTGTTCTGCACGAAGTATTAAAAGGTAAATCAAACAGCAGTCGTAAAATTCGTTTTTGCATCACAAACACACGACTTATTGTACCCGCCTGGCCCCAAACAATAATACCATAAGTCAATGCAGAATACACAAATGCGTACTAAATATTAATTAATGCTTATATCCAAGACAGATTTGAGTGAACTAATGACATAATAGGCTTTTTGAAGCCTGACACATGTGCTCTCTATTTGACCGTTCCACGCTAAATTACTATCCAAAATAATACCTAAAAATTTACAAGTTGACGAGGATATTATTTTCGTCATTAAAAAAAATTAATTCAGAGACATCTATATTTATTAAAAAATTCAACAAAGACCGTTTTTCCATGATTTATCATTCACATCACAAATTTTCCCTTCAGAGATATAATGTGGGAGATCATTAATAAATAATAAAAAAATCAAAGGTCCCATTACACTACCTTGCGGTGTACCTACATTGACTCGGGTATGGTTCAGACTTTCATTTTATGTTTTAACAATTATCTCTACTATCGCTCAAAAAGAGACTACCCATTGATTTAAAATACCACGAATACCTAATTTGTTCAACTTTTCGGACACATATGAGCATCTAACTGTGTCAAAAGCTCTTATTAGATCAAATAAAATACAATCTACAAATCTAGCGACATCCATTTGGTCATAAATATGTTGAATGCAGTCACTTATAGCAGTTTCTGTAGAATGCCCAGACCTATAACCATACTGAACAACTATCAGAAATTAACACACAAATTTGTCAAAATAAGAATATATTCTGTTAGAGATCATTTTCTCAAAAATTTTAGAAAATACACTTAGAAGTGAAATTGGGCGATAATTTTCAATATTTGTGGGATCACCTTTTTTATGCAATAGAGAGGCCGCTGCTGATTTGAGAGCAGTTGGAAATTTACCTTGCATTTAAAGCATCAGACATTCATTGATAGCACACCCAAGAAATTCAGATAATTCATTACTACATTCCTTAATAAAGTTATAGGTAACTCCATCAAAATCAGTAGATTTTTTATTAGTTAAACTATGAATAACTCTAAATGCTTCATGATAAGTCGTAGGAACATAAAACATTGAATGATCAACCGCTGCACTAGTAGTGCAACAAGTGGAACTAAAAGTACCAAATTTAATCAAAATTCTGTTTTCGATATATGTAGATAAGTAATTACTAAATATATTAAAAATTTCATTCAAATCTGACGTAATACTGCCATTGTAATTAATCACCATTTCGTCCCGACACTGCATTTTAACCTGAACGGTCTTTACAATACCCCAAACTGTTTTTTGTTTATTAGTGGAATAATTTAAAATTTAAATAAAAATAAGTATTAAGAATAAAAATTAGTACTACCTATTTTTTTTTGTTTATTTGTTTAGAGATGACCCCTATTAGTTTCGACAACACTCAAGCGATTACTGGTAATCGCTTCACTGTCGAGTGCGGCCGAACATTGGGGACATTTCTTTTTTCACAATGTCCGGCCAGTAAATGCATACTCACTTTAAATTCTTCCGTTGCCTTTTAATGTTTTAACAGTGACTATTATGGGATCACGCAACAGCCTGATGTAGACATACCTATTGTCGAAACTAGTGGCTGGAGTCATCTCATAGTAAACAAATAAACAAAATTAGGAAGTACTAATTTTTCTTCTTAATACCTAATTCGAATCACTAAAAATAATGTTCAAATAATCTCGTTAAATGACCGCTGTACAGAGATCCATATCGGTAGATGACGCAAAACATACAGCTACATGAATTTCTTAATAGCGTTCCATCTACACCAACCTACCTTATCTATGGTTGTGTGACATCGCAGGCAAATCTTCTTCGATATCACAACTTCTCTGTAGCGCTAACAGGGTAACACTGAAGGAGTGAAACGGTGCAAACCCATACTGACAAGTCATGCCACCAGAATTACACAAATTACTGTTAATAATAAGAAAATGAAAGAATTGAAGTAGTAAGTGTGAGATGAGATTAGAATTATATATAATAAAAACTCTTTATGAATGTGTATTAATAGTACAAGAAGAAATGGAATTAATAGTATAGTTGTAAGGCAATGGGTAGAGTATGCAACAAAGTAATTAGGGACATAAATGGAAATAAACAAAGGTGAGTTTAAATTTTAACTATATTGATCATTTAAGCAATTATTATATTGTTTGAGATGTTTGCTAATTTCACTGTGATTTCGATATTGTTCACAATACAAATCAGTATCGTTCATATTTCTTGATATTCATATCCATTTAAGTCTACAAGTATGTAAAATAGTAGGAATACTCAGTAAATACAAAGCAATACAACGTTAATAAAAAAAACATAGTGCTCTTCACAAGAATTTAATTTGTATGGGCATCAAGTGTACTAAAAGTAAAATTATGAAATGTATCGTTAGAAAAGCAATTCGTTCAAGTTTTAAGAAATAAACTTGGAAATGTAGACCCTTTATCTACTTAAACAAAGATTAATGGTTCATTTATTTTTGTTTTAGATCCAGAAGCACCGGCCCGGCCCACAGAAAAGATGCAACGAATGTACTTAAGAAAGAAAAGAAAATACGTTCTATAAACAAAAGATAAAGATAAAGGAGCCGAAAATTTTAAGGTCAAGCATTCCATTATAACCTCCAGCGAAAAGCCGGAATTGATTTTATAATTACCAATTATCCGGTGCACTATATTATAAAGTTAAATTCAAATGGGAGAAAAGTTAGTTGCGCCAGCTGGCTGAAGTAAATATGGCGAGGGGTGAAACTTCGAGTTACAGTTCCTGCCAGGCAAATTATCTTTAATCTAGTTTTCTAATGTTGAACACAAATATGGTTACTCTAACTATTCGAAGGCTTTATGAAGCACAGACATATTCAATTACGCTGTATGAATTTAGGGTCTATTAAAGTCACGAATATGAATTAGATATGAGTATGCCTGTAACGTATGTGTGTAGATTGATTATTATGCGCAACCGTGAAACTTTGGAGCCTAAATAGTTCTTTAGAAGTTTTGCCTTAAAACTGAAATATCGGCCCAAATAGTTATGAACTTTTAAACAACGGTAAAGTTTCTGTCAATAAGTGATAGAGGAGTATAGCAAATACAGGAATATCCGCTAGCAAACAGATGTTTAATACAAAAGGTTTTATTCAATTATAAATTAATTAGTAGGTTCCTCCATTTTGTTTCGTTTTTGAAAATTTCAGTTCCTTAGGTCCTCTTTATCGTCGCCCACTCTATTTAGTTCCTTATTTCATTATGTTTTTGTGGATGCGGCTGGTAAGCAGTCGGTAAGTTTTGCTAAACACAAAAATAAATGAATCATGTCCTTGGAAAGGATCAGTTAATAGTAGAGAAACTGTAAATGGATTTGAGGGCAGGGGCCATAATGCCTTTTCCTGAAATATAAACAATATTATAAATAGAAACAATTCTTCTTAATGAAAGCTATATAGGAGGCGAAATCAATGACAAATAGAACAAAACGGGCTGAGTTCTCTCCTGTTCCATTCATAATACAATTAATTAATGACTGAAAGCAAGAACCATTATAACTACGACGCCAACAATAACAGCAACATCATAATATATTCTTGTATTTAATTATTAACTATAGGTAACCCATTAATTTTGTTGTTATTTATAATAGCACCGATGGTAGATTAGATTAGATTGGGATTGGGGTGGTCTATGGACCTGTTTCAGGGACGCTCTTTAATTTTGCCCTCTTAATTAGGCCTATCATCTTTGAGAGCGGTTTCTTTGTGTAGCTACTAGCTGTGGGGTTCTCCACCCCCATTACTAGAAACCTTGGCCTCGCCAGGCCTTCACATTGACACAGCACGTGAACTGGTGTTTCTTCCTCCTGTAGAATCTGCAGGTTGCGTCATCTGCTAGGCGTAGGTTGTACATATGCCTAGTCTACAATGACCAGTTAGCAGACCTACTATCATTTTGACAGTGTTCCTATCTTTATTCAGTAGATCTCTAGTAAGTTCTCCACCCCCATTACTAGAAACCTTGTCCTCGCCAGGCCTTCACATTGACACAGCACGTGAACTGGTGTTTCTTCCTCCTATAGAATCTGCAGGTTGCGTCATCTGCTAGGCGTAGGTTGTACATATGCCTAGTCTACAATGACCAGTTAGCAGACCTACTATCATTTTGACAGTCTTCCTATCTTTATTCAGTAGATATCTAGCAAATTCAGGCCTCTGTTCCTTTAGGAACTCTTTTGCCACTCTCTAGACTGATTATATATCCATTCATTGATGATTTTTTTAATTTGCGATTTGGTAGTGTCGAAAGAAGGGTCAGCTCCAACGAATGACCTTGACGAACCTCGCCTGGCCAGCACCAATGGTAACAAGAAGCCTCACAACTAATGCCAAGGTGATTGTCTCTATTTTTACAGGACACTGTAGACTCAAAAATCACGTACACAGAATTGGGCTCTCTGAGGAAACTGAATTACGGCTGTGTTTAGAAGATGTGGAGACAGTTGAATATATTTTCTGCGACTGTCCTTCGGAAACTTTCGGAAACAATGACCCTTGCATAGGAGACCTGAAAGAAATCTAATTCAGCAAGATACTGAGCTATCTTAAGGACCTAAACTTGTTGGATGAGCTCTAAGATAACGTCAATACAATAGGTGAATGTCACAGTGGACGGGACGATTAGTCGAACCATGCAGGTGGTATCTCTTACTAAACTAACTTACTTTACCTATAAAAAAGTAGAGTGGAATTTTTAAAATGCTGCTAATTAACTTAGCCGTCTTTTGCATGTTCCAAGGCCCAGTATTTTTGGATATTGTTCGATATAAAATTTTAGTTTTCAATTGATTGTCTACCTTATAGCTGCTGTAGTATATTGGTAAAAAAATTACTCCTTGAAAATAAAGAAAGCTAATGTTGATATTCTACCTTTGCTTGCCATGCTAACTCATTCATAGTCCGCTAATTAAGTAATAATAAATGATAATTTTAAAAAACTATACACCTGGACCGAACATACTTTCCTCACAGTTAGCTATATGCTGTTGTTACTTATTCCTCCAAATTTGGTCTTCACACCTACAGATAACAATAATACGCTTGTTGATATACACAAACGTAAAGAAATAATCTCCACTTAAACTCTGCGATTAATTGATTTTAGTCGCTTCAGCTGTTAATAGGCTTCAATCAATGGCTCTATGTTAATGTTCAATTAAACGTTTATAATCCGGCCATAATAGCTTATATCACTTACCGTACCGACTAGATTCTATGTAGGTATCACAGCACCATAATTTCCCTCTCGATACCACTGGCAATACATGGATAGATGCTAGGAAATTAAGGTGAGATATTGCCTGGTTACATTAACAAGTTACATATTCAAGACAACTTACAGAATCTAATTGAAATACCATGTATTATTTCCCAATCACATAGCCCGAAACGTATTTCTAATACAAAATGTACAGAACATGTTCCAAGTACACTCTTTTACAAACGTATGCGGGTATGTGCATTGCAAGTGTTTACTAAGGTAATCACTCGATAACATATTATTATTAGCGGGGTTTACATCGTTTACTTCCTTTGCCTTTAAACTTGTTTAAATAGAACCGACACCTGCACAAACAATAACCTACAATTTTGTCATTAATCATACTTCAAACAATGTAAAGGATATAGATAAGGAACGAAAGGCAGGCGGGCGGGGAATAGTATACAGGTATACCTATGCATATATCATGAGATTCCTTATTTCCATATGTCCACATATTAATATGGATGAACATTATTCGTATTTGCTGTTTCACTTGCAGTTAGTATCACTCTAATTCGAATTAATTATTAACTAATAATTACAAGAGACAAGCAAGTTCACACTTTATTCTTATATTTTTTATTTATTACAGATGGCGTTTTGTTTTTTCTTCCTAATTTATGTTAGACCAGTAGTTTTTAGCCAAAAGCTATTGGCAATATGAACAGAACCATTTGATTTGAAGATATTATACTGAATATTAATGAAGATGGCTCTTTGGCTAGCAGATGGGTCATCTTCAACAATATCAAATGTAGAGATTCTAGTGGCATTTTTATTAATTTTTGAGATAAAAATAATCAATCTCTGACAAATATCTACTATTTTTCTGAAAACTTGAGCACTTGGTCGTTGATTACTTGCGTATCGTCTCCAATAGATTCTTCATAGGTAGAATGGATACTGCATTTTTACGTACAGCTCACGACATTATTTTTTAGCACTCGAACGAATGGTTCGACGCTTTGATGGTTCTAAATATTAATGCCGAAAACTGTACAAATTATCTCGAATAGGTGAACAAATAAGCTTTTAATGGATTTTAAAGTATTTAAATTTGTAACATACTAATTAGAAAACACAACTGTATTAAGCACGAAGTGCTTGTCTAATCTAAACTTGTTTGTTTCATTATTCAATGATAGGAAGCTACTTTGCTTTGATAGGTTGTTTTAGTTTGTTATTATCTGTAATATATAAGCCACGTGACTTAGTAAAGGCTTTTATTGAATAGATTGACAAAAAGGGTATAGGAAAAACATTGTTGTAGATAGTTTAAGGATTGATGAATGACTTTGACTTACAACTCAAAAATCGATAAAGCAGTTGTAAAAAAATATTGGTTTGAAATGTCTGATCTATTGCCACTTGTCATTAAAAAATAATTGTTGTTCTATTAACTGTAGCTGCCATTTTAACGACTTAACATTAAGACCCTGCGTAAATTAATTATATTGGCAAGCGTGTTTGTAGTTAAACTGTAGCTCCTTAGCAGTTTACAAAGAAGTCATCGAAAGTCATTCTCGAAAGTTTTCGTATTTACCTATTTACTCGTTCTGTTTTCTAACATTCAGAGTAGAGTATGTTGAGTTGCTCTGGTTCTGTTTTGCCCTTACGAAAGTCCTTCGATTTCTTTCTATCCCCGCATAAAACCTTTGCACTACCTCACACTCCATTTTCATCCAACATTTAACTATTTGTTTATCCCATGTTTTTCTTGCCTCCGTCTCTGCCTCTTTTCTTTAGTTTGCCATATGTTTTTAACAGTAGATGGATCCTGCATTCTTACCATGTGACAATACCATTCCTCTTATATCCTCTACAGATTCTATTTTAAATGTGCTTCTTATATGCTATGTTTTTTTTTTCTATTCTATCCGCGTTTGTCTCTTCTAATAACCTATCTAAAAATTCCATTCCGCGGCTCTTATCAAGCTTCTGTGTTCTATTCAGCTTTTTGCTTCTTAGATCAAAGTTACTAATGCAAAACACACTATATTATTTATCATGACCCTATTGTTAATTTGTATTTAGTAACTGCATTTCGTATCTAGTGTTATACAGAATGTGTCATAAATTAGTTGTCACTAGGACCACTTAGACTTTACTTTGTCTAGTTTTACTAGTGGGTAATGTTTATCTAGAAAACAATAAATAGAAAATGAATTATAAAATAGTGTTTATTTGGTTTATACACATGGTAGAGACATGGCCATAATTACAATAATGTTCATGCTTTGTTTTTGCAACGCTTTGGGAACATTGAATCTCCTTCTCGACATGGTATTTGCAAATTAAATTTAAGATTGAAGAAACTGGGTTGACAGAGAATAACTTAGTCAACAGTCGGGAGTTTTTTTTTCTGCAATCACCGGTTAAATCTCAAAGAAAAGCATCCGAGGATGAAATTAAAATTGAAATCACTTCTAGGCCTAAATGAAGATGATGACAACCAATTTTCATAAAAGAATTTCTTGAATTGACAAAAGCTTCATGGTAGAAGAATAATAGAGAAAGCAAATACTGCGTTTACTAGCATTCCACATATCCTTATTCTCTATTATGTGGTGATACAGGCACGGTTAAAGAGTCCTGGCGTGAGTGAATAAGCAAAGACTTTTAGTGGTGGGCTAATTGAAACCTATTTTTTGACGGATGTGTCAATCCTATAAATTACCTAGCTTCAAGAAGTGTTGTTAGCTAACTTTTTTAAATACTTACTGGAAAGAAAGTTTGATAGGACTACATTACTAGTCACACTAGGTACTAGTACACAATCAATACCGCCCATGAATTCTTCTCTCTAAGATATGCTAAAAAAAAAATAAGCATACCTCGTCCAGATTTGTGATTTCTGAGGGAGGGGCGCAATCAACATATTGAAAACCTTAGAGCTTCGGATGCATCAATGCTGAACAGATGTTTATAGCATGTAAGATGTAATACCCAAATTATGGCTTTCAATTTCTGTTGCTACATTTGCAATGCATTTGTTGACAACGGACTCATGGGCCATGTTGTAGTTGATTTTGTGTTTACTACCCCCATGACCACTATTTTCGCTTTCTATAATAGCAGATTCTTTAGTTATTATATAGATTGTGGTCTTCTATAATCTACCACTACCCCCGACACCTTGTGAGTTGTTTTGTTAGTAATTTCATCCATGAGAATTTTTTTAGGAGGAATAGTTGGGGCGATAACAATGTTCATCTCATCTAAATATTTTCAAGATCCAAAATATTTCAAATATCTCTAAAACTTCATTTTTTATACAAGGGGTTTACTTATTTCAAAAGTAGAAAACGAATGCAGTTTTTTCATATTTCTGAAACACAATGGAAAGTAATCGCCTACAATAATAGTATTGATTCCCCCACCGTTGCGCACTGATTTTGTATACGGAATATCTTTCCAGTGTTGCCCGTTTATGGTGTCCGGTATTTAGAAATTCGAATTGCCCATGTGGATCCATGTAATGTTTTTTTATTACATTTTTCGGTAAAAAAAAAACATATACAGGGTGCAGATGAATAAATTATAAGAAGTTTTGAAATGATGTAGAAAAGTAAGTCAAACTCCTTTGGCTTATATACCTTAGGTCAAAAATAAATAATTTCATATTGAAAATAAAGTTCCTCTAAAACTAACTACTCAGGGTAAAGAAAGTTATTCAACTTCTATAAATCATCGTAAAAAAACATGGTAATTGGTGGATAAATATCAATGCAAAACATAAGTTTATCTTTAATACGATCGTTTCCATGCCTTAAGAGTTACAAAAGCAGAACAAGAGAGCTTTTTATTATTGTTACTTCATTGTAATTTCCCAAATGTAAAAATGTAGTGGTATAAATACATGTTCTAATGATTGAATAAACAATAGCTGATCAGACAGCTATAATAAAAAAGAATAAAATTGAATAACAAGCAAACTCTTATATTTCCATGCAAATATGGATTGCTTAAGGGCAATGGAAATTAATTAGATTAAAATTAAAAAAAAATATATACAACGGATTATTGTCAGTATGTACAAACTATACTTGCTAAGCACATTTCATTTCGTTACAATTGGAAAGATGCAAGAAAATAGCTAATCAAAATGCCGATAGTAGACTATATATAACACGATATTTTAATTATAGTAGTCCATGTAATTTTTCTAACTAAATAGCAATATATACTGGATGTTAGATAATGAACATTGAAATAACATTATTTATTGTATTTCTAATATGTTTCCATTTTTCTCTGCTTGAGTTGCTATTTTACCTCACTATTACCTATTTAAAGCTTATTAATATTTCAATTATAATCAGAAAAGCTGTTAAGTTTAAAGGCTTTCTTTCAAACTGAAAGTTTCTACGGTGGATTTTATAATATAATATAATAATGTAATTTGTTACTATATTTAAATGTTAAAAGTGTTACACCAATATTAGCTGTAATTTTCCATATTTTACTGTCAGGTGGTTGGCACTCTTGGCAACTTTGAGGTATATAACGTTAAAGGAACATCTCTTTTAATTAGTTCAGCAACTCAAACTTCAAGACGAAGGTATGTATCTGATTTCAAGACTTACTCTTATTTCTCCTTCACTTGAAATTTAAACACATCGAGTAACAATGGTTAGAGTACAACAACACTGATGGCCGACGTACAATTTTGTACATTCGAAGCAAACTTATTACATGAGCCAATTGACAAAGAGCATACTTAATATTTTAATGAAAAGTACATTAATATAAAAAAACCAACCAATGGCAATTAAAGGAGTTAAGGCAAACCTGGATTTTATTTTTGAGAAAACAGATGTGCTTAAAAGTATTAATTAAACTTTAGTAATAATTGCAAGCAGACAATTAAAATTTATAAATGCAGGAACAAAACAAGTTCCGTGAATTGCTTCAATTTTTGATGCAAAAACCATTTTAATGTTTAATATATAGTATAAGTCCTTTCCATTCACGTATTTATTTAAATGAATTTTAAAACATGTTTGGCTTTAATTAAATCACCTTCAGATCTTAAAAATGTCTGTATAAGTATAAGACAGAAATGGAATGTACTATAAAATTAGAATTATGTTTGAAACGTCGCTAATTAAAGACCAATAAAAAATTCGTTCTAATTATAAGCCGTATTCCAAAGAATAATTAAATAACATAAAATTGTGTTTTACAAATAATATTTATACCATCATTTATCTATAGCGTGTTGTCTTAAAAGGTATTTAATCCTTAAGTGGTGACGTGCGGTCATAATGACCGGTTAGATATATCAACTAATCGTAACATGGCCCAACGTCAGTATTATATCCTCACTACTTCGTATACCTTTTGATGAGCATACGATCAGTATGCAAAAAAGATTGAGTGGTTGAATTTAGTTATATCTATTAGTCGAATAAAATTCTCTAGCGGTCTAAGAGACCGCACGTCTCCGTTGCTGTTACTTTTTACAGGAAGTCAAATGGCTGCACTACAAAATCTTGAAGATACCACTATGCAGTGGCACAACGAGATTGACCATACAACTAGATGGGGATATTGAACAGCGCAGAAGTGAATCCTCTAGTGCAAGAGGAACATGCGATCGCAAAAGAAATTACTACAGTAAAAACAGATTCAAATGGTGTGGTGTAGCATTTGAAACTCGGTCGCGAACTCGGCGCCATAATATTGTTGTACAGCTTCCAGGGTTGTATGGAAACTTATATTTACTGATGAACCGATAAATATAATTTTAAGATGGAC
Organism: Protaetia brevitarsis; assembly: GCA_004143645.1. Lineage (NCBI taxonomy): Eukaryota > Metazoa > Arthropoda > Insecta > Coleoptera > Scarabaeidae > Protaetia > Protaetia brevitarsis. Next base: position 4,773,529 of record RXPK01000216.1, read on the forward strand.
ATATCTAGAGATGAGTACTGTTAGGCAAAAATACAAAGATCAAAATCAATCTGAGGTGCACGATATTGATGTCGTAGAGTTAGAAGCCTTCTTGGGTTTACTGATGTCGTATTTACTTCAAACCACGAACACATAAAGCGGATTTTTGCTAGAGATGGCACAAGACGCAATATATTTCGTAATGTGATGAGTCAGAAGCGGTTCGCTGTTTTACTTGCCTGTCTCCATTTCGATAACTGAAGATCGCATCATGAGACGCCTAAAATAATCCTGCTGCTCCTATTGCCAAATTATTTGATTTATTGATCAGTAACTCTCAAAGAGTCTATACCGTAGGTTCTATTACCTACATTAATGAGATGTTGGTTCCATTTAGGGGAAGATGTAAATTTAAAATATACATGCCAAGTAAACCTGCCAAGTATAGGCTAAAACTTATGTGCTCCACTGATGCCAAAAATCATTATTTATATAATTCTTACATATATACCGGAAAAGATTCAGATGGGACAGGCTGAACAGTTGATGATTAAACCAATTGAAAAGAGTAACAGGAATGTCAGCGCGAATAATTGGTTTTCTTCTATCCAACTAGTTGAAGAACTGCACTCTAGAGGATTAACCTATGTTGGCACCTTGACAAAAAAAAAATAAAAAAGAACTGCCACCGGAGTTCTTGCCAAGCAAAAAACGACAGATTGGATCAAGTTTACATGGATTCACCAGTAATATGACCTTATGTTCATACGTACCCAAAAAGAACCATAGTGTTGTGCTAGTCTCATCTATGCATCACACAGCTTCAGTTGATGAAACTACAAATAAACCTGAAATCATCAGCTTCCACAACTTCTCAAAAGGGGGAGTAGATGCAATAGATGAGAAATGTGCAAAACATACTAGCAGCAGAAGACCGCAAAGATCTTTGTTAGATTGTTGGACATAAGTTGCGTGAATTCACACGCACTTTATCCAGCATTTAATAACAATCCTCAAATAGAGCAAGCTGATTTTGTCAAACAATTAGCAGGAGAGTTGGTTAGACCACACTTGGAAAAGCGTTTGTGGAACACGAGAATTCCATGAAAGGTAAAATTGTGCATTCGCCATATTTTGGGAATTTATGAGCACGTTCCAAACGCAAATGAAGCACCAACAAAGCTGAAAATTCGAACATGTTTTGTTCGTCCGCGCAGAATTAAAAGGAAAACATTTCACGTGTGTTGCAAATGTAAGAAACCAATAATCAGTGTGCACATAGGTAGATAGATAGATTCTTTATTGTCTCAAGCTTAAAAGTAGCTGGTCAGGGTCATAAAGTATAATAAAAATGTATATATACAAAACAAAAATACACACATTATACAAATATATAAATAAACAGATATGTAAAGAGGACAGTTTCTCACATGTGGTAATGAGACTGCGCAAGATGTGCCACAAATTCATTCACGGAATAAAATGCATTGGATGCAAGTATATGGTGTGTGTAGACTGTCAATAAAATTGTGAACATTTATGTCACTGCAATTATGTCAAACAAGTGATCCTTTTGTATACATTTATCATTTACTATGTAGAATGATCTATTTTATTTATATTTTTACCCAACAAGTGCATATTTCTTTGCGATTTACTAGTTGTTTTATTACATATTTGCAGACCGTCCATTTCTTTACTTTATATACCGTGTTGCTTATTTTATTATAAAACTACTTTGTATTTCATTTCAAAACTGTTTATGTTTTTTTTTTGCAATATAATAAGTTGAAATCATATTTTGTTTGATGTATCTTCAATTTTTATGGTTTTAATAAAAACATTTAAACGATCATATAGACCTCAAGTCTCCGATAGTGTAATGATTATTTCACGTTTCCACTTGAGGGTTAAATAACATATGAATGGAAAAGTTTAATGTCTTGTTTATAACATATCATATATATCGAATATCTGAACATTTATTTGCCAGGTGTTTCTTGTTGTTACTACTCTTTTCAAATATTAACAAACAGTGAAATACGACGACAACCATATCACTCAGATACCGCAAATTATTCTCTTTACATATTATTTCTAAGCAAATAATTATGAATCGAAAGGATAATAATAGCTGAATTAGTCAATATGACTACTATTGCTTTCAGGACACATCAGCTGTTTCGTATTTTTTTCTTTTATCTTGTTTCCATTGCCATAAAACTTATAAAAGTGTAAAAAAAAATAAAAACGCTAACAGTTAAATTCTTTAGTATATATAAAATGTTGGGAGAAGTTTATCAGATCGGTAAAAATTGTATTAATTAATTAAAAATAACAACGTTGATATCAACACCCTGCATAGTGAAGCTGCTATAACGTTGAAGGTATTTTCGTAAATGTACTACAGCTGATCGTAACCAGTCTGTAAGTTTCACAATCAAGTTCCTACTATATTGAGAGAAATTTAAAGATTACTTCAACATTTTTCAACCATTTGAAGATCAAATTAATGCAAAAACGAATGTTAAACTAAATTACATTTTAAGTGTAAAGGCGACTTTAAAACGCATTACACGTATGTAAAAGGAAACACATAATTAACTGATAAATGGTTAACTAAACCATTTCTTTCTATCAATGTAGAAGTTCGAATTCCAGTGAGCTAGTTCGGTTGAACACCTATACGCATGCTACAAACTGGTGGTTTATATCAAAGTAGGCGAGCGCTAAATTCTTACTTGAATCTGACTTGAAGCTATTGTTAAAAAAAAGAGACAAGTTTGGTTTCTTTATGTTTACTTTCCGCTTCATGGTTAAAGTTTCAAATCCTTAATAAAGAAAAAAGAAACCGACATGAGTGTATGTTATATTTGTCGAAAATTCCTCAATAGCGTTCTAACAAACAACTTATATAACATCTCTTTTAAGAATACTTGATATAATGTTTACTTACACATGGTTGTATAGGCAATATAAATGCAACTTCATTACCCAGAACTGAATACAAGCAATTATCGCGGGCTACACGAGCGAATATAATTTACCAATTTATCTATAAGGATATGTATACGTGTAAGCACGTACTCACATCTAGTTTATCCCCAAAGGAAGACCTTTTAGCTATAATTGTACTATTATACACTCATCTTATTGCACATTATATTCAATTCGACTAGCAAGTGTAGTATAATAGCATTTAACCTTCTAAATTGTAATGTGCATGGCGGTAATCGCAAATTGTAATGCCCTGGACTCACCACTAAATAATTACGTTTATCCATTAATCGTACCTTCTCCAACTCTTGCTTGTTATCACATCTTGAAGGTTAAATTATTTGCATTTTTTTTAATGTAGGTATGTGTCAATGCATGCATTAGCGTATTGTGTAAATGACATTGTGATAACGTGCGATGTTTATTAATCAGTGCATTGAACTTGTTTAAGTTCGATTAAAATTGTAAGGAAAACAATAATTTTATTTTCGTTAAAATTGGGTAAAATTATAAACTAAGTAATAATTTTGGGAGGATATTTAACAAATGAAGGATATGTAATGTTATGCTAATTGCACACGTGCTCCATGTATATCATGATCTTATCCAAACTTTCAAGATTTCCCCTCTGAGAAAATCCCATGTGTTCTAATCAAAGCGCGTATCTGGAAGTCACATTTTTCTTTCTCAAAAGCAGTTGGTTTAAATATAGTCACAAAAATAAATTTCAATAAGGAGCGTATATTTACATAAACCCTTTTTATTACCGGTTAAAAGTTATACTGTTATTACAAACTTACCACATAGCGCGTGAAACTTCTAAACTGTCCTATAAGTCTTTTTTGTTCCACCACAGCGGAGCACAAACTTTAATTGACATATAAATAAAAAAATATTCCTTAAAATTCACATGACCGCGAGCGGCAGCACATGTGGCGAGAGTTTACGGGACGAGTTTTAGCACGGCAGTATTCGTTCCTATAGTGCCGTATCGTAACTGATTCCTCGACGGATTGTTATACGGCTAAAACTTTAAAAGTTATCCTGAGCGCCACCTACCGAGGGACGCCTCAACTTCGAGCGTCAGGAAAAGGAAGACGACGTCAGCAGTTTTCTGTCCGTCGTTGTTTAGAACGCATGCGTCAATTCAAAAAGTACACGTGCTTTCTATGACGTGTAGTCCCCGTTTGTTCAATGAAGACAATCAATACTCGTCCTTATTTCTATTACTTTTAAACTCTTCCTTGGTAGTATATTAAAGAACAGGGTTCACAGAATTCATTCTAAAGTATGTCTTATACAACTTGCTCTTTACGCTACGATTTAATACTAATAATAGATACTTATCGTTTTTAATATTTCAAAATATAAAGATAACTATAGCCTAGCTACTAACGCTTTAATGAAAGTAAACGCGATGTTTTGGATATTGAAAAACTTATGTAAAAGTAAAGTCTCAGGGATGATATTAGCAACAAATTATAGTAATAACCACAATAATAAAAAAAATGATATAAATAAACAACTGGAATAGCTAATATAATTTAATGGCTAAGAGACGAATGGGAGAGCAAATACAGAAAGCGAAGAGGCTGCAGTGTTTCCGGAAACCTCAGGTGAACAACACACAATGTAATATAACATTTTAAGATAATACCTTATTAAACAAAGAATTTCTTACTGTGAAAAAAAAAAAATAATCCCAAATGTGTAGCGTGATCGTATAAAACGAAGAGCAGCCGAAAACGATTACGGTGACAAGCATAAAAGTGCCGAAACATCAAATTTATTTTTATAAAAACCACTAATTTGGGAAACAATATTTATTTGTATACCAATCCCAACGAGCAGAATTTTTCGACCAAATTTGGTCTTAATCGTAGCAGAAAAAGATAAAAAGAAATCTTTTTTTGCAGTGGTATACACATTTTTTTAGACAACCTTTTCCATAAAATAATACCATAGCCGATCTTTTACTTGCTTTCGCAGTGAACAGATACACCACAATACTGATAAGTAGATGACAAAGAGTTTAACAAGAACAGAGAGCTCGCAAATTTTATCTGCACGGATTCGTCACCTCTTCTGAGTTCGTACTAGCCAAGCTCAGCTCTTGCGAAAAACTGTTTTTGACAGTTATTTGACAGCTTTCGAGGCTTTTAATAACCTATGAACGGATTATCAAGCGATCAACAGCTGTGATAAAGAACATATCAACTTAACATAACAGCAAATGTGGGTGCTAGTCGTCATTTTTCTGAGGTCACCCTGTTTTTTGTCGTCCTTTTGTTGGTTTCTTACTTCAGCAGTCAACAATGATCTTTTTTAAGAAAAATAACTTTAGTATCTGAAGCGAAAGTAGTAACAGCCCTTGCAATTGATATAACAAACTGATATATTGACGGCTCTAAAACGGACTACGGCGTCACAGTTGGAATATACGCAAAAAGCGGCTGCTTCGGTAAGCTTCAACAAAGACACAACGGTGTACCAATTGCTGCAATTCACCATTGAGAATATATCCGAGAAAGAGAAAGATGGACCGAGCCAGGTAAAAAGTGTGGCTATCTTCTCTGTCAGTCCACACTTAAAGCGATTAATTCCGTAAGTGTGGACTCTAAGTGATTTTGGATTGTCTAAGTTCCCAAAGGGAATTAACTTTGGCCTGGGTTCCTAGCCACTCGGGTGTGAGAGGAAATGAGGCGGCAGACGAGCTGGCCAGGCGAGGTTCGTCAAGGTCATTCGTTGGAGCTGGCTCTTCTTTCGGCACTACCAAATCGAATTTCTAACATTCACGTCAAATCGCAGATTAAAAAATCCATTAATGAATTGAATCGGTCCGGAGAGTGGTGGCAAAAATCGCGGAGACGGAGACAGGCAAAAAGTTCTTTAGGAACAGAAGTCTGAATTTACTAGCGATCTACTGAATAAAGATAGGAAGACTGTCAAAATGATAGTAGGTTTGCTGAATGATCACTGTAGACTAAACAGGCATATGTACAATATAAGCCTGGTAGATGACGCTAGTTGCAGATTCTGCCAAGAGGAGGAAGAAACACCAATTCATGTAATGTGCCAATGTGAAGGCGGGCGAGGACAATATTTTTTGTCATGGGCGTGGAGAAGCCCACAGCTAAATTAGCTACCGCCCCAAACAAACCGCCCTCAAAGATGATAAGCCTAACATCCACCTTTCAAACAAAATATGGCTAAGATGGCGAGGAGCGGTGGAATCACCAGTTTCAGCGGCCGATCCGAGTTTACCATTCTTCTTTTTTTGTGAAGGATCATTTATCAGAAGTGTTATTGTGTTCATTTTAGTGTCGTAAAATTATTATTTTCCTCCAAAATAAACATCGTTTAACCGGCTTAACTGCACGGACCGAGAGGAGACAACCTCAACAAAAACCTAAATCCTAAGGTGGCGGACTAGGCTGATGGGATGCGTGGCTGGATAGAAGACCGGTTTACTAGTCCAACCTTGACGGGGTGCGCACTCCGTGGTATTTAGCCTTTTCTTCCCTAGCTAGTCGTAGGATCGACCCTGGAGGAAGGACGTTTATTAGCGGGACGACACCGCTAATAAACAGGAATTGGAGCAGGACCTCTATAAGAAACCTTCCACTTCCAAAGTGAGAGCACCTCACAAGGAAGGAACAAAGGGAGGAGAAAAACGACTGGAACAAATTGGGAAACAGGATGGCGTCCATCCCCTCTCAAATTGCGTCTCAACTCAACAACTCTGCTTTCAGGGAGCACCTGAAATCAAAGAGGGAGACTTACCTAACTTGAGGCCTTCTGATATCCTACACTTTTTGAAAGGAATAGGATTGGAAGGCCAGCTGTAAAACAGCAAGAACAGGAGACGCGGTAGATCTTTTAGGTACACATACATAGATTACGTTTCTTTATGTAATTGCTATTTAATTATTTTCCTCACTTTTTTGAGATGAGACTAAACGCTAAAATATAATCCAGCCTAGTTTTTCAGGTAGATTCCAGGTTTGACTATTTCTCATAAACCGATAATGCGCAAATGTGTGCCATCGTTGCTAATCTTTTTATTTTAAATGAGAAATTGTTTTTCTTTTTTATTTCCTTCGGATTCTACTTAAAATTTTACTAAAGCTAATTTAATTTTCATGATTTAAAATATATTTTCCGCTCTACGTTTTGTTGCTAGGATTTTACAACATAATTAAGAGTTTACTTCTTCAAACTTTCCTTTCATTACTCCTCCTCTATTTTTTCGTTTATAAAAGCCATCTTATCCTCTATCATTTTTATAAAAACACCACTTTTACTTAAAAAAAATCTGATAGAAAACAGATATTAAAAATGGTTCAAAAACCCACCATTCCATAGTTACTTAACTTAAAGTTTCTGCTCTTAGCAAATATTTTTAACCATCCTATATATTCATAATGAAAAAAAGGAAAAAATGGAAATATTGAAATGTTTAATAATAATTAATAAAAAAATATGTGTTTTGCAGTTTTAACATGCTGAAGAAAACAAAACAATGATTGTTGTAGAAACGTTTATATTTGATTTAATGAATACCTAACTGCGATTAAACTAAATATAGCCAATATTTTTGTGAATAATGTTCCTATCTGTTTGGTATTTTGCGTAAGATAGGATAGATAAGAGTATTCACCATGACTCCTTACAGTGTGCCATTGAAGGTTTCTACACACCTTTTATCACAGTAATATACATTAAATTGCAGTTGATTAGTTTCCTTTCACTTTGGAGTTTTTGCTTTGGTATGTATAAATCAATGGTACACCTGTGTGCAAAATAATAGCAGTGCCAGTAGCATGAAGTAAAATTTTAATTTAAACCCATTTATAAATACGCCACATATTCGACATCTATTGGAAAGTAGTTCCAACATCTATTAAATAAATGTTGCTACGCAACCCTAAATACATACTGCGCAAAATAATAACAGCTATGTGTTATACAGTGCAAAATAATAGCAGTGAAGTGCTAAAAACAGAAAAGAAGTGAGGTTAAAAAGCTTTAAGTGTTTATTTCTTTTTGAAGAAAAAGTAAATAAAAGTAATTGCATTAAGCTATAGCTAATTTAATAATGAAGTCTTTTGGATACATAAAATGGGGTGAGCAAAACACTGTAGCGAAGAAAAGCGAAACCTCATAAGAAAAATGCTTTCTTAGGGTAAAACCTACAAATTCATAGAACAAACAGTTGGTTGCTGTAGCAAACTGATCGCAAATGCTAAAAAAATGGACAGAAAAGCCAGAAACGAGGGAAAGAAAAAGAAAAATTGGGTGTCGTGATTCAAGACAGATAGTAAGAATCGTGAAGTACAATCCTTTTATTACATCTTTCAAAATAAAACAGGAGTTTAACTCCTGTTGGAAGCAAACACTTCTACAATACGTCGACGGCTTATTGAAGCTCATTTGTTTGATAGAAGTCCACGCAAAACACCACTACTATAAGCACAACATGTGAAAAAAAAAGATTGGCGTTTGCCGAGGAACATATTGTTTGACCACTTACAAAATAGCGTAACATACTGTGGGCAGACGAGTCCAAAATCGTCTTATTTGGCACTGGAGGACGTCGACAAGTTATAAGAAGACCAGAGGATCAATCATGGAGTGCAAAAGTTATGGTCTGAAACTGCTTCTCTTATTATGGTAGTGGTCCCATCTATCACATAAAAACAAAAATGGATGCACCAGTTTACGTAGATATCTTGCAATCTGCAATGTTACCTTGAGCTGAAGAAAATATGCCGCTTCGATGGGTCCTAATGCAAGACAATGACCCAAAACATACTAGCAAATTAGCGAAGCAGTGGTTTATTCCAAATAAGATTCAGGTCATGGATTGGCCAGCTCAGTCTCCTGACCTGAATCCTATTGAAAATATTTGGGTCGATGTTAAGCAAACTGTTTTCCAAGCACAACCATCAAATGTTGGAGAACTTTGGTGCACAGGGAAACCTGCGTGGTCTAACATTTCCATTGAGCGTTGTCAGCGATTAGTAGATAGTATACCGAGAAGGTGTGCAGCTGTTATAGCCAATAAAGGTTATACAACCAAATATTGAATAAATCATGTTGCTTAACTCACATTTAATAAAAAAAATTCTGTCAAACAAGTTTAGTTTAATTATAAGTAAGCCCATAAATTTTACATGTATGTATTGTCCAAAACATTTAGTAAATAAATCCAAGCTATATTTCATTTTTTATTCCTTATTATGTAAATGTGGTTGCAAAGTATGAGATCTAACAACAATTTGATTTCAAGACTACAAATCTACAAATGTTATTCGACTAATTTAAAATGAAGAAGTTGTAATATTTATTTTATGAGCATATTTATTCTAGAACTGCTGAGCCTCAGTTAGCATCTGTTGTTATTATACAGAAAAATAATCTTGAGTTTGAATGCAAGAATAATTTATTATTCTTCTATCCTTTTATTTATTTACAGCAAAATAATGTAATTCTATTTTTCGAGGTACCTAGTGGTTTAATTATGTGTACTACTACTACTACTTGTAAATTAAAACCACTTTTTTTACGTTTCGGCAATATATATAAAACGTAACGTAAAGAATGTAGTTTTAATTTAAAAGCATTTTGTCCACGTCACTAATACCAAGAAAATGAATTAAGTTTTTTTTATCATATAATTTTGGCGAAGAATACAAAAATACCCAATAATAGATTTCATATACGAATCCTTGCAGTGCTTATTTATCTAATCCATTTTTTTTTAAGTTTCTAAATATCTCTATTATATTTTTAAACATACTACTTCCTTAAGGCAGTTTTACACCTAGCTATTTATTGCGAAACAATTTTAAATTGGCTAATAGATTGGGCAATAAATAGCTAGGCGTAAAACGGCCTTTAATACTAATCGAATTATTTGTTGTATCGAAATTATATTCCTTATTTCTTCAAAATCACCAGTTTATTTATGGAACACTATCTTTTCTTGTTTTACTTCATGGCATATTGTAAACGAATACCTGAAAATTGATTAATTTGCCCTACAGAATAATCTATGAGCACTACAGCGTAAATAACATAATTACTTTCATTTTTCTTGAATTGTTAGCTAGTATCGTTGCACTAATCTTCTATGTGAAGCATTTTATATACATAACGTGATATCTTTATTGTAACATTTCAATTTGTTTATAGTTACTAAGAAATTTGTAATTTTTTTAAACCTGCAAGTAACGATTACAAGCCGCTAATACAGCGCTTCACACCTCCTCTAGTAGATGGCGGCGTCAGTAGCGTGTAGAAATTATTTACATCGGTATTATTATTAGTTCATATAATTGAGGAATAGTATGGGTTATTTACTACAATTAGGGTTAATAAAAATAAAAAAAGTTCATTATGCATTAGAACTAAATTCTATACTTTTTTGTATCATTATAAAATGTTTCAGTAAACAATGTGCTAATAGCAGCACTTTGTGGTCTATTTGTAGTAGTTTTATACTTAAAATCGGCTATTAAATACTTAATAATGAATTTTTACGTTTTGTTAGAACATTTTGAATAAGAAATTATAACATTTTCAAAAAAACATAACTCTGAGCACTCTCACCATTAGTGACATCACCACGACATGTCGCCTTTCTATGAAGAAACTATTTTTAAGTATTTTAACTACTACTTATCGTACCACTTAAAATATTTATTTTAAGCTTTGTGTATAAATCTAAAAGCAAAACTGCGGAAGAAAAGGAATCCGTGCTACGACAATTTTGCGCAATGCTAACAGATATCGCAGGATATCTACTTTGAAAAGCCGATTTGCTTGATAATACCAAATTTTGTTTAAGCTGGCTAAATATTGAGATAAAAATGGGCAAACAAATATTTGGTTAATTCAACCAAATGATTTATTCATTTAATCCTTTATTTATTTGAAATAACGAAATATTTTGTTGAATTAACTAATTTTTCAAGATAAAATTTGGTTGAAATTATTTTGTTGTCCTGTGCAAATTGGTTTTTCCGTGTAGTTTCACCACCTTTTTAAAGTGTCTGTTATTACGTCTACTAATGGCGCATTTGGTATACAGTTAGTTTCAATGAATGAAGCGAAAGTGACTGTCTCCTAAAAACAATATTCTTCAAGTGATATCACTCTTTTTTAATCAGATATCCGTGCACCGATAGCCTCAGCCGAGGGAGAACTTTCGTCGGAAACCTTTCCAAGAAATGGGTTCAATTCATCTAATGTCTGATTATTGGTTTGTACATATTGATCCCGAAAAAAAAAAAACTGTTTGGCTAAATAGTAATACGTAACCATAGCTGTTCTTTAATCAAATTTTTACAATTCGAAGACTTTCTTTCGAAGTCTTGGCACTTCTAGTATATAGTATATGTTTATGTTTAAATGGTTAGTATTGAAAGTAGTACGACACCGCAAAATACGGCAACATTAGTGACAATTCCATTTTACATAATTTGAATTTGTTGACTACGACTTTATTGCTGTAGAACCAAGATATATGAGGGATTTTTGCCGTAGATGCAGTTAGAGCAAATAGTTCTAATTCCAAACAGAGGTTTCTTCTCGTTCTGCTTGAATTCATATAGGCACAACAACAGATCCGTAAAAACGTTTCCACTTGCCTGTAGAAGTGTGGTGCCTACACCAATTTTTTCAACGGTTGTAACAAGCTTTGCTGTCGACTGAAGATATTATTGCAATATTACTACAGTCGCAAATATGATAATTTCGATAAGGCATTTTGGCCGTTAAAAGTCTATTTACGGAAAGTAAATTACACGACCCCGGAAAAATCATACCCTTACCTAAAATCATACATAACCATATGGCTACAATGCCCATATGTGACGCATGACAAATGTTACTTCATCAGTCTTCCGATTTTGTGCACGACTACAATTAAAATAATGAACCACCAACATCATACATACATACGAGAAATGATATATGATTTCAAGAAGCAAAGTATCGTCGCAGTAATTGTGTAGGATGTGAATAAGAACCTCTCTCCACTACTAATAGTCGCTTATCTTTAACGATAACGATTCCGATGACAAACGCCACAGCGTAAATAAACTACAAGAAATATATGTATACGACCTTAATATGCCGCCATAAGCTTTATCCTATCTTGTATACACGTTATTGTCGCACAAACAACAATGTGTATTCGATTTATCATATAAGAGATCCTTATAGACGGATGCTGAGGGATTAGTGCGGTACTTTCCTTGTAGATGTCGCCACGCAGCTACATCAATAAGCTCTGAAATATTTACTACAGTTTTATGATACAACATGCTTGTATACATATTTTACTATCATATGTATTTGAAGTTTTAGGTACTGGATTTATGTATACAATTTTTTACTTTTACAGCAGTATATAATAAACTTGGTAGTAATAAATAAATATTTCTGTATCGTTGTATACTTTTGACTATTTAATTTGTGTATCCAGTATTTGATTTATTGGAAGTACCTCTACTTTTACGTCTACTTAAGATAAAATTTATGCTAGAAGGATATGCACATACCCAATAACGTTCATGTTGCGTACACAGAGTTAAGTAATTAAATTAAAGGCTATTAAATAATAACTAGTTGCAATAATTCAATTACTTCAATTACTTTAAAACTAAAATAATTCTAGTTGAGAACTGTTATTTGATATTTGAATCGCAAATGCGTAACTTCATTCCCTTGGCACACTTCATTTTTTTTACCTATACCAAATACAATACTTGCACCGCAACTATATGATCCAAGTTGTAGATGTGCACTGTCCAGAACATAATTCTAGACTAACATCAATAATTTTCTGTGACTTCGGAGAAAAAGGTAACTACTCTTATTGCGTATTTTTCCTTATGTTTTTCAGTATTGAAAATTATGTTCATTTCGCTTCCACCCAGAATTGTCTATTTTTCACAACTCATCTGAATCAAGGTAAATTACTTACGTCTACCTGTTTTTAATTTGCTTACTATTATAAATATTAGACTCTTTAACATGTACTATTGTACACTGTGTCATCCCATTTACAATTTTACAATTTTTTTGTTATTATTTTTAAGAGTTTAAATAATTTAAGGCAAATTTAAACTTATAAAAATAATAACAAAAAATGTTCGTCTTTTTATACAAAATCCTGCTTCATGCCGACATGCAATTCAATATTATCTTTAGCATGTAGTATTGTACATTGTGTCGTTCCATTTACAATTTTAAAATGTTTATGCATTATGACGTACAACTATGTTGATTAATCAAAGTCTGTATAAAATGTTAATGTAGATCCTAAATAGAAATAAATAATATAAAATAAGCCTAATTAAGGTGAAAATTTAATTCAAACAAAATTGATTTATATGATGATAACAAAAAAATGTAGTTATTACAAATTAAGGTTTGAAAAAGGTTTATAAATAAACCGAAACGTAACCTGCATTGTCTTTTGAATTGATTCCCAGGCATATTCCAATAAAAGAAGATAGTATTAATATTTCTGGCTTACCGGAAAATATTATATACATTTTCTCCGCATAAACTTTACTCATGTGTAGCGAGGTTACACGAAGTGAGGGTTTATATTATAGGTCCCCAACCTTTTATGAACTACCGCCCACTTTACAAGAAAAATAAATTCAATGTCATTTTTGGACGCAATCAAGTTTCCGCACAGTTCATCGTCTCTGTTTTCAAGGAAGTTCCGTACTGACAATGAGCCAAATACATTAAAAAAACGATTCAGACAAACACCTTTCGCGAGCCATCGTACTTCTGTGTGCAGCAGCAAGCGATTTTAGTCTTTATCATTTTCACTACACTCTGCCCAAATAATCTCTAATAATAATAATAATTTAATGAATTGCTTTTTATCTTGTTTACTGATCTAATAATGTAATGGAGCGTATGCAGGCGTTTATTAAGATTGTTTGCAACCAAGTGCTGACGATGAATAACACAATTTACAGCGAGTACATTTGGTACTGCTTGTTTTAAATGTGCAATGAAATCCTTATGGCGCCCCGTCAATGCTTGAGCACCATCTGTAGCAACTGACAAAATATTACGAATAGGAATTTCTTTCTCTTCAAAAAAAAAAAAAACGTGCATGGCATTAAATGCGGATTATCCCTTTGTATCGGTTTCCATTTCTTTTTGCAAATAATAGTTCTTGACCACTTTTTTCTTCTTTTATGAATCGGACGTAAGAGTAGTGCTTCGTTATTTGGTTAAGTTGATTCATCGAGTTGAATGGAAAATTTGGAAGTCTTTAAGTAATCACATAATGATATTGTGATATATTCAACGTCTTTAGCTATTTCATCGACTCTTCTTTGCACTGTATTATTACTCAAAGGATTTTTTTTGGATGATATCTGATGGCGTCTTATGATGAAGAACAGTTTCGATTACCTCTTTGACTGCCGGACTAATTAATTCCTCACCAATCGTGTGTGGTTTTCACGCTTTTGCGAGTAATAATGAAATATTATGTGAAGCTCGTAGTCCATCATCTTCTTCTTTAGAACACGATGCGAAAAGGTTTGATATAGTTGGCTGTTTCAAATATTTCTTTTCAAGTCCTTAAAAATAGCATAAATCTTTATCCTTTTTATCAGCATGTATTTTATTCAAATGCTCTTGGAGCCTAGAGGGCTTCATGGCTTCATTTGAAAATACTTTTTGGCAAATTAAACACATAGGTAATAATTGGTTTGTTGAAGATTGCTTAAATCCAGATTTCAAATACTCAATGTTGTACCGCCGACATTTCTTCTTAGTTTCAGACATTTTGGAATTCACAATTTCAACACATTAACTTTTCAACTGATTTATAGAAAGTTATAAAACTAATGGCTATAATGACTTCTTTACTTTATCAGTCACGCGCGAGTATGGATCACTGGCGAAGCACACAAAAAACAATAAAACATTAGAAGAGCTATTCCTGCCTTTTAAAGATTTGATTTCGAGCAGGCAACAACTTGTATGCCTTTGTTTGTTTGCGATGTCCCGGTGCACTTGTCCTGCAAACAGGTTGTTACAAGTTCCCGTATTTTTGCCGAAACATGCGTAACATGATTGCGTAAATCACGTCTTTGCTTACCAACTTGCATAAACTTGTTACCGTCAGTCCTAAACCGAATCAATTAGTTAGTTTATAATGAATGCTTATTTAAATGTTTTAATGTTTATTTGCGCCATAATAATACGCTAAATCAGTGGCGGCTCGTGAGTTATGAAAGAGGGTGAGATAAATAAATTCGAAAGTGTAATTCCTATTTCTTTTATTAATATACTATAGGATCAAACTGGTTTGGTTACTAGTTTCTGCATATGGTAATAATTTTCAGTCAACGGATTAAAAAACTTAGCAAACAGTGTATTAAAATTGATTATAGTTATATGATTCGCTGACCGGACATCGCGGGAAAAGAAATGTCCGGCCGCAACAGTCAACTATTATGGATCATGCTGAGGCCTGAAGAAGACAATTACTACCATATGTCGAAACTAGTAGCCAAAACAATTTGATCCTATAGTATATCAATAAAAGAATTAGGAAGTACACTTTCGAATTTAATTTATTTATCTATTACTACTCAATTTTGCAAAATTTCATACACATAATTAACCGGCGCAAAATATGATCATTTTTTCCACATCTTCGTTGTACTTAGTTTTATATCGCAAATAAGTACTGTCTAAGTGTCCACGTATGTCCATTTTGCCTAGAACAATAAAATACACGCATGCATTCATGTGAGAAACGGAATTTTCGTATTTCTCTGCGATATGCTTTAAATCAGCCAACCCTTGTTTATTCCACGCACTAACCTCTTTCTAAAAAAATAAGCAGATAAAGGAAAATAATTTATTTGTTAGTGGACATGCGCACATCCACTCACATTTTTCATATATATTTTTATTGAATACTCTATTGTAAGTTGGAGTTTTACTTGGGGAAGTGTAGTTTATTTGAAGATCGGCAATAGGCCTTTCTTCTTAATTAAAAGTTTTTCCTCAAATGATAGCGGGTTTTTAAAAAGATTTTGCACACAATTAACTTCCATCATTAATAATAAACGTCACCTCAAACCTTCGAAATCACACGTGAAAACAATGCAGCTCCGAAGAATGCAAGACGTTAACTGGAGACACGAAATTGCGTGCCCCAAAGCGACCCTATAGCGCATATGGCGAAGATAAACGGAGCCGTCTGATTCATACTCGAAATAGGTACATCGGAAATAGTGCCCCGGCACATAGTTTTAAGCGTTCGCATATGCGCTAATGTCTGTGGTGCGGAAGGATAGCTTGATACCATCGTTATAAAAATACGTAAAAATAATAAAATAAAATAATGCACAGAATTACATGCGAATTTCTTTCTGTGTTTATCTTGGTGGTTGGGTGGGCAGGTGCCCTTGTGCCCTTTAGTACCAGCCGCCACTGCGATAAAAATCTTAGACGGCTATATAAAATGTTTTTTCATGAAAATAGATGTATTTTCAAAGTATTTTATTATATTAAATTTATAATTAGGTAGGTACACCGCAACCGCCTCCTCGACTGTCATAACGCCCCCCATTTGCCTTTGGACCCGCTACCGCCTCCACGAAAAGCTCTAGCGCCCACTAGGGGGCGTTACCGCCCCCGTTGGGAACCTAGGGTTTATATGATTTCCGCGTCTCAATCGCAACCGATACCTACAGTACTACATAGTTTACAGAAATACGCCTGTCCTATTTTTCAAGTTATTGATAAAAATTAAATTACTATTAAGTTAATTCTGCCCCTAAAGCAATTCCCGAAGGAAATGATGCATTTCATTTGTAATTATTGCGCCGAATTTAGTTTTTTAGTATTTTTTTCATTGTTATTCATGCAGCTTTTGTATTTTATTTAAAAAATTGTACGACATTCAATTGAGAGTGTGTGGATGCCTTTGTTCTCCAGAAAACAAAAAAAAAAAACTCCTATCTTCTGAAAACTTGAACAAAGTAACTCATGTTACTCTGTTATTATTTTAGCGCGAAAGATGTTTCGTGGGACTCTTTCAATATCGTTTATTCATATTTAGAACTTGTTTACTTCCATGTTTGTAGTTTTCAGGAATTTGCCATTTCTTTCAAGAAAGTGAAGAAAAGAAATTCCAACGCTAAGCATTCTTAGGGAATCTGAAAATAAGGAACGAATAAACGAATAAGTTAATTAATCACCGTTAATTGCAATATACTTTTTACCAAAGTAGAGACTCTAGGGTAAATGTTGAAGGCGACTATAAGGTTTCTAATACTAGAGATGTTTCCCTCAGTATGTTATTACGTTTACTCGATGTTAATAAGCACTATAGATCTGCCGTGACAACTAAAATAATTTCAACATCTTATTTTCTTCTTCTACAATTGGACACTGTTTCCTTTCCTTTGATATGGATTTAAGTAACATTTCCTTCCAGAAATTTATTCCAATAAATTCTATAACATCATTTTGCTACTGTGAATGCATTTTGCTACTTTCCTGTCAAGTTTTACTAACCCTGGATTCTAAACGTCATTCAGCAACGTCGAGGTCATAAATTTAAATTTGCTTTCAAAGTAATGCTTATGTACGCGATTATAATGGCATCCGAACCTTAATTCCCTCGGTGCAGTGCCAAATACCTTCACCGTCCTCAAATGAATCCCAAGGATATTCGGTACCTACGCTTAAAGAGCCACCTACCATCGGAAATAATATATCAGCCGCTAATTTATCCCGTGACTTGTATTGGCACCATTTCTATGATTTACATTGATTTTCAAAGGGTAAATGTAACGCGCTCCCGGCTCTCAAAAAGACACAAATCATATGTGACAGATCAAAGGAATTCTCCTCAGATTTGCGTGCAAAGTAACGCTTCTAAATGCACTTATACAGCTGTACGCGCCAGCACTAAGCCTAATGAAAATAGATGAGATAGTAATGAGTTGCTACAATGCAGACCACGCAAATATTTAACTTCTGTATACGTTCGTCGTTCAACGATAGGAGTGAAAAGTAAATTTATGATAAAACGTACGCGAGGATGTAAATAAATATTGACAATACGATTTCAATTTCGACGCCGGGGATTGAGATGTCTCTCTTTCCGTCGAAAGATGTGCAATGTAAATCTCTTTATATGCAAATCCACTGTGTTCATTCAGGATAAATATACGATGTATGAAAACATTTTCCGCGGATGATGATAACCTTTGTGAAGCGTAAAATGGGAAATATTGAGGTACTTCGGAGAAAGGAATGTGTATTTATTGTCATGTTTTTTATTTACACCATGCCCAGTCAAAGCTTTACGTTAGGTTTACTGCTATCTACAATATTATTTTGATTTTGTCTTTACAGGTTTTGGTAAAATTTGTAAATAGGAATTTTGATTGTGTGGGCAACTGAAGACTTTAGAAATAAGCGTATGAGAGAGAGTGGATTTTAAATTCACAATATTTGATAATTGTGTCGGTTTTAAACACAATTTTTAAATGAAAAATAATTGAATGTTTATACAAAAACTGGAAAACTGGAACAATTCCGGATTTTCAAAGCACTTTTTCGTTGAAGAGTCGCACAATAGACGCTTTTTTTAAGGTGGACTTGTACTTTTAGCTGAAGTATATTTCTCAAAAACAATAAATATCTACTTACTACTGAAATAAAAATACTATATACATACATACTTTAGTATAAAATACAAACTAAAAAAATGTTTTGGTAAAATTCCTGTACCATCTTGGGACAATTTTGTGCCCCTAAAACCGTACAGATATTGTACTTTTAGAAGTAATATTTCTAATTATATGTAATTTTTCGAAGGTTATGTGTATCATGTGACCTGGAATATTCATGGTAAAATTTCGAAATGTCGGAAGCTCTTCCAATTTTCTCATGTAATCTGGAATACTCATAAGTATAATTTCTAAAGTAGTGATAATTTCAATAGGTTTTACTTGTTTACAAAATAAAATTACAAAGAAAAATTGACTGTTTCTGATTCTCTTACTGAACAAACAGGAAAATATCGTCGAAATGAAAATGTCCAAGTAGAGTGATTTAATTAGAATTTAATGCATAAAAGATAAGCAAAATATGGAAATTTCTAATGTTTACCCAAAGACCACTGCACGTCAATTACCCGTTACCTCTCCATATTGACGGTTAATTCGCAAAAATCAAGCGCTACCGTATGCAATCGGGCAACTGTTGTGATAATAGTTCCTAAGAAATATTTATCTGGCAAAATAATACATAAACATATTGATAGCTACATCTGTCATGTGGAAAACTTATATCGAGTATCATCATCATGACGTGATGATTTACAGTTCTGTAATAAAATTTTGATGTAAATTTACTGCTAATTTATCTGTAACTGTTCCGGCTTTGTATAAAACAAATAGTTTCTTTAAGAAAATCGTAAGCACTTGATCATATATCCAAAAATATTTTTTTGCTGCTGCGGTAGTTAATTATAATACAAGATATTATTTTTAACTATCATTTTCCAAACTGTAAGAAATGTTAAGCTTTTCATGATATTAATATTTTCTTAGTAATATTACAGTGTTAAAGATTTTCTTCTAAGAAACAGGAATTTTTTCATTAATATTCACTTAACACATTTTGTATATTTACCCTCATTGAATGCGCAAAATTATCGAAAAAGTGATTTCCACCAAGAAAAAATAACTAAATTTAGTGTGTGAGTGAATTTTCAACAAATAATGCTGCTGGATGTTTCGGATATCCGGTTTAAATTGTAGCAGAGTGCGTAACAGACTTTAAAGTATTAAAAGAACAACAGATTTTCTAATATGAATTAATACCACCTACTAATAATCAGTATAATAACAAGAAAACAGAATCACGTGTGGCCGAACAACATATCATTTCTGCCTACGTCTGACTTGAACCAGAGCGTTCTAAGTTGACGCATGCGCGCCTTGTTTATTTCCTTATCCCTTGAAAATTACTGTATTTGTGACTGATTTTACATTTCTAAGAAATTTTAAGTTTTTGCTAAGAGATACATATTAATGTTTTTCTTGGTAATATTGCAATGTTAGAGATTTTTTTTCAAAGAAACAGATTTTCCTATAATATTCACGTAAAACACTTGTACTATGGGAACATTTCTAACATTTCGACATTTTCCTTAAGGTTCTGTACATGTACCACCATTCAGTGCGGAAAATTATAAAAAAAGTGATTTATACTAAAGAAAAAATACCTAAATTTTGAGTGTGTAGGTAATCCAGTTCAATATTCTAAAAAAATACTTTGAAATTAATAATTTATTAAAACATATGATACCACAAACCTTCACTGAAACCTAAAAATTAGATGTCACCACTAAAATGAATTTAATTAATTCAATTTAGGGGTGGGCGATTCAAGTAAAACAAAATATGAAATTTTCATGAGTGAATCGAGTTTTTTTTTTTTCTTAACGAATGCAAAATCGTTTTAAGAATCGAATGACTCTTACCGATTATAGTCGTAAAATAAGAAAATCGAATCGGAAAATATATAAGAATGTATATAAGGAAGCATTTGCGGTATAACTCTAAGTATATATACAATGAACAAAGCGCCGGTATTCATTTTTGAAGCACATGTTCCCTATGGATTACAACAATACATACACTTAAAGTTTGAAGTGGATTTTTTAAGAAAAATAATTTATTAATTTTGATGGTAAATTGCATTTACAGGAAAGCAGTATTTAAATCTACAAAAAATGTTACTAAACACATTAATAGAAGAAAGCAATATTATTGAAATGAAATAAATGTGTTCAGATAAATCAAGATATAAAACTGAATACAAATTTCACCTAAATTATAACTAATTATCTTAAGTATGTGTAGAAATTGCTAAAGAGTAGGAACGATATGAGTAATCCTATTAATTTACTCATCTGGACTGATCCATGGTTTTTAATTTTACTTCGTATTGGAGCTTTGCCGTAATTGTTGATACCAACGATGTATCGGCATTCATTTTGGTGTAAGCCCCATCTATTCTATCAAATATCGTTATAACAGCATTTGATGTTAACACAGTAAAGACCTGTAGAAGTTCTTGATTCAAACAATAATTAAGTATCTGGTTGGTTGCAAGGATTTGTAAGGTGTGCCAGAAAGGACGAACGTTTTTGGAACAGCTAGTATTCATGCTCAGGTACTGGGAGTGGAGGGACTGATGTGGTCACGTGTTCGTAGCTGCCTGCCATTTTGTTTAGTCGAGGTCACATGGGCGTTGGATTGTGCAGCACCGTGTGTTCGCTTATGATAGTTTTGTGCGGAGTAATGAATCCATTGCAGTTCAGCGTGAGGTTCGTCGGCATTTCTATCTTGCGAGACATGAATGTGTTCCCACTCGTAACACCATTTTACGTTGGGTTGAATCGTTTCGTGTACGAGGAACAGTGATGAATAGAAAATCGCCAGGGCTCCTCGCTCAGTACGCACTCCAGAATATGTGAAAAGAGTTAGGCAAGCCATCCTCCGTAATCCTCGTCGATCTGTTAGGAGACATTCTGCTGAACGCGCTTCAGTAATCGTTCATTTAAGCGTATCTTGCATACAGATTTCATCCTTACAATATTGCTATTGTGCAACAATTGAACCCGGACGATTATTTACAGGGGCTAAATTTTGCTCAAGAAAGGGAGGCCTTACTTGGGCAAAATAACATTATTTTGTTTATGCGTGATGAAGCTCGTTTCCACTTGAACAGCATGGTGAATCAGCAGAACTATCGTTATTGGGCTGGTGGAAACCCAAAATTAATGCATCAGAGACCATTGCATAGTGCTAAGGTGACTGTTTCGTGTGCAGTGACCAGTACACATGTTATTGATCCATACTTTTTCTAAAATGAAAACGGGGATGCTGTAACTGTAATCTGGGAGCATTATACACAGATGTTCACTGAATGTTCACTTCCTACCTGAACTAAGAAGAAGACGTATCCCTATCCAGCGATTTTGTTTTCAGCAAGATGGGGCAACAGCCCAAACATCGCATCATTTCCCGATTTCGAGCATCAACCACGTACACTTGAAGAATTGGGGAAGCAATTCGTGTGGAAGTCGCTCAAATTGATAGAGCAATGTTGAAGAGAGTGGAATTCAACTTCCGAGAACGGCTTCAAAGATACATCGCTGAAAACAGCCGTCACCTGTTGTTTTTAAACATTAACTTTGTAAAATGGCAGCATCATGTGAATATGTCTCTGTAAATAAAATTTCTTTTCAAGCATAAGTAACGATATATTATTTTCTTAAAAAACGTCCATCCTTTCTGCCCCTCCCTGTATTTAGTTTCTGTTGATATCATAGGTAACTGAACACATGTATACCTACAGTAACTAAAACTAAATTAAATTATTTTTTATTTCAACAACTTGTTATTATAATATTATTAGCAAACTAATATGTAGTCTTAATTTTAGGTTTTGATATTCTGATATTCCGTTAACATGGAATAACAGAACAAAGACCTACTATTTGCAATAGACGAAATTATATCTGTTTACTCAATATAATATAACGTACTTCTTGTTATTCTAAGTCTATATAATCCAGTCACACGAAGAAAAGCAGAGGTAAATTTGCGGTTGATGAGGTGAAACTTGGTATAGAAATTCCACTATTCACCGGCACTCAGTTGTTTCAGGTTTACGCTGATTCCGAATTCTCGTGATTTGTACTGTGAGATGGCTCATGAATTGAAAAGCTGCCGTTGCGTGTGCTCCTGGAATAACAATTCTATTTTCCTTGCCTCTCTATAATCATTTATCTCAACACAGACTCGGTTTTATGTCGATGGAAGATCAGTGCAGGTGTACGGGTATACGGTTCATTTCCTTTCCTTCAGGAAATCTGTAGCGAATAATTCTTGTTTCGTCTACATTATCCGAGTTTGCGTAATTTAGGGGTCGTGTAGAATTGCACAGAATTACTAATGCAAAATCGAATCTTTTTATTAGTTTTGATTTTCGTAGTATCATAGACATTTATTTAAAATAAATTTACACGTTACTTTGCACGGGTAGGACGTGTCTGTGAAGCTCTCTCTAATATTTAAGTAATTTTTAAAATTATCTACTGAGCTGGTGTAAAAATTGGCACTGGGATGCTTCTGGAACTGCGATCAAATTCCGATAAACCGTAACTACTGAATTTAATAAACGTATTACAACGATAGTAGTTAATGAAACGTCTAAACTGCGGAAGAAATTTCGGATCTAAAAATTTAAGTTGACATTTTGACAAAATTAAGTAGTCAGCCAATTCGTTTACTAGCAAAACAATAATGTTGAAAGAAGGAAAGGAAAATAAGCACGAGTAACTCATTATTTTGAAAAAGTTTGAAAACAGGTGAACTGACAAAATCTACGGATAGCAGAAATGCAATATAACAACCTGAAACTGTATTTGGTCTGCAATACAATGAACTCAAAAATGTCGCTATGGATATGAACAGTAATTATGACAAAACTACTGTCAACTATGGCGTTGACGAAACTACATACTTCAAAATACCTCGCCACAAATCCACTACACACACTAGAGGCACATTTTAACAAGCAAATTATCAGTAGTAACTGAACTAAATAACCATTCTAAAGCTATCCTAGTTTATACATGAAATTAACATGGTACCGAGAACAGAATCATGATTGCCTGCCGTCATACTTAACTAATCACTAATCAAAACTTGAGCCTAATTTGTAATAAATAAATAATAATAGTTAAATTTTACAATTCAATTTTTATTATTTTACGACATGACTAAATTTTAAACTGTTTTATAATTCTGACCTGAAGATGCCCCTTAGTGGATGAAACCGGTAGTCGTCAAAAAAGAATTTGTGAGAAATTGGACCATTTACTTTCATTTACCTAATAGATAAATAATAAAATTAGAATTTACTAGCCCTAGATCTCAATTCATTAAAAATGTTTGTTTTTTTACCTGGCCATACTTTCAAAACAATTTAATTGGACATGGTAGTTTTTAATTACCTTCACGTTATCTATTTTCTAAATGTAGGATGAGCCGCTGGCTCCTTTTAGCGAACTTTGATTGACTTTCTAATTTGCCCCTTGATCACAATTTTTACATGATATTTTATAAATTTCTTATTCTTCTAAGCTACCTACTTGATCCTTAGGATTTCCTAAAATACTTTTAAGACTCTTTTTATAAGTGGGAGCTATTTTTAAGTTAAATTTGGAGAAAATCTGGAGAAAAAAATTTGTAAGCCTTTTGTGTAATTTGGAACAAATGGTAGTCTAAACATATTTCTTACTTTTTTCGTCAAAATTGTGCAGTCAAATTCAAAGTCATGTCCCCTTAAAACATTATTTCTTTCTATTTTATTATTATGCTCTTGTTTCATTAAGCGCTCAAATTTTCGTAAAGTGCTGCCTCAGATATGTTTACATTTAAATTAGATATATTATTCGCTCACAAAGTAATTTTAGAAGGACGTAAATTTTGTATGTATTTCAGTGTACGTATATTCCTAAACTCTTATTCCAATTTTATGTTTCCTAATATCATTAAAAACAATATCTTCTGAATAACCATTAAATGCTGCAATTTTGATAGTTTCTTTAAGTTCTTTATTATACCGTTCTATAGATAAAGAAAAATTGAGTAAACGACACCCCGAAAAGTTAATAGCTGCTAATTTATGTTTTCATGGATGATTTGAATCTTCTGAAATGGATCCATTATTATAAATGGGTTTTCGATACACTTTTCTAGGAAAACAATCTTGTTGTTTGTTTCCTCTTCACAGGTAAATTTAATAGAGAAACATTTGTAATTTAACTGTTTTTAGAAAATCAGTGATGGTGCACTTACTCGTATCAAATTGAACAGTTGAACTCTTCAGCTCATAGCTGTAATACAGCGTTAAACTTTGTAGTTCTCTTGTATTTTGGGTACTGAACCAACAGGATCTTTTAATTTATGAGGCATGTGATTATATTTTCTAATCCCATGGATACGCCTTTATTAGGCATTTTGGATTTTCTGGAAATGGTTTACTTGCAAGGAAGCAGATTTTAATGAAACCTTGTCCTGTTTGTAGATCCAATTTAACGTTACTTACTCTATTTTAGAGAAACTTCAACTTTAGGGAGAGCAATTGAATTTTGAAACTCGGCCTTAATTTTGTTTATCCAAAATAACTTTGAAACACTGAGAAATAAAAAAAGTTTCAATGGCAGATTGGTAGCCCTTTCGACTGGTATACGGGGTGTTATAGTAATAGAATGTTTCATACTTCCTTATTCTAATGAGATATTCTATATTTTATTATGGGATTGTATTGCATGTTGAAAACCAGTATAAAATAAGGATTAGATATTACATATTATATTTACACAGTTGCCACAGATTACGACTTGATTTTTCATTTGCTATAAATAAAGAACTATCATTACTATTCGTGCTGTTCGTGGGAATTTGCTTTGCGGCTTCTGTCTTTGTCATTTATTTTTAACTATTAAATACCACCATTGCGTGAGTTGATCTAGTAGTGAAAAACTTACCTGATTGTTACTTACTTATTCCCGTATATTCCACTTTTCAAAGAAATTTACATTACGAGAAAAATACATCCTTGATATGTAAAAGCATCCAGAAAATTTCACCACATTTTCTACGAAAAAAATACACTCCTGGAATAATTTTCCTTTGATATATTGGTGCAATACTACCATGTAAATTTACATCAGAGGTGGAATATACTAGCTGCGTTTTTACCTTGCCATCAATAAGTGCTAGTTTTGTACGTAAGAGGTTTGATTTATAAGCAAAGTCGAAATTTTATCATGTCGAACTCACTGAACATTCTTCAGAGTTTATATAACATTCAGTGCAACGTACGTTCTAGACACAATGTGTGCGACCTTAAAGTACTTTAACATCTAACTTATATAAATTGCTCTATTCAATATAAAATAACTAATTACTAAAATTACGTTTAACATAAATGTATATTATTAATATTATTAATATACCAGTGAATAAGACATAAATATTAGCAAAAACGGTAGGGCCGTTAAAGGGTGTCGCAAATTTAACATCATCAATATTAATTATAAACACCCCACAAAGCTTCCTAGCGGAGGGTCAATGTTCCATATTCTATCTTTCGAGTATGGTCAGCTTCCAGGCAACCGGTATTACCGATAAATTATTCATCTTTTACCTCTGCGCCTTCACTCCACAGTTAATATTGCATACTCTATCTTTCAAACGCTGCCCCGTTACGTACTCAAATGTATTAAACATTCAGGTTTATGCCTCAAAGTGAGGGCATCCTATACGGCAAAGGTTCGACTTGAAAAATTTAAACTCGCCTTTGTGGTGCCAATTTACTTCCGAATTTATTATCCGAGAGGAAGGAACGGGATGTATGTAAGAAGTTGAAGCGGATAACAGCGTTATATAGTCGCAAGTGGCTTTGTTTGTTTGAAATATGTGACTAGTACAGTGCGTTTACCCTTTGTTTTGTATAGAATAACTCTCATTTTTCTCCGAGATAAATCCAGATTATTTCTTTATAAGTATTTAAAAAAATGTGTAATTATATCCTATACTCTAGTTCTAACCTGGTTCTAACTCTAGTGTGATATGTAATTTGTTGTCAAGTGGTAGTAAAAAAACATGCATAAAAAATGTTTTCATTATATAAAATAACGCACCTGCAGCAATTTAGTACTCATCTTTAGCGATTATTTGTCGAATTAAAATTACTAATAACTAAATACTTACACGATGAACTGACATTTTATGTTGCATTTGTAGATTTCTAATGTGTTTCTAGTGTGCCATGATAGGGCAGATATACAAAAATAGTTAGCAGAGCGCCATGACAAAATAACAAAACAGCTTATAATACCTAGTCATGAAATAATAAGCGTGTGGTGTCAAAATTGTATTATGATTTACTTGTATATTCGTCACTATATATACATTTTCAATTTGTAAACATCGTCATTATTGACAGGAATGCGTAAAAATTTGAAATTATGCCTGCAGTAGCAATGCATCTTAAATGGGATTTATTTTTTACGACAAGCGTACCAAGCTATTCATGGCAAGCTGCAATGCCTTGCCAATAATACACAACAAAAGTATACGTTGTTACAGATACATGTCAGTTTGAAAAAAAATAATATTGTTGAGCGCGTTAAACCTAGTAGATTAGTTGATAAGAGTGATCTAAATGGACTGTAATTACGAAAAGTCACCGCTTTATACATCCCCAAGATTATAGGAATTGCCAATGAAACAACTTGTAACTAATCTGGAGCTGTAAACACACCTTAAACACACTGAGGATAGCTAATCTGTCCCTAATCGGGGTACTCATTCCTGGAAGTGAGGAAGCAGTCATCCTTGAAAAGAAGGGTGCTGTGCAGCAGTTTTAGGAACCCAGCTAACCCGCATGTAGAATTCTGGGCAGACCAGAAAATGCTTAATGCTTTAAAATTGCTTTTTTCTCCCTTCCAAATAAAAACCTAGATAGATCAAAAATGTGAAACCATCTTTTTACATTTTGGATTATTAAAAGTTGCAATTGAAGCAATTGAAGAAAAATCGATCTCTTTAGATATCTTAAAAACGATAAGATTTGATTTCAATAACGTAAAATTGATTGGTAAATATACAATTTATATGGAGATTAGATAAAAATTTTACAGAACAAGGTGTGGAAGATACTTCAGCGTACACTGTTGAAAATATTGGCGTTAATTTTGCGTCAGTCAAATATTTTAGTGTTGATTTTTACAAACTTTGCCAGACGAGTTGACTACGTGTGTTTAGTAGAACAAAAGCTACTAAAGTTTCGTGTGAATTCTTTGTTCAGATATGAGGATTTACTATTTTTCTAGACATTCAGAAGCGTCAACCAATCAAAATTTTTCCCTCGGATAGAAATATGAAACTCAACCTAATCTCATACGGTATTGCATTATACACACCACTTGCATTGCACGTGTATCTGTTTTCGGATTTGTTTCTGCGTATTAACATATCCAAACAAACCACTAAATGTGTACTTACCTACATAGTGCAACCTTGTGTTATTAAACGTTAATTCCAGTGTGCATAAAAATTTCAACATCTTAAAGATCTATTGGGAACATCTATTTACGTAATTAGTTCAGATTTGAGTCAAATAGCATGAACATTCACTTAATTTTATAATGATTCTCAAAAAATCAAATCATTTTAAGATTGGTACGTTTAGTTGAAACCAAAATTTTTTAATGAGTGGTTCTGCATGTTTATAATTGGGAAAACGTCTTAAAGAGAGAATATTATAGTAAAAGACGTCGTGTTTAGAAAACGGTGTTAAAACACCCAATAGACCGCATTCATTTAATTAAACAGCTAGTAAATTAGTCTAGTCTAGATCCAATAAAATGTGACTAGAAGTATTTTATAATTCCACGTGTCAGTTGGACAAAATAACCCCTTAGCAATAGACAATACTTGACTATCTTTGCTCGTCAAATTTAAACTCGTATAGTTCCCGACAAAATAACACGAAAAGCGTGTGGACTGACTATTAAATTAGTCAAAAAAGTGTTAAAACTTTCAACAGTGTGGGATAGTGGAAATTTTACCTTATGAAGTAGACTTACTTGCAAAATCGTAAGAAACTTTCTACCCGTAATTTCACTAAAATATTTTTTTTCAGTGTAAGTATTGCCTAATTCGGAAAGGAACTATTAATTTCTAACAAACCTTGAAAGGAAGAATTAAGGATAAAGCGGAAGATGTTGAAGAACCTACTTTAAATTGTGATACTTGAATCCGCCTAGATTATATTTTAATTAAAAAACACTGAAACAACGTTAGTTTCATCTGGTTGACGTTAAAGGCAACAATTTCCATCTGCATATTACATAGCGAATGCTTTGGCATTTATGGAAACCAGTGGAGTGAATCAAATTTACAGACGTCATTTACCCTTATTATCACCTATCGTGAATTACATACGCCTAGATATTTATACATTTTCCGAGCGCATGTAAAACGGCAATACTGTCATCATAAATTACGAGTATAATTTTCGCACTTATTTCGGTATCATTGCACACCCCGCGTAGTATCCGTTTCCATCGCTACCGTCTAAGCCTCCGTTACAGAAGCATTAAGTGCGGCTCATGATGAAGAACACCTGCTGTAGTTTCGTGAATGTTTGTTTCTGTCAGGATTTACACGGTTTCTAATGACGTCGCTACTACATCACGGTATGTGAGCTAATTTTACGTTGCGCTCCGGATCTCGACGACGACATCCGCGTAAGATCTCCGAAACCGAAGAGAGTTTAATATCTAGAGTGACTGGAGCCCCTTCAGTGAGACGTGCAGGATTTATAGTGAAAAACATAAATACTTGAGTTTACCAATTTTAGGATATTGTGATTTATTTTTAACAGCACGGCAGTATATTGACGGTAGAATATTGCGACGTTACTTGTAGAATATCAGACACAATGAATAAATCGAATTTGAAAAGTAATAAATCAAGACCAAAATTCTTACACAATTGTTATGACGTGCAATTATAGACCTTTCAAAAGTAACTAATCATTGCCATTTAAGCGCACATCATTGTCATATTTCAGGTCATTTTTCAGCTACATCAAGGCCAATATGCACTGAGAAAAAGGAATTCTTTAAATCAAAAAATATATCTTACAGCAAACAATGTGCAATATTGAAAAAAAAAACATTTTACTTGAGTTTTTGTTTTTTGGTACACACAACTATTTTAGATAGCAACAACCTTAAAACATATATTTGTTGGCCCAATATTTTTTATAGTTATTGAAAGTTTTGATTGGTGGTGGAATTAGTAATAATATAATTAAATGTTCTATCCAATCATTTATTTTAAACTTCTCTGTGTCTACCTACTAAAAATTTAAAATTAATTAAAATAAAATTTTTTTAAAACCTTAATTCTATAATTAGTTAATATAATTCTGTAATTTCATATTCAGTGTTGTCCAGATTATGGCTTAAGCCGAAACCGGTAGACACAGAGAAGTTTAAAATAAATGATTGGATAGAACATTTAATTATATTATTACCAATATTTTTTGTTGTTCGAACAACAACATTCAAACGCATTAAACCAAACAACGGGATTGATCTAGTGTCCAAGCAAGAAAATATTGATTGAAATAAAATATATTTGTTGGAAAAACCGGTTTGTTTCTATTCAAATATTTCAGATTTTTAGATTTAATAGGAAATATGTTTTAAAATATACGCATGCGTATAGGAGAAGAGGGAGGTTTACCTTTTCCCCATTTGTTGATAAGGAGCTAGGCAAGAATGAAGCATGAAGTCCTTCCTATTTCCATTTCACCTGGTATGGGCATAAACAAATAATGTGCCCATTGCAGTCAACCAGTGCTCCACATTTGGTCGATGTATCATAGGCTGGTTATCACTATTCTAGACGAAGATGCTAAAAGACTATTAGATAAGAAAAAGTTAGGTGAGAAGGAATGGTATATTATCTCACGGACTATATATTATTGGATATTAAATGCGACTCTCAGTTAATTCACAAAAAACAAAGTTGGTTGCTTTCACCAACGTGAGGAGACTCAATGACCTAGGCGGCATTAGACTATTTGGGCAGGAGTTACAATTAACCAAGGAAGTAAAGTGAGTGTTACCTTCGATGCGAAACTGAGCTGGAAAAATCACTTAGTTAAAACAACGACCAAGGCTACGCAACTATATTGGTGCTGTAGGAGAATTGCTGGTAAAACCTGGGGACTAAAGCTGAGGGTGATCCATTAGCCATATACTGCCGTGATAAGACCACCGATAACACACGGGAAAGTAGTCTGGTGGAAAAGGACTGAAGTGTCGTCGGCAGTGAAGCTGCTAACTGCTGTCCAGAGACGGGCATTGCTGAGAATTACTGGCGTAATCAACAGCACAGGGACCGATTTCTTTGGAGACCATATTTGCCCTAGTAGCCTGTGCAGAAATGATTGCAAAGGGGGCTACGTGAGGGGGAAAATAAATATAACGACTGACAGACAGGCTGCGATCAAGGCAGTCTCGAACCCTGTAACTAGGTCAAAACTAATTAGAGACTGCAAACATTCCCTCAATACACTGGCACGAGATTACATGGTGTCTCTGATTTTGGTGCAGGGACATGAGGATATAAACGGCAATGTAATAGCCGATGAACTAGCCAAAGAGGGCTATAAAAGACACCATAGTTCCAGAGCCCGTATGTGCCATTACTAAGGACTCTGGAAGAAGGGAGATCTGGACCTATTTATATAAAGAAAGTACAAAGGAATGGAGGTCGACTGAAGGGCAACTCCATACTAAAGCGCTAATAGGGGCTGGGGATGCTAGATTCTCTGATAACCTACTCAGATGCAGCAAGAAAGAAGCTAATACTATTACTGGGCTGGTAACTGGACATTGTTCTCTGAAAAAGCATCTATACAACACAGGTCGAGTAAGCGAACCGTGGTGCAGAAGATGCAAACTACAGGAGGACACGAGTTTACATATAATCTGCACATGTAAGGAATTGAAAGTACTCAGGCAGAAATATTTCGGGAAGGATCTATTGCAGCCCTCGAAGGTTCTCAAATTTCCATAGGGTAAGATACTGGGTTTTATGGAGAACACCAAGCTGCTCGAGAGGAAGTGAGAGATTTAATAGGACGGTACAATGAGCACCTAGCGAAAGTACCTGAATTATAGGTGCCCACCCTAACTGAATGAATGAAATGTTTCTTCCAATGAGCTAAATTATATTTTATTAAACTTTTCAGAGCTAGAATGAAAATAATATTATAAGAAAACACAATATACTGAATTAACAGAGTCCTGGATATGTGAAATGCAATGATTCTAAGAGTTAACGACAGAATCTTTCATGAATTTGCCTTCGCTATCTCATTTGCAGGAAGATATGATGTGTTTTGCTCAATACTTATTGAAAATGAAGCCATAGATTTATCAAAACCTCTGGCAAAGCTTCTCCGACGAAATTTAAGGATGTAGGATCACTTCACAAATACAGAAGAAATTGCTGTGTTATTTTCTACGCTTTATCAAAATGGAAGGCCCATTTCAGTTATTGTGAGCGAAGATAAGGATTTTTATTTATATATTCTTCAATAAATAAGTATCTTAAATGATTAACGCTCCCTTCGCTATAAAATATTTTCTAACATAAACGGTATGCAAAGGTTTTATTAGCAAAGCGTTTGATTGACTATATTTGAAGAGCTTAGATTATCAAGATATAATTCTTCTAGAAATATCAAGAGCATACACTAATTTTAATAAGTATTTTTATTTTTATTCAAATCTGTACACTTTAAATATAATATCAATACAACTGTGTTGCACCGATACTACTGTCTAGATTTAAAATACTCTTTAATTTCTTTTCAAATCTTCATCATAGATAACGACAATACTACAGAGCATTAAACATATCTGCGGAACTATTCTTCACAATTCTCGAAGACATCCAGTAATCCATAATATCGTCACTAAAAACTTGCTCAGTCTACAATATTAGGTCGTTTTTTATAAGTAATTACGTTTTCCATCTTTTAAAGCAATTGTAAATTCCAAAAAACAAGTTGGAATATTCAATTTGCACAATCAAAATAAGAAAATTTTGGAATCGCGTGGCAAACACCGCACCAGCCACAGGACAGCTATAAGGAGAAACATAAGTCATACACATTTCGTTGGAAACACGTTGCGCCATGATACATCAAGTAAGCCACCAGCGGACTTATGAAATATGGCGCCAGATTTGAACAATTGGATATGTTTTGATTTTCTGTGTGATACGTCTGCTAATAAGGGTTGTATTTTTTAGCTTAAATTTAATATATATACGCTAATAATCGTAACGTATCTGTTAAGAATAATCAGAATTTAAGATTAAATTATGATTAAATCTAGTTAGAGTATTGTTAAATTAAAAACTAGATGTGAATATTGACCAATATGCTTACAGAAATCAGACTAATTTAAACAAAAACTAGCCCTCGACTAGAAATTAGGTTAGAAATAAAAGCACTAATAAACTTTTAAAAGAAAATAACACATGTTGCTTGTGTTGAATGAAAATTTAAATAGCAAATGAATATGAACTCTGAGTGCAGAAAAACTCTGAAAAAAAAACGAAAATATACTCTAACAGCAAGCAGTCAATAAAATTTTAACAGAATGTCAACTATACCTGTCTTAAATTTGATTTACTCAATTCTGAATACTATTTATTAAGAATTCTAATTAAGCATTACCAAAAATAGAAATTTTGTTGAAACAGTCCATTTTTTTAAGGAGGCTCCCTTCTCTTGTTTTTAATATATTTTGTTTCACCTTTCTTATTATGTCCATACATTTATATATTTAACGTTTGACTAGAGAAGTTAATTGTAAAATGAATTTGTACAATTTGAGAAAATATTTTAACCATTAACATTTTTTCAGTTTTACTTCTTTTTTATGCTAGCGCGAGGAAGTGCTTTGGTACACAAAATTGATCGAATTTAATGTTTTAATTAATTTAATTTGTGAGTGAATAGACCATTTCTTTTTAACTAACGATGGTTAAGTCACACATCATTGATTATTTTGAAGATAGAAAATTATGCCAGTTTTACTGTTAGTGGTACCAAATTCAAAAACTTGGTTCAAAATACCATTAGTTTTGTCAACTATATAAGGTCAAGATAACAAAAATTACCTTTTCATGTGAACTAAATTTTTGCAAACTACTTATATGCAGCTGCTTTTTTATTTCTACAATATCACCTTCAATCATCTTCAAACAAACGTAGGTACGGATTGAACAAGTAATAAATGTTATGTTATGTTTGTACAAACATTGCATTAAAGATAAGGTGCTGGAACTATTCCAATGCGTACTCATGTAGAGTTTCTATACGAGAAAGCATTAATAACGAGCATCCTTTAATACCTGTTGTAATAAATCTTTTATATGTAAGTCTATGAAAAGAACAATTGCTTCGAACTTTTGCCTAAGAACGGTTCTGCATGTAGTAACATACAGTTGGAAAGTCGTAATAATATTTATGGGACAAACTTTGGTAGTTCTGTTTGTTCGAGAATCGTCAATATTCCATTATAGTGCTAGAATAATATATTGAATATTGAAGATATCATTCGCATTTCTTTGTATACATAGTTGTTTTCAGGAAAAAGTATTCATACAATGTATATTGTGCTATAAGCACAAAGGAAGAAAGAAATGCATATTTACAACTCACAGCTCTAAATATTTACAAGTGCAGAGAGTGTGAATATTAAAATATTTTTCCTGGATGAAGAATAAACCACGACTAGAAAACAAAGACATTGAGAGTTCAAATTAAGAATATCTTCGACTACGAAAAATAAAGTTAAGTTTGAAAATATTTTAATCTCATGTGCATCAGAGGTGAAACAAATCTCTACAGAAATAATTCGGTGGAGACAAAATAAAGGAGAGTATTTTTGTTGTACGTACTTCGACAAAGAAAAGCAATTGCAGTTCCGGTGTATAATTGAAGGAGAATAAGAGCTTGCTATTTTCTTTAATACTAGAACATGAATTAACTCCTCTTGTGTTCGCAACAGCCAATCTAATTAACGTTATAGGTGTACGTTCCGGCCAAGTAACTGAAATGTGGCTCTCGTTTGGACTAAGGGCGTCACATACACCTTTTTGTTCTCACAGTAGGCTTTTATTTCAACTTCTCTCCTGCCAAATATTCTTGCTCTGGTAGATCAGCGAAATTGTATCCAAACATAAATGTTTCTGTGCATTTATTTATTTACTACAAACAAAAAAAGTTGTATAGTTTAACGTTTTGTAATTAGGTATCACAAATGTAGTTGCTACATCAAAGAACTAATTGAATCGACATTTATAATTATTGGAAATATAGAGAAAGGAAACAAAATCTATCCGAAAAAAACGACAAGATATCGTGCAAAACTAGTATATCCACTATATTGCGATACGAAATACTTCATGGTAGGAAATGTGAAACTCACCTACATGCAGATATCCTCATTTATGATGTATTCAGACGACTCTCAAGATTGCACGCAATACAAAGAAACATAAATATTGGGTTGGTGAGTTACAAATATTTATCTCTTAATCTCAAACAAATGTCAACTGTTGATTTTAAAAGGCAATTGAAAAAAACATACGAATTTGAAGAATGTGTTACATTTTCAAGGCACATCATCAAAAACTATGCATGTAAATCTGCCTGTTTGCTGTGTTTGGTTATTATAGCATATGGGGGATTTCAGTATATTTACCTAATTACTGATGAAACTAAACGTAAAGGTAAAAATTTAGGGTACACAGCAATTAAAGAAACAACACAATAAAAGTCACAAAATTAATATATAAATTTGTCTTACCGACAAGGCCTTGAATTATTTTTATGTAATAATTGAGGTAGACGGTGGTTTAAGGACCCTTTGCTTTGTACACTACATACAAAATAAATACAATGGTAAAAATTACAACACTACAATATATAAATACAGCTCTAGTGCGTTTCAAAAGTAAATGCCACTATTTACAAAACATGTATAAATATATAACAGTCGGGAACATACACTTCATTCTAAATGAAAAAATTAGAACTTTCGGCTTGTATATCTGGTTCTTACCTACACCTCGCATTCGGTGTATATTTTATTTAGATATATGAGATATTTCATTTACATTATCATCTTACCACATGTCCACATTATTACTTTCTGTTTATTTAATGAGAAATTATATATGCCCCATGATTCATTGTGTATCTCTCAGACAGACAAATTGGAAACATGTCATAATAAGTATTGAATGTTGCATTAACTTTGTTTTTAAAATTTTCTTAACGGTTCGTCTGAATCAATTTCTTTTAATTTCACTTTTAATGAAATGTGTTTTAACTACATTCCTTTTTTAGATTTTTCACTTAGATTCAATCTGCTTCAGAAAATTGGTCC
Organism: Protaetia brevitarsis; assembly: GCA_004143645.1. Lineage (NCBI taxonomy): Eukaryota > Metazoa > Arthropoda > Insecta > Coleoptera > Scarabaeidae > Protaetia > Protaetia brevitarsis. The sequence continues at coordinate 4,809,668 of RXPK01000216.1, forward strand.
CTAATTTCAATTTGCGGTAAATAGATTTAAATTTAGTAGCGAACAAATAAATCATCAAAGAACTGCATTATTTTAAAAGCACCAGGTGCTGTTTCACAAAAGCTTCCATTAAACGCGTCTCGAAACTTTTTATTGCAGATTTACTGAAGGCCGTTTTATCCCAAGTACAGCGGTGGGTCCAATTCGTTTCGTAGTTCCTGCTTTGCTTAATTAATGCGGACATTCGATTACCCATAATATTCTTTCAAATTCGCTTTAGGTGTTCATTAAAATTCACGCAATCAATTAGTTTAGTGTGGTTAATTTTGAAGCGATTGCCTGGTGAGGGTAGGGGTTTGATTATTTCCAGTAATTACTTTTCTGTACTTCACCAAATGGTATCTGTTTATATTTTATTACTTGCAATTAATATTGAATTAAGCAGCAAATCGGTGATAAAACCTATTTTATTATCTCTCATCTGTGTAGCTAATTCAAGAAACGAAAATAACATTAGAAAAACAAATGTATTTTTGATTAAAAAAAGAAACACCGAATACGGCGCATTATTACGTACCAGCGGTAAATGGTCGCATTAAAAAGTTGAAGAAACCTAGCAAAAGAATGAGTGTGTAATTAATAAATGATAAACTATAGTGTTAAAATTGCAAAAACTTTTATTTAGCCTTCCTTATCCGACATTTAACTCCAATGGTCGTATTGGTAGTAAGCAATTTTCTTTAGTACATTTTATTCCCACTCTTTTGAGCAAATATAGTAATAGTTAATGTCCAATGTTGTATTACATAATTGCAGTGTTGCCGTATTTCGCCTTCATTAATTCTTTAGAGTTCAGAAACACTCTCGAACTTTTCTCAACTGTAGAATGATATAATAGGGTAATAATAACTCATGGCTGGGCCGATGCCCCTGTAATTGACGAAAGCTGTTGGGTGATGCCAAGGCATGAATTATGATATGATACTGACTGATTCTTTCTTCACGCCTTCGTTGGTGTGAATTCAGAAATTTTTGTTACCATAGCAGGTATCTTAGAGCAATAACTATTGCATCTTTGCCAGTATCTCCATCAAATATGCAAATTTACTGAGACCGAATTCATTCAGCTCACAGTTTAAGTACAAAATGTATTCAAAAACAAAGAAACTGTAGTGTGCGCCTTTCTAAACATAAAAATAAAAGCATTAAGTAATAGGAAATTTATAGATACGATATAATGCCCATCGAGCGCGTTAAGTAGCAGTACAATACTGAAGAAACTAAAAACAGAAATGGAGCAGAGAAAATCCAGTTACTGGGAAATCTCCAGGGAATGAGGCAAAGTAAAATTCTTCTGGGAACTTATAACCAGAAGAGGTTTACAGAATGCATCAACCTGAGTAAGAACAATGTTCGCATACTAACAGGAATACTTTCAGGCCATTGTAGACTGCAAGGACACCTGAGTAAGCTTGTATTAGCGAAGGAACCTGAATGTAGATTTTGTTGGGAACAGGATGAAACACCCATCCACCTCCTCTCAAGCTGTGTAGCACTGTGCAACTCGAGGGCGTTGCACCTGGGAGCATGTGAAATCAAAGAGGGAGACTTACCTAGACTGGGGCCCTCTGACATCCTACACTTTCTGAAAGGAATAGGATTGGAAGGCCAGCTGTAAAGCAGCAAGAATAGGGGACATAATAGATCTTTTAGGTCGTAGTGTAACATCACCCTTCTATCTACATACATACATACATACATGCCCAGATGGATACCTCAACTGCTTTTTACCAGATCAGTGGAGGCTGAGGTGGAGCATAAGACCATCTTGGTTACTACAACCATAGGGTGACTACAAGTTGGGGTACATCTGTACTTCTGTGAAACCTAATAATAGATGAACTCTTGACTGATTATTAGGATATTCTTATCCTAATAAAGGCATGGTATGTATTCGAAACATTTTGAATACCGTCTGCAACACAGTTCAAAGGGGACTGAATTTCACGAAAAGATGGTGTCAACTAGTGGTACTTAATATCAACCCACTAAGATTACCTCGGTAGTTTCCACAAGGAAAAAGTCTTAAAACCATAAAGTTGATGGGTAAAAATAGACTGAAGAATGGAAGTTAAGTATGCAGGCCTGACTCGAGACAATAAATTTCTCTGGAATAAGCATGAACTTGAAGTAACCAATGAGACCAAAAAGTCCTGATGGTTGAGAAACTACAGGAGAAAATTAGGGATGCAAGCCAAAAACACTTCTTTGAATATATACAGTAATAGTCAGATCGATTATCAGACATGTGTCAGAAGCTTAGATTTAAAGACCTAACCCTCTAAGGTGTAAAGATTGGCGTGCTTATGTATAGCTAACTACGGAGACAAGTTCGGAGAATTGATTTAGTTTACAGACTGTTCAAAAACCGAAGACGCGAGTGAAGCTGGAATCTACAGCCGGGTGAGAAATACAATGACCACTCTTCCACTAGGAAAATATGCCACGGTTTTTTCTACGCAATATTGCATTGTGCAACTGAAATCAATCAAAGGGCTTATGAAAATAAGCGGATGTATATTGCTACAGCCAGCCAAGCGATATCGAAGGCACTAATGAATCCCAAGATACAATCAAGACTGTTAACGAACTAATGTATTTGTGCTAGTTACTGTAATTATTATAAATATTATGACAGTAATTAGCAGAAATACGTTAATTAGTTAATGATTTCATATTGTAAGAAGCTTGCAATCTTTACAATCAAGACTAGTTTGGGAATGTATTCGAAAACTGTATAGCTTATAGACCACAATAAAATCAATTTGCTATGGGTGCCCCGATATTCAGCAGGAGGAAAAATGAAAAAGCCGATGATTTAGCAAGACAGGGATCATCTGCTTCATATATAGGCCCACAATCTGTTGTAGGAGTGTGTACAAACACATCACGAGAGCAGGTAAGAAGTTGCATTAAAGAGAAACAAAAAATATATTGGAAAAATACAACCGGGCAAACTCATGGTAAGATCTTTATTAATGGATCATAAAAAAAGAAGGCTGAAAAACTACTATAGTTCAATAGGAATCATCTTCGCATCGTGGTAGGTCACCTAGCAGCCCGTTGAAAGGAAACCTGCAGAAATGGATCACACNCTACCAGAGTAAGGTTTCCACGATGCTCCTTACTCTTTGGCGGATGCTGGATGATAACTGGAGCGGCTCCAAGGGCACAAAATAATAGCACCTGCTAGCTGGCCGATTTATCATATTTTTGTTATTATTATTATTAATAAAGGAAAATTATTTTATTAAAGTAGCAATGTTTTAACTGCTATGGCATCCATAAGGTACGAGGGATATTTGACAAGTTTTCGGCCTTTTTAACAAAAACGCGTATTTTGAAGTAATTTTTTTTCTCGACGTAATCTCCCTGCATCTCGATACATTGGTCCAACGCTTCCCCATCTTTTCAAACCATCAGAAAAAAAACTGGTCGAAGCTTGAAAAATATTGGTTTACAGCGTCTTCCACCTCAGCATTTGACGAATATTTTTCCCCGAGATTTTTTTTTTAAATTAGGAAACAGGAAAATGTCACTGGGAGCTAGATCTGGCCAATAGGGTGAGTGCAGAAGCAATTCAAACTTCAATTCGTTCAATTTTGACATTGCGACCATGCACGTGTGAACCCCACAGATGTTTTTCTTAGCCAAATTCGGACGTTTTAAATGAAGGAATTTTATCACTGCGCGATACTAAATTTTCTCTATTGTTAATAAACAATGTGAATTGACAACTTTGAAAGAGTGTCATACACAACTAATGAATAGAATGACTTGGAATTTTGACAGTTTTCATGTGTCGATGCCATCTATCGGAAGTCGAAAGAAACTTTTTCCTACAATTACTTTATATCCATAAGGTCGGAAACTTATTAATTATCCCTCGTACTTAGAATAGGTAGCCTAGTACAGTACCTTTAGGTGGAGCACGGGGCTTAGGATGAATTGTAATTATTTAGCTTTTGATAAATAAAGTGCGCCGGGACTATAGTAATTACCAAGAAATTTCGTTTAACGCAACAAAAAAAAACTTTGATGCTATTTTAGATCAGATAGGTAATTGTATTTATTTAGAAATACACTGATATTATCTAATTTGAGCTTGGTATAATTTATTTAATAAAAGATTTTTTGTGAATTGGGTTTTTAGGTTTCCTTTTGATTATATCTTATTCGGCTAGTTTTCTTTCTTTTCTTCTAACAACATTTTGAAGCTATTGTTCACTTTTAAACTTTTATATATTACATAGACATGAGGGTAAAATGCTAAAACTTTAATGAAAGGACGAAAGTGTGGTAATAATTATTATTATGTACTTTCAATAGCTATGTGCTGAACAGTTTTGCATCTGAGCTTATTTAAGATTTCAGAAATAATTCATGGTATAAACCGGAGTACATCCGTTGTGAAAATCTCAATTAAACCCTTTACTTACTTAATATATTCTGCGCTACGTATTATTCGCAGGGACCTGCCATGTCGCTATCAAGCTATAATTGAAACTTGAGGATTTCAAATAACTGAAGCGGCAGGCAGTTGGTGTTCCTCCGGTCCGCGTTAGGTTTATCTACGCTGTAACGTTGATAGAGCGGCAGTCATCTGACAACCGAAATGATTGCAAATTACGGATTTGTTACGCATTCTACAAAAACTTTTAAATTGAATAACTTGCGCTCGCCCATCTCGCTACCACCCTTCCGTTTCTTCTTTCACCCTCCGATACCATTGGAATCGCGTCACTGCTACTATCAGCACCCCTCGAAGTTTGTTTTATTAAATCGTTTGTTCGATCAGAATGGAGGGAGGTCGTTTAAATAGGATACGGACCAGAGTAAATAGTGAGGTGAAATGTAATCGCTCACGTGTAAATTAAAATTAAAACGAATTCGTTGTATACATAGGTACATCATACGTTGTTCTATTTCAAGAGAAAATTAACAGAACTACTATACTGAACGTTGTCGTAATCAGAAGAGGATGTAGATTTATATGAAGCGATTGCTTGTAGTGCTAATTTACTATATTCTCAGTTATAGGTACAAAGGATATACTGATAAAGATATTATAGACTCTTTTGTCAAATGTATATCACTATTTCTCAAAGCTTTTTCACGTTTTCCTTTTTTTTAATTTATAAAGTGAAAAACAAAAAAAAATGTTGGAGGCACTATTTTATTAGAAAAAGAAGATGAAAACAACAATTTACTAACTATACTGTAAAAAAAAAACAAGAAAAGGTTAACAATTATCAAAAAAGCAAAACAAAATATTGGTATAAAGATTACGGATAATTTCAAGATGATAATAAAAATAGATTTTGACAGTTACCTTCGTACATTTATTTTATTTGTTGTCTGCCTACTAAACAATTATTTCTTAATGTTTCAATTCGTTATAAAGTTCCTGTAATGAATGATGCTCTATTACGAAAACTAACAAGTTTAGGTACAAGCAGGGTGTTTCATTTGAAAAAGAAAATTAGTTTTGTACATTTAAAGTTTTCGAAATTCAGATGTAGAACACCCTGTGTAATATAATGAAAATGTTTTGTATCAATTGTATTATCTAAAGGTGCGTTAGATTGCTGTCAAAATTTTATTAGAAAATAGCAGTTAATATGCGAGCTCTTAATTTTTTAAGAACATCGTGCGAACAATTTTTTTTTTTTTTAAAAAGTTCGAATATCTCAGAAAGTATTGAGTTTTATCGTAGAATATGTTAGGCAATTGTGATTTGTTTTGAGTCAAGGAATTCAAAGGTAAGGCCGATGCAATACTATACAGTACGTTCATTTTGAAAAAATAGAATTCCATAACGTACCGACAAGTTTGAACACCCTGTATATGTGATATAATTTTCAGTTATAGAGCACTTGATCTTAAGTAGCTTTTACTTAAAATATTTTTCGAAGTAGATTCGCAATTAATTTCCTAAAGATGGTAGGTACATACATTATCTTCGGCTTCGGGCAATCAAAGATGTCAATTTTTTTTTAAAGTGTTCTATATTGTGAGGCCTGTCTTGAATGATGAATAAATATAATGCACACATTGCAGCTGGAACCTAATATTAATTCTTCTTCTTAATTAGGCCTTAATTTTGTTGGCTCTATATTTTTCTGTGATCTATAAAATTTCCTAGAATCCCAAATTCGTTAATAAAGTATATTTTTTCTTTATACATTGATCCAATACGTTAGCACATTTCATAAAATTTTTAACAATCTAATATGGTTTACTATTATTAAAGCAAAGACTGTACGCATTTAAATAGAACATCTGGTACTAATGAACTGACTTATTTGAGGGAAATAAATATTAGTTTGCCCACATATAAACAAGCCACCGGCTTGGGTCAATAAATATTTCATTGATTTAACAATTTCTTTTTCTCTGTAAGTATTTTATGAATTTGGAGAAAGAATAGTTGTTGTGTATGCAGCCAAATGGATTAAAATGGGATACATTTTGCCGTCTAACGTTTCGCAATCCATTTGTTCCTTCATCAGATACAATTATGATTCAAAGAAGTGTAACTAAGAGAAAAAGATTAAATAGTCACAGTGTAGAATAATGGATATAGACATGTGTGATATAGACTAATGTAACAAAATCAATGACCTAAAATTAAGAATGAGTTTTAAAGTTCAAAATACGTATTAACAAAAAAAAAACACACGTTAAGAAAATGAGGTTATTCACAGAAATATCAAAAGTTGAGTATAACAAACCCACAGTACATAGTACAAGAGAATGCCAGTTGAGGTTGTGTTCTATATGTGTGTTGCTCAAAATTACATTTTATTACGAAATTGCAAAAACAGTAGTCGCTAGCCTGTCTGCAGTATCTAAATGTAGATGTTTCTCAATTTATTAATGTCTAATTAAATTGAAGGTAGATTAGGCTATTATTATGTTTTTTCATATAAATCGCTTTCCACAGATTAAGATTCCTACAATTTGAAGACCTAATTATGATTTATCAGCATTATGAGTCTTAACATGATATAAATGTAGTTCAAACTAATCTTCGCATTCCTCTTTGTTTGACCTATATATATTTCATTGCAAACACCGCATTTGTCCTTAAAAATCCCAGAGCATTTTTTAAAATCAATAATTTCAACATTACATTTTAATTTCTTTCTTAAAAGTACTAGAATTTTGAAAAACCGGGCTAAGATTGTATTTTTTACACAGGTTTAATATCTGGTTAACTCATAATTCATTAAAGTTAAATCTGCAAAACTTTTTCTTCACTATTTCCTCTGGGATAAGTGTAGTAATATTTCTCAATGACTCTCATTTTATAACCTCTTTTTAATTTTATCTACCACACTTTTCTTATAACCATTCATTTCTGCTGCATGATATGTATATTTCAACTTTTTTTTTTAAATTATCTTCCGCAAGCGTAACGTATTTATTGAAGATAGTAGTCCTGAAGTTTAATTTGGTAACCTAGGATATACTTATTATATTTACACATTTGATATTCTGAGAATATACTTGTATGTAAATCTGATGATGTTAGCATAGCTAATGAAATGTCCATAGTGTTTTAAGATTAAAAAACTGTTGTTATTATAAGTTTATCGGTATTCGTGTGTTAGTTATTAATGTCTGTTTTAAAGTTCATAGGCTTTCCGTAGTTTTTCATGTGTTTTAATTTATTTCTGAAAGCAAACATTTAAACCATTTATTTTTGTTTCCACTTCATTTTTCTAAACGAATGGTTTTATATCATTGAATGACTATTGACTTAAAATACTCGGTTTAAAAAAAAACGATTTTTGCATTCAGTGGAACCCGAAATGGCAAAATATCATTGGTTAGCGAAAGAGAATTTACTTATTCTTACAAAATTCCAGAAGCACAACACTAAAGTGTATCAACAGACAACTGGCGTTTACAGCAGAACTTATACCTCTGTTGAATAATATATTGCTATATTATATCTACATTAGCATAATTTCTGCTTCATAATAAATATAAAGACACTACAATAAACACGAAAGCAAAGATTCCTTATATTAAGTTATAAATACTGTTCCGTAAACGATTGCCGGATTTGTATAGTCGTCGAAAACTCGACATATCTCGTGACTTTCCAGGTAAATATAATAAATGAGATACAATCAAATACAAATATTAGATCCAAAAACGTATAACCCACAAACTTATAGAGTCATTTGCTATAAATACAACCTTAATATCTATAAAATGAAAGACATCATTGATTTTGCATGCAAATGATATTACTATTTATATATATAGTTCACTTCAATAAGAACACAAATATCGGAAAAACGTGCTTGGATGACTCTGAATTATTAAGCAGAAACACGAAGATACGTAAAACTGTCACCTCTTCGAGTATGGATTTAATGAACCAAAAGATTAGATTAATATCAGCGAGGCAGTCATAAGTGTTACTAGTTCCACTTCATTGCCGGAAAGGTTCATGCTTTTTTTTGCTTTAAGGAATTTATTATTATTTTTCTTTTCAGATAAACTTGTCGTTTTTAATTAATTCTTAGGTATAGTTGTGTTTGTTTTATTCTCTATTGTGGTTTTATTCTTGTTCTAATTTACATTTTGGTGTTGAGATTGGATAACCTGTTAACAAAAGTAAATAAAGAAGTAATCTGACAAAAGTTATTAACTGAACAGAGTTGATACGTACATACCTGATATATTATAAATAAAAAATAAGATTCTTTTTCAGTGACGGTGAGGATGTGCCGAAAGCACTAGAGGTTAACATGTAAATATAACTAGAAAATCTGGAGCAGCCGTTGAAAGCGATCTAAACTAAAGAAAATACTATTACAAGAAGAAGTATTTCTCAAGAAGAAGGGCTTGCTATTAGATTAACAGTCATTTGTATTGCTATTTATTAAAACTTTTCTTTAAAAAAATGCTTGTTATGGTAAAAAATAAATAAAGTACGTCACCGATTTATTTGGTTCAATATATTTAGTGCAAAATATGTACCAATATTAAAAGCAAAACTGATGGAATCTAAATAAAACGTAAATTTGCAAAAGGAGAGTTTAATAGAGAATTACAGATATGTGATTCCCGAGAAATATTTAGCCTTAGTATCACATCATTACGAATTAGGACACAGTTCAGACTTTGAAAATGTAAAAACTTTAGAAAAAGAAAAGTAATTACAGTAAAAGAATTTTAAAAGCAATGTTCAACATAAAAAATACAAGCACTATCAATCTCAGAGATGTTAATTCGTTAATTGTAATTTATAACTACTTTATCAACAATTTAAAAAAAAATGTTTTTACTTATTTTTCAACCGTAATTACTGCACTTTAAACCAACAAAACCAGTTTTTGAACATATTTCTTTGATCCAAGACAATATTGTTTACGTCAAAAACCTTCGTTTGAAATAAAAGAAGTTTCTTTATTAAAAAAATATTTATTTGACTTTATTTCTTTGAATGAAAGAAACTTTTGTATCAGTGTGGATTAAGTAAGATACAGCTTAATTCTTTTTTACGTTTTAACCTATCTGTCACTTTTCTCATTTTTCTAATTATTATTTGAACTTTAGAAGTAATGTCATTTGATTCTCTATTGCCATCTATCTTAGTGTTTTCCCTCTGTTTTACTTGTTCCCCATGTAGAAGTACACATGTATCAACGTATTTTGACATCAAAGGAAGGAAAAGAAACATTAAAAAAATTGTTTATGTTTCGAATACGATTTACTGTACTCCACGCTTGTGTCTCTTAATATATGTGAGTTACTTTTCTAGGTTTAGCCCAATTAAAGTGCAAAAAAAAATCGCAGTGGCTACATATTTAAAGAAAAAATTATTGTTAATTTTTTCAAGTTGTGTACTATCTATTTTAGGCTAACTTCAATTGAAGCTTAAAACAATTAAAAAAAGGGCAAGTGTAAGTGGTGAAGAGATAAATTAAGTTTATGCTTTTGAGCTCTGCAATAGGTGTCATCCTTGTTAATAATAGCAAAAAAATAAAATTTTAATTACATATATGATTGTATTTACTTCATCTTACAATTGTTACAGTATGTACACTTGATAATATCAGAAAACAATGCTGATGAAACGTCCTGATAAAATATAAACTGAAAAGAATCAGGTTTTTTTTTAGTCTACCTGATCTCAACGCATAAAACAAACAAAGGGTATCATATCAAGAAATTAGAGATTAGATAAATCCTTCCATATATAAGAAGTACAGCAAAGTGAAATAAATTCATGTATAATGAATAATTATTGTAATTTTTATATTAATAAAAGTTAGAGCACCTGTACTTTTCTTTTTTTTAAAGTAGCCGTCTCTGATAAAAATAAAGTTGATATTTTCTCCCAAAGTTTTTCCAATTTTTTGCCTGTCACCATGTTAATTAGTATAGAAGTAGTATAGAAGCTGCAAAGTATGTAACGACAAAAGGAAGAGAATGCTGCTGAAAAATAAATTACTAACCGTAAGTGAAAATTTAGTATTGGCAAATAAAAAATTCATTTGTATATGTGACAAATGATCAAACTGTTTACAGTAAGCAAAGTCGTGTTTCTAGCAATGATGATTAACACTAAATAACTTCAGTTATACTGATAATGTAAAATATTATTTATGCTTTACATTATTTGGGGTTAATACCTATTTGTTTTGCATGTATTAGTTACCGTGCATTAATTGTAAAAAAAGTATTCATATTACTTACTGTGGATGCTTTGTCTTACTAATGTTACTTAAGTGGATTTACTTACCATAACTAAACTGTGCAATGTATAGCAAGAATAATACTTACTACGAATACTTAAATTATTTATTTGAAGGCATGTTCTTGTATAGTTATCACAACTGACTTTGTCAGGCTTAAGTCATTTTTATGAAATATGGGCGTCTTCAGATCAAACAAAAGAATAGTCAGTAGTTAATTATTACAGAGAATACACCATAGACATTTTGGAATAATATGATTAACAGTTATTTTATTTACCTCAAACGGACTAATATTTCATCAGCAGCGATTAGGTATATTAATTTTTCTATAATATTTAGATATTAAAATTACTGAGGTGCGTGAAATTAATATAAAACTGCTAGATTAAACAATAACATATTTTATTGTTTGTACGGACAATATTTGCTATATTCTAAAAATGTTAGAAAATATTAAAAATATACGAAAAATAAGGTTATCATCTTTATAAAAATATAACTTACAACTTAGCCCAAAAAAGTAGTTGCAACACAATCCGTACACCGTCATTGCAGTTTAATTGCATTACTTTGTAACTTCGATGAGATAAATAAATAGTAGCATCACCTTTCTGAAACAATTAAACACCTATGTACTTACAAACCAGAGGAAAGTACAACATAAGAACATAACCAATATGCGCTAGAAGTACTGTCGATCCAATCGAATGTACCCGAACTCCCACTATCCAAAGTTTTGGTAGTTACCCTAACTCACTGTTCTTTAGTTAGTTTCTATGTATACCTACTAATGTTATTATCTACACTAATTAATAATATTTACTTAAAAGGTTGGAAAACTACGGATTTTTTCTTTTATTTTAAATGACATAATGTTTAAAGAAATAAATCATATCAGGTTACATACAATTATCACTAGGATGGTCAACTTTCGTCTGCGTGCCAGGTCAGTACTAAGTTTCATATATCTGACATTAACGTTTAACAAAAATATACAATACATTGTCAGGAACACGCACAATTATTTATTTATTTAACTATAATCACTATATACATATAAGCCCCTTGCCTGTAGCAGAAATGGTATAGGATTGCTGAAAAGTTTGTAACATTAAGTGTTTTAAGATTTTTCTCACTAAACCGATTTCGTCGCGATGATAAAACATGCTTATATATTGAAAAAGACCGTGCAACATCTACGGATGTAACACATGCATAATTAAAATAATCTGTACAGATATATAACGGATCAGATGCATCACCACCAATCTATAGTCCGATTTGTGTCAACACAGTAACTGTTTATCGCGCACTGTACAAACTATTTTGGCAGCACCATAGTATAAATCCTGGAATTCAGCGATATACCTTTCTACATTATGAAACAGGGGTTTTCTACGTGCAACGCTGTATTACATTTACAATGCGTAAAACGTTAACGGAGAATTGTACTATATCGCATCAAGACTCGACTAACACTGATACTAGATACTAGTGCTGCGAATCGAAACCGGTTTTATGTGAAACCGGTTTTGGATGTGGCGATTAATCGTCTTCAAAACAACACAAAAACCGTAAACGATTTTTAAAAGCAAAAGCGGTTTTCAAAACTAAAACCGGTTTTTAAAATCGGATTATTACGTATTAGATATGTTTTCGAATTTAAAATACATAGCAACCCAAAAAATGTAACGGGTTTTTTTCTGGTTCGTACTTACTTTAGCCCTAGTTTTAAAACAGGTTTTGAAATCGATTTTAAAAACCTGTTTTTTGAAAGATCGGTTAACCAGTTTTTGATATCTGGAGATTTCCGCAGCACTAGTACATACTAGACACACGAATCTGAGGCAGTGATTTTACTGCTTTGAAGATATACAATGGCTAAACGTTCTGCACAGCGCCAGGCGAGTGCGGCCCGTGCAAGCAGACACGTGAGTCGTATAAAATAGGCATATTACATACGTAGGTTAGAGTACAACAACAGTATGGTATAATAATTGTATTTGCTGCTTAGTACCTGGTTTAATTAAAGAAACTTACTCTTTACTCTTTTTATCTTAAGCACGTAGATTTAGATACAGAAGCCTTTCGAAGAACTGTATTTTTTTAATAGCGTAAAAAATATACACACAGAAATGCTACGTGCTTCTTGTTACATCGTTGTAGAGTACGTTGAAAAAAAATCTTGAAGGTTGCTTCAAAAGACTATTGTCATAGCTTTAAGGAAGTTCACTCATTATCTACTTTATATGTCGACCCCGTATAATCGCAACAACCACGCATTTTCTAGTAGTCATCAAAAAAAAGTGCTTTACGATGCCAATAAAACACAGCATTAGGAGTCACCCCAACTGGTGCAGGGTCTGAAAGCATTATGACAGAAAAAAGGTCGGCTAATTATGTGCAGAACGCTTTAATTACATTTTATTGCCCCTTTTATTGAACTTTTAATTATTTCCCGTGTTTAGAGCCTTCTTTAATTACTTAAAACGAAAACAGGCGATGTGCCAAGGAAATTAAAAGAAAGAAACGCGCTCGCACGCACGTCACACTTACACGCGCATAAATTCCAACCCTCTTTTAAATTAGGTATGAAAATATTTTATGTCCCCATGGACGATATAACTTTCATGCTTGGTTCCCAGATTTAAAAATCATTAGCATCGATGATTAATAATGCGTCGGACGGTGTGTCGGAGGTAAGCTACCATTTACAGGACGTTACACCTTTGAGATTTAAAAGAATTTCAGATAAAATTGATGGTTTGGTGGACAGTGTGTTATATTGAGTTGTAAAGGTCACAATTCTGGTGTTGGCATTGTCATGTATTTTTTAACCTCACGGGTATACGAACAATATAAAATTTTTGTTAGGCAGCCGGAATTCTACATTTAGTTTCATAGAAATTATACAGTAGATTGGAATTTATAGGGTGGTTGTATGTATGTACTATATAAGACAAAAGTCTTGCATCAGATTTAGAGCGGGATAGAAATAAAGAGAGAAAGGTATAGACCATCTATGAACTGTGCGAGCGTAGTATAACTAGCACGTCGGCGGCGCGTGCCTTTGATGATAAGAAAATAGCAAACAAATAACGGAGGGAAATATTCAGGCAAAAAAATCCTATTGAATAGGTGGGTGCTTACAGCTAGAAATGTATACATATTATTTATTGAACAGTAAACACAAAAGTATGTTTTTCAGAGAATATGTATGCGGGTTTTAAAGTTTAAGCTTCATTAGTTACTTTCCAATAGTATATTTTGTGTTTTGTACTTTGATTTAATATTTTAGTAAATAAATAAATTATCAAAGTGGTTGTTATCGTATTTATTAAAAAGATATATTATAAAATGTGGTTATACCTATCATGTCGAATTTATTTATGCGTATTAGTTCTAAAAACTCTGAATTTTTTATTACAAATTCTTTTGTGATTGATGTTACCTTTGTTTTTTTATATCATTTAGCCTTTCAACGCGAAACGTATGAGTACGCCGGAAAAGTTTCATTTTCAGCATTCAAAATTTGCTATTGTTCCACATGTGGTTCTTTTTTAACAGGATCCTGGTCGTTATGGTTGTATAAACTAGGTTTCTGCAATTATTTTAGCTCGTCGGCAAAAATTCGGCTTTTAATTCATTGCAATAATTGATTAGTTCAACTAGTTTAGTGTAGGTGATGTTTTACACAGAAATTTTGCTTGTCTTTTGATATCATCGAATGCACAGCAATACAGTAAACTGCTAAAAAAAATTAGTGCAATCTTGGCTTGAAATAATTAAAACTAAGCTAGACGTTTCAACTTTGATACAGTCTTCTTTCAATTGCTTATAATAACATTATTATTGCTATATGTGTAGAATTTCATTACTCCGACTGACATCATCAAGTGGAACTCATAAAATGTATTATTTGGATGAAAATAATAATGTTATAATTATTTCAGAATACATTTACAAATTACATAAAATAGTGACAGCAAATCTTATAACATAATATTAGTTCCACACTAAAAAATTTTAAAAAAATATGAAAATTTCGAATGCTTACCCAAAACCACTGCACGTCAGTTACCCGACATACTATATACCTAACGATGTATAGCTCAGAATTGTTTGCAAATAATTTTTAATTCATATTTCAGTGTACTGTAGATTCACCTACATAAACAATCGAAGATTTTTGTGGAGCTTGGATTCGCATTTAATTTGAAAAGGATGGTACAAAATGGGTAAACATACCTTCCAGCGGAGATACGAGAAAAATAAGTATGTAGTCCTGTGCCACCGTTTCGAGATAAAAACTTTAGTGAAATCAAATTTTAAACCTATCTTACTGTTTTCAAAATATTTACAAGTGTCGTTTTTTTCTCCAATTGCTATTATGCGTTATAATAACTTTCTCTATATTAATCTTATTATAAATTTCACAAAATAGTTTAGACATTTTTGATATACTTTTTTATTTGGAATGCAGAAACGAAGTCTCTTTTTTTTAGGAAATTTTACTCTTTTTTGTATCCTGTTCTTACCTCGATATATTGCAGCCAAATGAATGCGACAATGAATTTTAAAAATTCACATGTACTAAATCAAAACCGCTTACTTCACAAGCGTCTTAATTAGAAACAATAGTTATATTCTCATTTATTGTACCATCTTGTATTTTTACGATACATTTTAGTAATTAATAGGAACTAACCTGCATATTTCGCCTTTGAAGCAACATAAAAATATAGAGGAATACCTAAATGAATGAGAATTTAAGATGGAAAAAACTTAACCTAATTACATCAATAGCGTTAGTTAATTAACGTATGTTATACAGTATGCGCCAATAGTGTAGAAAAGTAATATAACGCCTTTACTATAAAACATATAACAAAATATTAAATACAACAATTGTAACGGGTCGGAAGGCCTTTAGTAAAATTAGCTAAAGATATACAGAGTATTCAGTAAAAGAGTGGAGCCATAAGACTCATTTTTTTTTAATAGCACACCCTCTATGTATTTGAAGATTTAAATATTGCATTGAGGTAGCTTTCCGAATATAAAAGTTTTTTTTTATTTTTGATTGCTGGGTTGCCAAATTAGTCAAGAAAGATGTAAAATCTCGAAATCGTAGTAGCACAACGTATCACGGTGGACATGTGTCAATTTTCCAACAACAATAGCTGGTAAATATATAGGTATGCAGACAGCAGATTAGCTTAAACTGCGGGTATAATAAAATGTGATCATAATTTACAGGTGTTTTTCACAGAAAGACAAATGTATTAATCTCCAAGTGTCATTTATTTCCGTTTTTTAAATGGAACATCCTGTATTTTTTATTTTCTTTTATTCTTCTTTAGGTTGTGTTAACATAACATTATAAGTTAATATTTTTCAAGATTATATGACGTTTTCGAAACGAAGGAGTAATTTTTACTGTAATATTTGTTATGTTGATTAGTAGGCTTTGAAAAAAAATGACTACTATATCTAGAAGGAATTTATAGTTGCCTATCTATCAACAAGACAATAATGTAACATAAACAATTTAATTTTTTACATAAAGTTAGTAAAAATCGGAACAGATCATACGATAATAACTGGTGACAATAAACAATAGCTCATAGCAAATGTTCGCTATGTCGGCCACCTTGCTCTATACACAACGCTACGCTCTTGAAAGGAATTGTTCGCATTGCGAAGAATATCCACGGGAATGTTTGTAAATGCTTGTCGAATTCTATTTTTCATATCATTTTTTGTGGTGGGTGGCATTTTGCATACAAGTTTTTTACATATGCCCACCGAAAGTAGTTTTGTTAGGTCAAATGATCTAGCTGGCCGTTTAACTTGCCCACCTCTCCAATCCAGCTTTCAGAAATTTATTGTATAAAAATACCTTTATTTAATTATATAATCCATGGTTCTTGACTCTGAGTGAGTAAACAGTAATAGGGAAATGAAAGTAAATGGTCCAATTTCTCACAAATTCTTTTATTGACGACAACCAATTTCATCCAATCACGGACATCCTCAGGTCAGAATTCTAACCTGAGGATGTCCGGATGTTATTTAATTACTATGATGAGCTGGTACCCCGTCGTGTAAAAAACACATCCTTTGTCGCACGTTGAGAGAAATATCATCTAATAAATCTGTAAATTCGTGCTGCAAAAAGTGCAAATACCCTTGTTCAATTAAGCCATCATCAAAAAAAAAAAAAGGTCAGACTACAATAGCTCCCTACAATACCACTCCATACATTTAATGATCATATCGTTTGGCTGCGAAATTGTACGAAATCCGTAGTTTCAGTTGCATAATAGTGGAAATTATGTCTTTACGTTTTCATTGTTATGAAATGTCTCTTCGTCAGCGAAAAATACAAATTCGAGGAAGAGTCTGTCTCGTCTTAATTTTCTCTGGGCTCATGTACAAAGCTCCACGCGACTTTCGAAATGAGCATCTTTGAGTTCTTGCATTAGCTTAATATGATAAGGGTGGAACTTGTTTTTCTTTGCGATCCGCCTTATTGATGATCTGCTTATATCCAGTTGTCTCTCCAATTGTCTAGTACCAACATGATGATCTTCAGCCACACTCAATGCAACTGCCAGTTCGTTATCATAATGTAAGGTCAACTTTGTTCGTTCGTGTTTCTCATAGGAAACGGTGCCAGTTGCATCAAATCTTACCATAAATCTTTTAAACGTTTTTGCATTTGGCTGCCTTCTATTTGGGCATTTCAGCTTATAGATTCTTGTAGCAAGTACACATTTTTTTCACTTTCTCAGAGCACATAAATTATGTTAATCATCTCCTCTTTTGGAAAATTTATTGACAAAAATAGTCACTTTCTAGTGAAAGTGTAGTAGTGGGCAAATTTCATATTTGTCAAATTTTTTCTTACTAATCAAGAAAATAAATAATGCAATAGGAATAGGTTCTTGTTTTCGAAAAACATCATATAACCTTGGAAAATCAGTTTAAGAATAATATTATAAACTAATTAAAAAGGAATGAGCAAACAAGAAAATCCAAACCCAAGATTGTTCCATTTAATAATGAGATTAATACATTTGCCCTTCTATGAAGAACACCTGAAGATTATAATTATATTTTATTATATCCGTAGTGTAGGGTCATCTCTTGTCTGTATAACTACCAAATATTGTTTCTGGAAAATCAACACCACGGCTACCGTGCTATGTTTTGTTACTACATGGGATTTCGAAATTTTATGCGTTTCCTTGAATCTATAAGCCTAAAAAATGAGTTTTATAACGCCACTCTTCCATTGAACAGTCTATGTATCTGTAAAAATATTTTCCGGGCTGTCGAGTCGTGGTCTTGTGGAATTACTTGCGTACGTTTCGTTCACAACTGCGGTGAACATCTTCAGCAGCGAGGTCGAAGTTTCCTTCGTGCTGGCTCGTCGTTTAGTGATCCGACGTCAGACAGACGTGACGGACGCTTCAAGCGTGACGGATGCTTTTAATTTGCATCGTAGCCGTGGTAATTAGTTGTATAAATTTATCGTCTGGTAACTGTATGATTTTAATGTAGTTTTCTTGGTATCGATACTACTTCAAATGGGTGGAGACTCAGTGTAGCTTGTATAACACAAATGAATTGGGGTCCATGGAGACGAGATTGTTGAGGGAAATTTTCTAAGAATGATTTTTCATTTTTCATCAAGTCAAACCAATTAAATTATATTTCTGTAATATATCCGAAATCGAAGGGAATTTTTTTGTGAATTGATGTATTTACCATCGGGCTAAAAGTATATAGAAGAACGTGAAGATTTTTGCACATTAGAAGAAATTTGCTGTTTTAACATACGTATTTCGCTGTTTTGAGTGTTATTACATACCCTGGCTGCTTGGAAGGACCTTAATTCCTTTGATACCGGCGTTATACTTTTGATGTGGATCTTTTCTGCAACATTTTTGGCTTGTTACTACGAGGAAACTCCATTCTGGGTGTATGCAAACTGATGTTTGAGGTATTTTGTGTAATTCATGTTTAAATTTCTGTGTAGATAAGTCCGTGAAAAATATTCTTCGGTAAAAGTATTCCGAAAACTTTCAGGTTATTCTTTACATTTGTAAATGACAGTTTAAATTGAAATTTTAATATGTATAGGTTGGTAGATATGGTTCATAAATTCATCCTATGATAGCGGGAAATTTAAAAGTTGTTTTGATATTTAAATTGGAATTTAAGAATTTAAAATGTACTGGATAGTAAATGATATTTTATTTAAATATTGCAAATAAATGCACTCACCTTGAGTAAGAGTCCTTATGCTCTTTAAATGTTTTTGATATAATATTGAATAATAAATTGTGCATGTTATTGATATTTACACTGTTTTTTTTTTAATATAAAAACATTCAATACATTTAATGATTAAAATTATACTATACATTTAATATTTAGTAAAGTAAAAGTCTAATAATAAGTAGGTTATTGATTTAGAAGGCACAAAACGTACAGCCACCACGGCAACCTACCTACTACTGGTAAAAAAATAAAAATGCAACTACTCATTGCTTGATAAGAGGGGAGAATTGTATCTTTGAATATTATCAAACATAGAAGGAAAGGTATCTGTAAAAGAAAACAGATTAAAGAATAAAAACTTATATTTGTTATTAGAAAAAAATATTATTCAGGCAATCCTTTATAAATCATAATAATATATTACTTTTTCATGCAATTGACCTACCTGGTATCGTAGTTATAGATAACGTACGGCAATTTTAGTAGTCTTCTTCACAAAGTTAATGGGTTTTCCATCTTAAATTCTCATTCATATATTCCTTCATATCTTTTATTGTTGATACGTAGTTAGGAAAGGTATATTTAATTTACTCTTCGTCAGTGTTGGTATGTTTAATAAAAACAAATGTAATCACCATTAATTTCGAGCCCCATAAGTATTTAAGTTCTCTTTCAAAGTCTCAGAAAAATATAATGCTTTACTTGCATATAATGAAATAAATAAAATAAACGTCGAATTCTCAAAGAAAAAGCATTATTTCATTGCTTCTTGTTAATTTCATAGTTATCCAAAAATCATTCGAAATACGTGTTAATAGATTTGTCTCAATCACCCTGTATTATTTACGTAGCTTCATTGAATTTCGTTTTTAACCATTTTGTATTAGTTGGGCGACTGAAGAGTAATTTTAAAAATTAGCTGCCTATAAATACTTGATTGAATGTACAACTAAAACTAATCAGGGCTACCAATACGAGCTCGCGGAATTGTAAAGAGTCAATAAATACCCCCCTACTAGTTTTATTAAAAATATCTCTAAACTGACGATATAAATGTCAGACACTCAGTATCTTACACATTGTTATCGTAATTATTTCCACTTAGTAATTCAGAATCTATTGTTTTCTTTTAAATAGATAATCATCCAAGATAGCTTACTCAGATTACATCTACTTATTGTGTCGGTAAATTAGGTTAAATAAGTGACAATGTGTCACGTTTTCGCTTGTCATAATAACGTAATATTTTATCCCTTTCTCTGCAGTCGATATTACAAGTGCAAGACTGTAATAAATCCTAATCGAACGGGAGAATCGAGAAATGAACCGTTAATTGTATTTATTTATACGAGAGTTGATTAATAACTGGAATTAACCTCGAGCACGGAGGTCGAAGTTGAACCATTTTTCTTCATAATCTCTCCCCTATGTTCGGACTAGATATCTTCGTGAATCTTAAATCAAAAAATGACTTGGCGTGTTTTTAACTATATTATTTTTCATCAATTTTTTCGGCCCACATACAAAAGCCAATGCACTTTTAACAATACAAGCATTTAATAAATCAACCAAGCAATCATATTGAGAAACGTCTCTACATGAACTGAATGTTTGAAAAGATAAATACTACTTAATTGAAACTTATATTTCATTCAACTGGACCGAAGCGAAAGCATTTGACCCCATTCGGTGTCATGCAAATAAACTTAATTTTATATTGTTATTAATCATTGTGTAACTATATTAGATATATATACATATTATGTAAATAACGAAACAAGTTTTCACAATAATTAGTAGCAACTATTGTTATTATAGTAACCATTTATTTTTGCCCTAACAACATTAATTTAATACTATTTATTTTACGTGGATACGGGATTTATAAATGTCGTGAATGTAAGTACACTGGAATAGCGTCTAAAATTTGGTCAAAATATGAACAAATAGAGAAAATGCGAATTTACATCAATAACAAACTAAAACAGTTAGAAATTTTCTAAATATCCTTTGAAACATGCAAATAAAAATGAAATAATTAAATTCAATATTCATAAGCTAGGTATATGTTGATCTTTACTGATTGCGTTATAAATTTTGTCCGAACCGAATCAGTTTAAGTTGCACTGTTACTGATAAAGCGCAAAGTGCAGTTTTCAATTTTGTTAATGTATCTGATGTGATAATTAGAAAATCTTAAAATTTTGTTTAAGTGTTTGTTTGATATACTATGATTTTTTCGACTCATTCTTGATCTTTATTATTGATTGATATTGATTAATTGCTTAATTAGGCAGTTGTAACACAAATGTTTTAATTTTCATAAATTTTGATTTTATCTGTTTCTATTAAATGAAATTATATTATACCGGGTGTCTCAGCTCATAGATTCCAGCCTACAATTTTTTATTTATATTGCCTGTTCTCCACTTAAGTATGAAGCAAATGGGAAAGTTTTCATTAATAATTTTACAGAAGAAGTTGCATATAAACTACCTTCATTTTGAAAAATAAAAATTAAAAAAAATATTTGAAATTTATAGATTATTTTTATTTTGTTCCCTAAGTGCTATGGGTATATTCATGATACATTTTTATAAACGTTGTTTTCAGATATGCTTTAAAAACGACAGCCAATTTTTATATAAGGCCTCTTTGATTTTATAATGTAGAAAATCCTGTTTTTAAAGACAGAAAAATAGTAGCATAAGGTTCCAAAAGGTTCATGTATGTATATCTAAATTATAATTCATTTAGTCGGTACACGTTGCAAAAAAAAGAGTTATTTGTCAATTCTTTACGTAATTCCATGTTACAACACAGTGAAAAATAGGAAACAAAAAATGTAGCGTATACATTTTTTTTCTTTCACGAATTTACATATTAACAAACCAGACAGAGTTATAGTGTTTAGTCCTGGAAACAAAGCCCTGCTTCCGGGTTGGTAAATGCTAAAGAAAGAGGTTTTTAAATTTATGGATATTCCAAACATATGTGATTTTAATGAAGTCATGAAGCAGTATAACACACAGAGAAAGAAGTTGAGCAAGCTCGTGAGGACCTCTAGGCGACATCATTGGAGTAAGCTTTGTGTAGAATTGAATAACGACATATGGGATTGTGGATATAAGATCGCCATTAGAGAATTAAGAACTAAGATGCCATATGACATAACGAAAAATTTGGAAATAATAGATGCTTTATTAATGGTGCGAGAAAACAGTATTTAGAGACGACCCGAGAATGAAACAGCTGAACTCTCAACGGCAGTGGAATTGAGGCAGGCTACAGATCTATGAAGGACGGTAGAACTTCTGGCATCGACAGGATCCCTGCCGAGGTAATGAAAATGTTGGTGGCAACAAACCATAATTGGCTACTGGAGATATATAATCAACTATTGGAAGAACGAATTTTCCCAAAAGAATGGAAAGTCCCAAGAGTGGTCCTTCTCCCAAAACCAGGAAGAGACTTAGACAATTAACTTCGTACAGATCTCTGTGCTTGCTAAATACTGTACGAAACCGTAATAAGAGCTAGGATGATAGAGGAGATTGATGTGAAAGGTGCTTTTGCAGAAAACCAATTTGGTTTCAGAAAGGCAAGGTCTACTATACACGCAATAGAAGACGTTCAAAAGATAATTACTGAAACGTATGTGCACCAATTATGTTCGGAAAACTAACTAATGAAGTAAATCGTTTGACATTGAAAACTTTATTAATTCGCTGTTTTGTTTTTTCCAAAACTACTATTTTAAATACAAATTTACACATAACATGTTAAATATATAACAATTACTGAATGCAAGCATAGATGGTATACATTAATAACCTTGGATGTGCGAAACACATTACTATGACTGATTATGGGATAATCTTAAAGAAACTTGTTAGTAGAGGGATTTCAAATCATTTAGCTAATATAATAGTAGACTATTTCACTGTTAGACAACTGCGTTTAATTAGAGGAGAGGCCGTACCGAATGATTTGTTTAATGACATTTTTGACGGGGACTTTGATGGGAAATGTCACTGTTGTTGGATATGCGGATGACTTGGCGGTAATAGTTTCGGAGAACAATAAATATAGACTCATGGTGCATGCTAGCGGGAACCTGTACAGAATAAATAATTGGATAGTCCGGAATAAGTTAGAGCTTGCACCAGAAAAGACCGAAGCAATTACTTTAAAAGGGAGTAGGATTACAGATGAGGTATAATTTGGCATAGGCCATCTTAAGATCGAACCCAAAAAAGCCTGAAATACCTGGGGGTAATATTTGATTAAAGATTTTCCTTTGGGGAACATATTAAGCAGATTTTAAAGAAGGCGGAGGAAAGAACGGCGATGCTTTCACGAATTATGCCGAACGTAGGAATACCGTCGTGTGCGAAAAGGGAAATGTTAGCTAGTGTGGTAACATCGATTTTACTTTATGCTGCACCGGTGAGGTATCCAATAATGGACAGAACAGTTTATAGAAGCGTGACGTATCATACCATACTGATGCCAGCATTACAAGTCATAACCGGCACGCTGCCTATAGACTTATGGAATATGGAAGAAAGTATGTGCACGACAATGGAGGCTTAAATTCTCACGATACTGCAATGAGCAAAGTACTAGACCTGTGGCAGGAACAATGGAATGGATATTACTTAAAAGCACAAATAAGACCGTGGTTGAAGTGTAAACGCAGGGTAACGTATTACTATTTGACACAAGACATATCTGGGCATCGAGAATTTAGAGCCTATGCGTACAGATTTAAGAATGATGATACACCACAATGTGCGTATTGTCCAAATGAGCATGCTGTCGGGCACACGATTTTCTTCTGTTACAGATGGAAGGCCAAGAGAGAACACATGAACAGACTCCTAGGAATGATATCATCTCCCAATAACCTAACGACAGCAACAATCCGCTCGGAGTGGCACTGGAAGGTAATCCATAAGACGATAAATTGCATTATGAGAACAAAGGAGGCTGAGGAAAGGAAAGCTGGTGCGGTTTTGACTTACAATTAGGCTGGAGGCAGCGACTACTTCAACAGCAAACCCGAACTCCCAATTCTCCTTATATGTAGAGGGAAGGGAGATGTAGAGAAACAAGCCACAGACTTTATGGACTGGCAATCTGGTATACCTGATGTATATTTGTTTAAGATGGTTCCAGGGTAAAAGTGTAGGCAAGTTTCATGGAGCCCTCTTGTTCTGATTAGTGACTAGTTACGTCAGCTATGTCCCCGGAAAAAAAAAACTATGTGATTTATTATTATAATTATTATTTTCTTTTTTATTAAAATAATTATTATTGTTATGCAATAAAACAAGTTAAATTGAATAATTGTCGTCATCTAGTGCATGATGAACGACATGAGACACTACACATTAAAACATTAGATAATTTTTCTTGGTAAAAATCGCCTTTTTGATGATTTTCTGCACTGAATGGGAGTAAATGTACAGAAACTTAAGGAAAATGTCAAAATATTAGAAATTTTCCCATAATACAAGTATTTTACGTAAATATTGTAGGAAATTTTTTATTTCTTAGAAAAAAGTGTCTAACATTGTAATATTACCAAGGGAAATATTAGCATATCTGAGGAAACACTTAAAATTTCTTCCAATTTGGAAAATTACATTTTTTACAAGAACATTTTCATTTCGACGATATTTTCCTTTTCGTTAGGAAAAAAATCAGAAATACTGAACTTGTCTTTGTATGTTACTTGTGAGTATTCCAGCTTACATGAAAAAACCTTTGAAAAATTACTTATAGTTAGAAATATTACTTCTAAAACTAAAATTTCTAAAAATACCTAGACGGTTTTAGGGGCACAAAATTGCCGCCCCAAAACCCTACAAGAATTTTACCAAAAATTTTTTGGTCTGTACTATTGTAATATTGTTATTGGTTGCATTTTTTCAACGCGTTTTTCGCGTTATTTAAAACTACGTTGTACTTGCAACGTTATTGTTCCTTTATTGTTTGCTGCTGTAACAAATTTGTATCGAAGTGCATTTGTGCATTTTATACATTCAAACATTGCTTCGAAATTCACTTAAATGCGTATGCAGTTGTATCGTATCAGGTTTTAAAAATAATCTGTGCGGAATTCCTTGCCTCATAAATCATAACCAGATAAATCACCCTCAAAGTGGGCTCCGTTGCTCAAAGAGTAATTAAATTTATTAGAAATGTCATCTGGGATATAGTAGACCGTGTCTGCGTATCGTGTCATTAAAGGGACGCATAAGCCACCGTGCATGCATCACCCGGCTGCTAATGAGGACGGCACTTTGAGGTGGCTTTGCTGAATATCGCTACTACATAGAGCTGCTGGCAAGCGATCTTCTTATTAGCTTGTCTGGGCGTACAAGTACACGCTATGCAGATAGTGTTTTTAAGATCGTCCAAGATACAATTACTGGACACCGCACAATTATTTAATAATCGTACGCCGAGTTCTTGTTGACATTGTAGTGACATCTTTCCCTGTTTGTAAAAAATATATTTTCAATATTTTTTCATTGTCGTCTATACTTATTACAACGAAAATAATATACCTTACACAATAAAAATGTATAGATTAATAATTAATTTAAAATTTATTTGCATTCATTTTATTATTTGATGGTTACAACAATGTATTTAGTATTTAGTGCTCCAACCTACAATAACCCTCTTGTTCCCTTTAATACAAAGACCCCTTTCGAAAGTTTCTACATATACCAGAAAATGTCTATGGTTTAACATAACTATAATTTCACTAATTATAAGGTTTAAATTCACTATTTTCACTACCTATTTTTCTCAGTGCATGTATATACAGTGAATCTCAAAATTCATGTCATGCCCAAGGGAGGCGATATCAAACTTTCTTCCTTATGGAGTTCTTCTCTTATTCTCGGAGTGCTCTTATTAAAATTACTGCCGATAGACCTTCTTTCTTACATATATACATATTATAACGCATTTTCATGTGCAGAACTTGGTCCTAAAATAACATCGTAATTTCAAACGTGTTCACGGTCGCTGCTATCTTACATAACAGTTAAGTTAAGGAAGGTTTCGTGCCAACTATGGATAGAATCGTAACTGGTAACGTATTTTCTGACGGAAGTATGTTTGTTACGTCTGACGATATGCCTAAAGTGTTTTGGAGGTTTTAAACAAATTGCATGTAGGGGAGATACATCCAGTGAGAGACGTTGACGATATTAATTGCCTGGTTGTGTTATTTCGGAATGTTTTGTATGTTTACAGCTACCGTAGTTGTTTTCAGTGTTGTATTTTCTTATTATAATTAAAGAGTTATTTCCTTCAAATAAAAATATTAATTCCTGTCTTATTTCAATAACAAGTGAGATAATCCTATATTTTAGAAATAACAGACTTTACGGATTTCTATATCCACAATGTTTAAGTAACTTTAAAAATGTACCTAATGTAAATTATCCATTGTTTAAAATTTGAAGGATTGTTTTTGCATAGAAAGTGAAGAAAATTGTTGATTGTCTCGATTCATTAACCGAATAAGAAAATATGTTGGTCGGAATGTTTATTTTGAATAAAAGGAAAATACAACCTATACGATACCCGAATTTAGAACTTGTCTTAACCTGACACACGATCCTTGGAAAGACTTCCCTAGAGCTCGTTATAGTTTTTTTTATTTATACCAACGATAATTTCCTTTGTAATTTTATCCACTTGCGTAGTCGTCTTTGCAATAGTTTAAAATATTGTGTGATTATTTATGGGTCTATATTTTCATTTTGTGTGTTTTTTTGTTTACCCAATATTATATGATTACTTTATTGTTTATTCAACCTAGTCGAATCGCATCGAAACTCTGGGTGAAAATAAGAACTCTTAACTAAACCCGCAAATCTTTACTTATTTTTCATAACCTGTTCGCCGAATCCCTTTTTAGAATTTTAGAAATAAATAGGAGTTTACTTTTCACGCTGGTAGAAATGTTATATTTAACTAAGATCTATGTGCATTCAATGAAAATAATATATGTGCAACATATTTTCAATCTACAAGATATTAGCAGCTTTTTTTATACAAATTTGATCTAGTGAATTATTTGTATATAGTATTGTTAAAGTTAAAAAGTATATATTTGCAAAAAACACGTTACAATAATTAAACATAAGTATGACAACAGAAATATTCGTATTTTCCAACAGCAACCCGTACGTGACCGTCTCGTTTTCTCTACGTTTTCTAACTGCCCCCTGGTGATCGTTGCGTTTCTACCAACCCTCGCTCATTTGAATTTTCGCGCTAACACTCGGCCTCGCTACCACAGGAATCGTCCTCGATTTCCGGGTCACACGGTTGGCACCATAACTTCATGCGGTCGGATGAATACACTGAGTTGAACTTCCGTTGTGTTCTTTCAGCACCTTCGATGTCGGTCAATCGGTAGCGGTCATTCCCCAGAACGTCAGTCACTTCGTATGGTCCTTTGAATAACGTTTCAATTTCTTGGATTCACCACTAGCGACTGGTTCTCTTTTAATCAGCACCAAATCTCCTGGTTGGTATTTGTGCGTCTGCTTTCGGTGTGCATCAAATCGTTCCTTCTGTCTGGCTTGCTCCAATTCTATCTTCCGTAATGCCTCATCACGCAATACTGTTGTATCCAGCGGTTCTCTTCTGCTAAGCTAATATCAGTTTATTCTGCAAGGCATTTCGTGTTGGAACCCAAATAGTAGGCTGTGTGGTGACTGTCCAGTAGTTGTGTTTGCCATACTGTTGATAGCGTATTGTATTTGTTTCAATTTGGTATCCCAATCGTCCGTCTTCTCGTGTATGTGATGTCGTTAGCGCAGTCATTAAGGTCGATTGTATCGCTCAATTTGCCCGTTTGCTCGCGGAGTTGCAGTGGCATTCTTTCACATGGGAAATATCGTGTCGATGCAGAATGTGTTCAAATGTTTGAGGTAAAAGCCGTTCCTCGATCAGATATTAACCTACTAGGGGACCAAATACTGCAAAGACTTCGGTCAACATTTGGTAACATGTTTTGTCTTCGTATCTTTAACGGCCTCCAAATAGATGTCTTCGTAAAATTATCGATATACGCGAGGACGTGCGTATTTCCTTTCAAGCTTTTGGGAAGGGCCCAAGATGGTCTATATTTGCAGTGTGGAAGGGATCGGTATTCTTTCGATGTTGTGCAATCTCTCCTCCAACCTACCAGCTTTCGACTTGTGGTATGCGCATTCTACGCATGAGTTTAAATAGTTTCTCACCTTCTTTGCCATTTCGAGAACCAATAATGTTGCTGATTTGTTGCATGGTCTTATCATATCCAAAATGGCCCATGTCGTCACAACAACCCTTGATTACTTTCCAACCTACACCTTTAGGAACACCCACTCAACTCGCCATCAACTTTCCGATAGAGTCTGTTGGTTTTTAATTTATAATCATGATGGACCTGTTTTTCCATATTATTCTCTGGATGCCGTCGCAGGATTTAATGGATTTCCTTCAATTTGAATCTTGAGTTGCATGGTTACCAGCCAGCTCTGATTCTTCAATCCTGACACTGAGAACGTCTAAGGATGCCATGTCCACGTGTTGTGCGTCTTCATACGGATTCCGGTTAAAGGCATATGCGTGAGCTATTTGCTTTTCCGGTTTATAAATACTGTCGAAATCAAATTCTTGTAAGCGAAAAACCCATCGAGCTACTCTGGGAGTTAGATTGCGCTTTTTCGTCATACTTTTCAAAGAGTTGCCTTCCGTTACAACCCTAAACTTACGTTCCAGCAGATATATTCTGAACCGCTCTATAAACTCGAGCAGTGTAAGAGCCTCCAATTCATAGCTGTGATAACGTTGTTCTATGTCCGACGTTTACCTGCTGAAATAGGCAATTGCTTTTAAAGGGTCGTCTGGTAACTTCTGTAAAAGGATCCCAGAAAGACCCTTTTTGCTCACGTCCGTGTGAACCCCGAATTCAGCTGTTGCGTCGTAAAGAGCTAATACTGACCTCTTCACTAAGCTTTCCTTTACACTTTGGAAAGCGTTCTCTTGATCGGTTGACCATTCCCATTTTTCATCTTTCGTGGTTAGCAAGTTAAGAGGTTTCACGATCAACGAATAATTTTGGACAATTTTCTGAAGAATCCGTTAACCCCAGAAATTGACGTATTTCATGAACGTGTTTAGGTTTCTTGGAGTTTTTCACAGCGTCTATCTTCACTTTGCCTGGGGGAACACCATATCTCTATTATTTCCATACCCAAATACTCAACACTTTCAAAGAGAATCTGCTTTTCGCGATTCAATGTCAAGCCTTCTGTCTTAAGCATTGAAAACACAATTCAGCTTCTCGAGTCCTTCTTGCACTGTTTCACTCGCGATTAAGATATCGTCCATGTAAATATGATTACATCTGGCCCTAAACCTGTGAATATAGTTCTCATCAACCGGGTTAAATACACTCGGAGCATTTACAAGCCCAATGGCATGCGCACAAACTCAAAAACCCCTTCATCTGTTACGAATGCGGTAAGATGACGGCTTTCTTCCGCAACCGCTATATGATAACCACTCGCGAAATCTAGTATTGTAAAATACTTCATTTTTGACAAACGATCTAATTGTTCGTTAATACACATAGTACGTATTTCTTCCTCGTTACTGAATTAAGTTTTCTGTAGTCCACGCACATGCGTTCTCCTCCCGTACTTTTACCGACAAGAACGACCGGACTGGCGTACAAAATTTTGATGCGCGCACTGTTTCTGCCTCTATCAGTTCGTTAACCGTATTTTTCAGGATGTCGCGTTGGGAGTAGGGTAGGCGGTAAGGCCTACAACTCACGGGTTCGATCGATGTCAGTTCAATTTTTATCTCCACTTTATCAGTCCTTCCAATTTCTGTGAAGCTCTTGGCAAAATATTGAACATTATCGTTGATAAGATTGGATAGTTTCTTCTTGTTACCTTCATTTAGATCCTGGTTAATTACGTAATCTTCATCTATTTTTTCTGGTCTGTTGCCTTCTTCTTTAACATCTAAGACTTCATTGTGCTTCATCTTCTTTGAATCTTAATTCCTCTCGTCAACTTCCATTATTCCATTTGTAACATCTGCCATCTCACTACTATTCATCTCAACAGGAAGTTGGGATGAATAGAAGCAAAAGGAAGAAAAGAAGAGGCAAGGACTTCCTTCCTTGCCTCTTCTTTTGCTTCTTCCCTATTCTGTCAGGTACCTTGAGTTCGCTTGATCCGCAACCATTGATCTTCTTTCGTGATTTTGATACCAGCTTGGTTAAGGGCACTTCTTCCAACAACAACCACATCGTCTTAGTATTTATAGAGCACAATGTAAATTTTTGCGTCAATGCTGGCTTCATCTATCTTTAAAACACCTTCAAATTTCCCAATTGTTTCGTATGTTCATCCACTAAACCCTCTCAGCAAAATTTTACACGGTTCATAGTTACATCCGAGTTCATGAGCATTAGTTCTCCTTAAAGTAACTACTTCGCTGCCCAGATCAATAAAAACCATACTTCTACCATCTATGCTGATTAATTTAGGATATGGGTCGTTTGGTGGTTGTGCTCGGGCAATTATATTTACGGTTCTTGGTGTCAAATGGAGAATCCTTTAGGATGTGACCAATATCCTCGCATTTAAAACAACGTGTCTTCCATTGGGGCTTGGGGAATTTCTTTTTTTTTAAATGTATCCTAATTCGTTACAATTAAATCATTTTTTGTTTGTTTCTTTTTCTGATGTTATACTCGTAGACGGATTCGACAGTGTCGTCGATTGTCTTCCTTGAAAATTTCGTACTGTATCTTTATAATAATTTTCCACAAGAAATCACGCGTGTCATATGGACTACTGATGGCTAAAAGCTTCGCTAAATCTCTATCAGTTATTCCCCCTATAATGTACTTTAATGTTGAATCATCGCTCAACTTTCTTTTATCCGCAATGCGCTTCGTATGGTAGCTGCAGTGTTCATATGATTCATCGACCTGTTTCCTACGTCTACTTAATTCAAAAATTATATCGGCGTCGTCGGTGGTAAGAGGAAAATCTAGTAGCAGCTGTTGTTTGAATGACTCCCAATCAGAAATTTTATACTGCACTTCCGCAAACCACATTTTAGCAGCGCCATTTAATTTACTCATGGCATTCAGCAGTAACGTTCTATCATCCCACTTAAAAATATTGGCTAAATTTTCAGCTGTCGCTACTCATTGTGAAGCGCTTATCGAATTTGGCTTACCTGGATGAAATTCCAGTACCACCTGCATTGCATCATGATGGTAATGAACCCTATGGTTGTTAGACGTACTTTCGTTCAATAATTTCTTTTCGTATTGTAGCAATTCCCTTTCTCGCTTTACTAATTCCCGTTCTTGCTCAATTAAGCGCCGTTCCTATTCAATTTGTAACCGTTAAACTTTCGGTGTCACACCTCCTCCTGACGTATTTCGTATTGTTGAATTTACTACACGTTGTATATCATCACTGCGATTAATAGAACTACTACTGTTTATTGTTGGATTTCGTGGTAGATTAAAGTACTACTTCTTTTATTCTTTTAGGAAAAAACAGATCAAAACAAGTTACTGCAAACTTCATGTATATATTTATTACACAACAACAACAACCATTTTTTTTTTATATCATAACAACCACACAAATACTTGATTCTACATTTCTCATTTGGTTGGAACATACTTTCATTGCCGTATTTCAACATTTATGACATATTTTTTTTAGATATTCAAGCTATTTCGCACATCACCTTATGGAATATGTTCGTTGGTTAAACTGTTGTGATTGTTTTCCGTCAATTTCACTTTTCCGTTATCCGTAATATAACTCTTCAATCCGTACACCGAAAACAAAACAATGTTCTCCCTAAACCTCAAACACGTATTCTCGCGTTTTTCTGTTTCTGGCGCACCACCGTTTATTATATTGTGATAGTTCACTCGTTCACTCGTTGTTTTTTTGTCTGCCAGTTCTGCGTTGACTCACGTGTCGTCCGTACCTTCGTCGCGCATGCGTTCGTTTATCGTTGCATATCGCTATTGCTTGTTGGTTTACTTCTCGATAGTTTCATCACTCGTTAATTCACTGATATTACCGTTATCCTACCGCTACTTTGTTAAAGTTAAAAAGTATGTATTTCTAAAAAAAAAATACGTTGCAACAATTAAACACGTATGACAACAGACATATTCGTATTTCAAAAGAGCAACCCGTACGTGACCGTCTCGTCTGTTCTACGTTTTCTAAACGCCCCCTGGTCAGTGTTCGTACACAGTAAAAAATGTTTTGCTAATTTAACTACAATTTAGCAAAATACTTATAATAACTTAATTACAGTTAATATTAACACATTCTTTTAGTAACATTAGCAAACCGGTTTTTTGTTAAACATCTAAAATCGTATTTTACTCATAATCTAGTTAATGTAACAATTTATGTTGTTGAATTAATAAATTTAACTTTAACTAAAATATATGTCTTCCAATTACAAACACGGTATTACAAACTTAACAACTTAAATGCATTGGTAACTTCTTGTCTAGGTAAATTACAAGAAAAAGTATATTCGAATTTACAATTTATATTTATTATAATTATTTCTTAGAACAAAATTAATAATTCAATATTTAATCATATGCATTAGCATCAAGGCATCACGCAAAATCACTTTAAGTTGAATACACGCAAAGTGCAGTAATACAACTTGGACAACATAAACAAAACAAGGAGCTAAATTCTAAAAATATCATAGTATCATAGGTTCATATAATACATTATAAGTTAATCAAACGGAGTCTAATTTATTATTGTATTTAGGATATATAGGAAAGTTGTTAATAAAAAATTATCGATTATTATAAATTTCATAACAATTCATATTTATACCATTTTATACTATTCATTACTATTGATATGGTACGTTGCAATTACGTCATTTGTCATGTGCATGCATTTTTAACCTGATGCCACCACCAATGCACCAACAACGCCATTATACCTTAGATGTGTACGGCGTATCTCTAGTTCAACGTGATTGAGCCTGATTCAACTATTTAGTTTATTGTGTGATTTCATTGTTTTCTTTAGTGTTGAGGATCAGTTGTAATGGTAAGTACAAATTATTGTATGAATTACATATATTGTTTGTATATAGGGTAAATGAGAACAGCAAAGCAGTTCTGATTGTCATATTTATCGATTGTAAGGTAGAATTAATTAGTAATTTACATTAATTCCGTCAGTCCCGTGACTGTGCGTCGTAGGGAGCTTTCTCTGTATAATGAATTAGTCAATACATATGCGGAAAATCAGTAATAAAATAGTAAAAGTAAAAGTAAAAATTAGTATTTAAATTAGATGCAATGATATGACAAAATGGTTGTTTATAGCCTGTCAAATCTATCCTGAGTTGGTAGGGAAGGATTTGGAGCTGCAGGATCCGGAAGGGGCGACAATAACTACTGCCTTTTACCTACATTTTTAGATATTTCCAGGAAAGGGGTAATAATAGTCGTCGTAAAGAAGAATGGTTTGTAACGAGTCGTTTTTATAAAACATTATATTAATGTTGATTGTTTCAGAGAATTATTTCGACTTAAAAATACTCCTGCAAATGATAGCCCATTATCAACATTTTCACAGATATACACTCATCCAGAGACTTGCAGTACTGAAACTGTAATCAGTGTAAGACCATCAAGTGAGTCGGTCTGCTCCAGTTTTTTCATCTACCTACCCCACCTAGTCGCAAGGGAGCCAAAACCGGGCATTAGTTTTATAAAAATTGATTTGCCAATTT
Organism: Protaetia brevitarsis; assembly: GCA_004143645.1. Taxonomy (NCBI): domain Eukaryota; kingdom Metazoa; phylum Arthropoda; class Insecta; order Coleoptera; family Scarabaeidae; genus Protaetia; species Protaetia brevitarsis. Next base: position 4,843,585 of record RXPK01000216.1, read on the forward strand.
CTCATTAATGTTAAAGTAATAATGAACATTAGTTAATTTTACGAGTACAATAATTTATTATCAAATTAATAAAGAAATTTAATTAATTTCACAACAATTATTATGAAATTAACAAATAACATTCATTAACTTTACAATAATGTAATACGATATTAATAAAGAAAATTTTGTTAATTTTACAATAATTTATTATATTTATTTGGAAATAATTTTAAATTAAAAAAATAAGTTTCATAATTTTACAAAAAAAGTTGGTAAGGTATACTAATACAAATTTTAAATTTACCAACGTTTTGGTTGTGAACTAGAATTTTAAAAGTAAATTTTACTAATTTATTTAATAAGTATAACAAATACATTATTGTTATATTTAACTATAGACGCAGCGTAAATTTTATAAAATATAGGAGTGGACCTGTGGGAACTAAAAGTTGGAGTTATATTAACATTACTTTTCTTACTGTGTATATACCTTGATCGACAATTCCCAGTGCCGACACGAAAAATTCCCGTTTTGACACTGCAATTCCCTTTTGTTGGCGGCAAATACAAATTTATTAACTTTTTTTTAATAAATTAATTACTAAATTAAAATAAATGTACCGATACAATGACAGATTTCATTTTAACTAAAGCAAATGGAAAACAAAATACAAAAAATAATAAAAATTGAAATTTATTTTTATTGATGCAATAATAATATTTTATCCAATAATTCCCTCTAAAACGAAATTTTTTCCCTCTAACGTTCAAAATTCCTTCTAAAAAAGGAATTTCCCTCTCATATACGAACACTGCCCCTGGTGTTCGTTACGTTTAAACTACCCCTTTCTATTTTGAATTTTCGCGCTAACACTAACGAATTACATGACCGCTGAATGTCAAAAATTTAGCATGCAAATATGAATGTTCTAAGCTTTACAAAGGCAAGTTGATGGTAAATGATGGTAAATAGTAGTGGTATTCTAAAAAGTATTGTATACACCACGGCAGAAAAATACCTTTATCGAATCCATTCGATTACTCGCCTCTTCTTCCACTCTTCATACTCGTTTAATCATTACTTTACCACGTCGGTACATAAATAACTACTAATGAAGCAAAAAATCTAACTTATTCACCAATATTCTCCCGCAAGAAGTTATTCAACTTCTTAAGAATAAACTTTACTCTATCAATTATCATCGTCAAAACTTCATTGAAATTTATTTTTATTGATGCAATAATATTTTATCCAATAATTCCCTCTTAAACAAAACTTTTTCCCTCTAACGTTCAAAATTCCTTCTAAAAAGGGAATTTCCCTCTCATATACGAACACTGCCCCTGGTGTTCGTTACGTTTAAACTACCCCTTTGTATTTTGAATTTTCGCGCTAACACTAACGAATTACATGACCGCTGAATGTCAAAAATTTAGCATGCAAATATGAATGTTCTAAGCTTTACAAAGGCAAGTTGATGGTAAATGATGGTAAATAGTAGTGGTATTCTAAAAAGTATTGTATACACCACGGCAGAAAAATACCTTTATCGAATCCATTCGATTACTCGCCTCTTCTTCCACTCTTCATACTCGTTTAATCATTACTTTACCACGTCGGTACATAAATAACTACTAATGAAGCAAAAAATCTAACTTATTCACCAATATTCTCCCGCAAGAAGTTATTCAACTTCTTAAGAATAAACTTTACTCTATCAATTATCATCGTCAAAACTTCATTGAAATTTATTTTTATTGATGCAATAATATTTTATCCAATAATTCCCTCTTAAACAAAACTTTTTCCCTCTAACGTTCAAAATTCCTTCTAAAAAGGGAATTTCCCTCTCATATACGAACACTGCCCCTGGTGTTCGTTACGTTTAAACTACCCCTTTGTATTTTGAATTTTCGCGCTAACACTAACGAATTACATGACCGCTGAATGTCAAAAATTTAGCATGCAAATATGAATGTTCTAAGCTTTACAAAGGCAAGTTGATGGTAAATGATGGTAAATAGTAGTGGTATTCTAAAAAGTATTGTATACACCACGGCAGAAAAATACCTTTATCGAATCCATTCGATTACTCGCCTCCTCTTCCACTCTCCAAACTCGTTTTAATCATTACTTTACGACGTCGGTACATAAATAACTACTAATGAAGCAAAAAATCGGAACCTACCGTAATGATTTCCAATCTAACCCGACGTAGTTTTAATCTCAATCGAACGAGATCATGATTGCATATAGCAGTTTATATTCATCACTAATAACCCTCTGGTTAAATAAAATGACAGATAGTCACTGACCTGAACGTTAATCGTTTTACTGAGGCGAGAAAAAATTGTAATTGGATGTGGTGCTGATGTTAAGTGAACCATTGTTTTCAGTCGTACACGTTGCTGGCTAAATATCCTGATGAAGCAGAGTGGAAAATATAAGCTTGCGGTCGTATACGAACAAGCGGTTAACCACATTATATTCCTGCCGAATCTACGGGACGTTGCAGTGTTTACTGTGCAAACGAATTCACATCCTTTATCTATGATATATAAAAAAAATCGCGATGTAGCGCGAATTAAATCGATGGGTTTCTGGAATATAAATTAATCAACTCTGCATTGCATTGATTACATTGCTATTAAAAGAAGAGGTAAACATTTAAATTTTTATGAATATTGCTTTAGCCAAAGGAAAACATCAAAGAAAACCATTTACAGAGTGTACACTTCTTTATTGAAAATGAAATGAAATTAATTAATTCTTCCAGGCTGGCTCTGTGTGAGTACATGATTACGACAAAAGGTGAATTGAAAATCCGGTCCAAATTTCACAAACCCTTTTCATTAATAATGAAAGAATGGGCGACATGTTTCAAGCGGTTAAACCACTCATCTTCAAACCGAAGCTGGCCACCAAAATAGGGCAAAATAGAAATATTGAACATATGTGGAAAAATCTTTTTAACTAAATTTAATGATGACAAAAATACTCGAAACTGTGGCACTGGTAATACTGCGAACTTCTCTCTCCTAGACCCCTCACCACAAACTGCACTAAACCGGACGTACGTTTCAATAGCAAAGTTATCATCATTAGCAGAAACACTGAATGCTAAATTTAACTAAATTTAATGAACCAAAAGTTAAATTTTGAGATTAAAATAAAAATAAACTAATAAACAGTTAAATGATTAATGATGAGAAAATAATAATAATTAGAAAGAAAAAACTTAATACTTACAGTAAATAAAACAAAAGGATTAGGTCAAAGTATAATAAAATTAGCTAAAATTGTTCAAAATACTAAGTAGAAATGATGAAATTGTGAACTTGGAGGAGATAACCATTAGACCCGATGTTGCTTTTACTAATTCCCCCGCTTATTTGCTTTCGAGATGATTGAACACCATTTTGAAAGATGTATTTAGGGAAGATTTTCCTTTTGTTGTAAAGAATTCAGTTTTCTTAGGTGTTTCTAACTTATTCACCAATATTCTCCCGCAAAAAGTTATTCAACTTCTTATGAATAAACTTTACTCTATCAATTATCATCGTCAAAACTTCATTGAATTAATTAATTTATTTAAAATTTGTTTGAAACAAAATTCGTTCATTTTTATTTTAATCTTAAAATTTAACTTTTGTTTTATTAAATATAATGTAATTTTCCCTATTTTGGCTTCCAGCTTTGACCTGAAAATGGGTGGTTTAACTACTTGAAACATGTCGCCATTATTTCATTATTATAAAAAGGGTTTGTGAGATTTGGACCTGATTTTCAATTCGCCTTTTATCGAAATAAATTAACACGGATATGATTGAAATAATATATTGTAGCAGTTACCTTAATAAGCATTGAACATGTCTGATTTTGTAACTAAATAATTTGCATTACAGAATGGAAGGTAATAAAAAGGGAAGTAAAGGAGAGAATCGACATATTGAGAGGATTCTTTTTATGAAATGAGGCAAAGTAAATCATTTTTGGGGACCTATAACTGGAAAAAAATATAAAATGCGTCCACCTAAGTCGAAATAACATATGTGTACTAACTGGAATTTTTTCGACTACAAAAGGTTACATAAGTAGGCTTGGAATGGTAGAGGAATGTAGATTTTGCGGGGAACAGAATGAATGAACTGCTGCACACTACAGCATTCTGCTGTTAGCGCTGTACCTAGGAGCATGTGAAAATAAAGAGGGGACTTGATCATCTGAGATCTTCTCACACTTTTGCGGCCTGTAACATGCTAAAAAGTCGGTTATACAATAATATACAATAATATATAACAAATGTACATAGATGACAAACAGGTAAAACAAAAGAAAATGTCTGTATATAACATGGGAATTTTTTCCATATGCTGCACACTTTCTGCCGGTCATTGTATATATGAACATAGTAAAATTCCGAAAAAAAAGCGTATAAACAAACAAAAAAAATGAGGGATTCCTAATTGAATATATTCAATAATTCGAAATTGCTTTCCAAATATTTTTGCTAAATAAACGTGAAATCGACAAAAATAATGTAAATACAGTGTAAATGTTTTTTATTAATCTGCTTCATTATCAAACACAATAGCAGTGCTACTTTTTTTAGACCTAGCAATGCTGTATTTTTTTTTTTTGCGGGTTGTAAGTAATAATATTATATATATATCGATATTGCACGCTGCCCTAAAAAGAACTTCTCCATCGGAAGAAACGCGTTGATAAATGATTTTATACCCATTAGTTGCTAAACAAACATTTTGATGTTGCTTGTTCGATAACGCTTGCGTAATGCAAGTTCATAATGCCGATCCTATAATATTATTTTATTTACATTTGAAAAATTTATGCTGATATATATTTTTACTTAATGTGAGACTTATAGATGAAGAAAATCGTTATATTAGGAGGAGGGAATCAATCGAATGACTAACGAGATCTCGCGGCTGACCTCTACTTGATTATTTCTTGTTCGAAAGTGAACATACATCCCCAAACCTCGCACGTGGACTGAATTGCAACTACAAATACGAAATGATAAAGTACGTGAAATCTCTTCGAAAAATATACCGCTCAGATTGAATTCAATTATTGTTTATGGATCTGCCAAAATGTCCAAGGACAACACTTTCAATATTTGTTATAAATGTCTTTAGCTCATATATATATTTTTTTTTATATTTTAATTTTTTTTAGAAAAAAAATGTTGAAAAATTCTTAACTGTCATTTATAGACTGACAGTATCAACAAATTAAAAAAAAATTCTATATCGACATTAGAAAAAAAGATAAATGTCAAAACTTTTTCAATGAAAAATTGTGATTGTTATCAGGGGAACATTGATTACGTAGCTAAATGATAAATACATAAGCAAATAGGTGTTCTATACTAAAAACTTTGTTGAATATTTCAATAAATATTGAACATGCGTACGTACAAACAAATAAATAATAAATAACCAGTTCGTAAAATATGAAAGCAAACAAACCAAACGTTTATGAAATTATTAATCTCTTGTTAATATAGAGATAAAGCTAATACAAACAAAGCAAATAAAAATAAATTATATCCTAACGAAGTCCGGTCTATACTACTTTTCAAATTATTTTTTTTTGTCTGTTGAAAATAGATCACTTATTTACGAAACGTGAGCAAGTTGTTCTTATTTAGCATTTCCTCCCGAACTGTATCTCTATGGTACACTTTTTAGACTGCCAGTGACTCATAATTTATTGAAGGCAAAATATTAACTGTTTTTGTTGTAGCAACCTTGTTAACAATATTTGCTGTGAGAAAAGGTGCATGCATTAGCTCCAGGAATCTATAGTATCGAATTCTAGTCTAGTTATTTACTAAGTTCATTATTTATTAATTTTAGACTTCGTTGTAAAATCCATCGATGACCTATTACTTGTTTTCCCATTACGTGTCATCTGCGATTTCAAAAGAAATCCATAATAATGACAATACAGAATTTATTTTAATAAAAATATTTTCTTATAATATAAGACAAGCTGTGATATTTGACTCTAGTTAACTTGCAAATGAGTGCATATTATAATTTCATTCACAATTATTTAATGACTTGTTTAATGAATTGTTTATATTTAACTTGAAGTGTGATATTGTAATACACTGAGCATGTAATAAGTATTAAAAAGTCTATAAGAACGCTGATGAAAGTGTTACACGATTATGCTTATTACATCTACAGGATTTCTTCAAATAGGTGATTCAACACTGACAACTTCAATTAGACCCTAAATAGTTGCTGATCAAAAGTTACCATTTATTGAAGACATGATTACTATTTTTTTTTTCTTTAAAAATACTAATCTCATAAACACGAAACCAGTAGATCCGTAGTAATATGAAACACTGTATTCGAATAAAAAAACACGGTTCCGAATCTTATTGTTCATCGCCTGTTTGGGCATACATTAAAATCGCTACTCAATGATTGATTGGTTGATGATCATGATTGATTGAGGTCTCAGATGCAATCTCTTGCAATCTTACCTCTGGATTCTTCAAGTTTTTTGTTGGTGTATGGCAGATATTGATGACAGTTATCTTCACAATATAGGTACTTGTTTATAACGTCACATCCTAAAATTGATTCCTTGCTTTTTCTTTTGAATCTTCTTATTCCCTGGGTTTTCCAGCTTTTCAGGTAAACAACATCTGTCAAGATGGTAAGTTTTGTGAGTATTAAAGATTGAATTCATTGACTTTAAATGAAAAAATATCTAGTTACGCATTTTAAAAACTATCTGGTAAGTAATTTAAAGTTTCCAGAGTTCAAATAATCACGCCGGAAATTTTTATTTAATTAATTTCTTTAATAAAAAGTGTTTACTTTTACACTTAAAGTCTAAAAAAAAAAATTAACATTACTAAAAACTCCAATTAATAAATAACTAACAATAAGTACTACTATAAACATTTATTAAACTATTTGACTTAAATACTACTATTTATTTTCACTAATGGTTGCATTCCGTTTTTGCTGCCAGTGCTGTCAGCTTTTTCTCTATTGTGGGAGCCGTCTGCAATAGAGTCTCTGGAAACACCGCATCTTCTTGGCTTTTTGTATTTATCTGTCGAGTTCAATCAAGCTGCAAAATGATTAATGATGTCACAAATTATTATCAGTCTTACAAGTTTACCTTTAGCATTTCTGCTGATTGTGCTTGCTTACAGATAGGTAGCGCAAAAGTAGGAGATCACCTGCTTATACAGTTTTTAATTAGGCTGTGTATGTTTTCCAAAATAAAAAAAAAAAAACGTATTATTTGAAAAATGTCTAATAATAATAATAATAGCTTTTTATTTCAAACTATGAGACATACAAAATAACGTTAATAAAAAGAGTATAAAGAGAAAATTAAGGATGGCATGAAACTATAAAATACTAGAAAACTATAAAAAACCAATCATGGATTGAAAACAGGATAACTGAAATTGAAATTATGTAAATTATTGGATGTTTTGATTTCATTGGGCAACTCATTGAACAGCTTACAGCCGGCATAAGTTAAATTCTTCTGAAATAAGGATGATTTGTGCATGGGAGGTTATAAATGATTAATTTGACGCGTATTGTGACCATGCGAAGTGTCAATAGAAAACTCCAATTTATATTTAAAAACATAAACTTCCAAAATGTAAGCATCATAAAACGTTAATATTTTATTAGTCTTAAAAAATATCTCTGCAGGAAGCCTGATATGGTAAGTCGCTAAATATTCGCTTAACGCCATAACTAGATCCTCAATGAATTACTCCATAGGTCATTTTTGAATAAAAATGTGAGAAAAAGTAAGTTTTAAGAACAAAGGTACTGCACGACTTTTTCAAATTGTATAGACATAGCATATCTTGGCTATCTGGATTCTGGATTGTTGGTTGGGAGGGGTGGTTAGCCACTCTAACCGGGTCCATTGGCTACCTTCCCTAGGCGGAGTCACTCACCTGCAGCCTACTCGAGCCAACCCAAGCGAAGTGTGGCATGTGAAGTGCCGCCAAAGCTGGCCATACCGGGCCAGAACTCCTCCGAGATGGAACTTCTAAGTTGGGCAAGCGCCGGACAGTCACATAAGATGTGCTCCGGTGTCTCGTTTAGTAAATGCACGGCAGAGTGACTGTTAGTCATCCATTCCGGTGCATATGTTTTATTAAGTTTTCAGTGACCAGTCAATAGCCCTACAACTTTACGTAGTTTACTGCGAGAGAGCTGCAAGCAGCGTCACTGACCTTCATGACCTTTAACCCATTTGAGTATCAAGCCATTATCAATAGCGATCGCTTCCAAGGCATTGTGACACTGAAGTACTAGGCCCGAAGCGATCTTATAACTGCTGAGGGCTTTAAGGGCAGCTTGGCTATCACTCTAAAGGACAATTTTTACGTCGTCCCTTAATGCCGGTTGCTAAAATTTCTTCGGCACCATGCAGGATCGCCAAAACCTCAGCTTGGAAAACCATAGTGAACCTACCTAGTGCCAACTCTAAGTTGAGCTTAAGGTCTGGAGAAAAAACTCCCCTGTCCCTGTTTTTGTCTTTGATCCGTCTGACATCCCGACATAAACGCGGTAGTGTCTGCCGAAAGCAAACACGGGAGGCACACAGACCTTCGCGGCACCAAGAAGAGGCGCTTTAGCGACGCTCTTGTGGTTGATGCTCACGTGACCGGCCCTCTCCTCGTTCCCCGATCAGAAGACCCCGGGACCGCAACCTTATAGCCGCTCTAAACGGCGTCTCCTCCACGAACAGATCCAGGACAGAGACACATAAGAGGGCTTCCATTGCCGCCGTCCGGCGTCGGCGTAGTGCACATTGCTCCTGTAATGCTAAGGCATGCTATGCGCTGCACATGCATCAGGTCATTCCTGACTACCACTCGTCTCACCAATTCACAAGAAAGATTGCCAAAATGGGGCCCCCACTTTAGACCTCTATCTATAATGATTTAGTTAGTTCAATAGAATTACATTAATAGAAATATATATTGAATGTTATCTAAGTAAGATACAATTTGTTTTACTGGTGTTGACCACAAGATCATTACAAGACAGTCAATCACACAATTGGGTGTACAAAAGTTAGGTTTGATAGGTTGAGAGAATTAACAATTATTATGAATGTCGTTGGCGTACAGAGCAACATTAGAAGGAGTTGTAAGGACAGTGGGAAGGTCGTTGATAAAATGTAACATTGGTTGATCTAGATACAAATCAGAGCGACAGTGTTCCTGTAAGCAGCGATGAATATCACAAAATTATGTGAAATAATGAGTATGTTGGTGTTTTTACATTACAGCATGACCCTGTATGTGACAGTTCGTATTTTCCGCTCATGTAACACTAGGATTCGTTGAACCTAATTAGAACCGTTCTCTGATGAATGCGCGTGCGGCAATGAATTTTCACCGTTCGGATTTGTAGTCTCGAATTTGAATTCTTAGAATTAAAATAAAGTTCGGACTGTCAGAACTCAAAATTGAGAAAATTCTAGAACCGTTTAAATCAGTCTTGCTAGGGTAAGTATTTGAAATTCTGAAGTAATTCCGGACCTGCGCATTGTAATTCAAGACATTTATTAGAGTGTCAAGTACTTTAGATCATTGTTTTACGTTAAGAGTTGTTTACTTTTGTCATGGATCTAAGTAAGTAAGAAATTTTTTTTTGTTATTTACATCCAATACGCAATATTTTACATTGCATAGTGCCAATAGGATGGAGTCTTCATGCTTACAAACATGCAAACATGTAAAGCCCTCAATACGATACGCGGTTTAAAGAACTTTTTGATAGCTCGCATCATATTTATAACTTATGGACACAGTCGAAGATGGACATTCAAACAAAGGTGTGGTAGGACGCTATGAAAAGGAAATTTGTGATTTGTTAGCTATCAGAGTTTCGATATAAGTCAATTGAAGTAGCTCTATATGATTACTGATGCATGAATCCAAAATAGAGACTTTAATTACACTTTCTGTATATTTTTGTTAGATCACAAAGATATATAAAAGAAAATATTACAATCACTTTTGGTTGTAATCTTCATCAGGTCAACAGCACTGTGATACACACCTTCTCTAGCTTCCATATATTCTAACTGTTCTTTGTAGAATTAACGTAATTCGATCCCCTCAGTTTTATTTTGATCATCACAAACTTTTTGTAACTCTGCTGTGTTTAATGAAGTAAATAGAATACCAACTGATTTTTAAAAAATAAAAAAGAAAAATTTAGCTAAACCAACGAAAAAAATTTTAAAAAACAGAAAACTATAATCCCAGAGTTACCCCACGAAATATAAACTTTAATTTAACCACGAAAGTAAATTGTGAGTAAATGAAATCAGACTTTCTTAATTACACGAAAAATTGTAAAGATTTAAAATAAAATAAAAGAACAGAATTTTAACCCAGTGACTCTAATTAATCAATACATTTATTTCAATTAAACGGGCTAAAATACAATTGCGCAGAAAAAACCCTAAACTGAAGGTTCTGGCCTAAAATAAAAACTGCACTAGACTCTAATTTAAAATAGGACAATGCTATTTCCTATGTAAAGCAAAAAAAAAGAAAAGGTTTTATTTGTTCAGGAAGATTATTCAATATCCAAAACCTTTGAATTTCTATCCACGTGGTTTCTCAAATAAAAATAATCTAAGCGTGGACAAATGCGAGAAATTTACAAAAATAAAAAAACCTAAACGAAAGAACAATACTTCTAATCACCCAAACGAGGTGATAGAAAAATTAAAAAATGATGCAGCAAAATAGATTAACAGAAAATTAACTCTTTAAATATAACTGAGAAAAAAAACTAAAATAAATCTTCCTAAACAAAAAAAAACAATAATAGATCCTATATCTACAAAGTGCACACTTTAATACACTAACAAATATTACAATAAACATTCCTTGATTGACTATAATTGAAGAAGAATATTCAATTAAATTTTTCAATACAAAATGAATAACAAAATGACGACAATGATTAAAGAAATATGTCTACTCACGTAAATAGTCGAACAAGGAAGTCCTTAACAAAATCCTACAATTGTTTTTCTTACAAAAATCCCACTCTCAAAATTCGTACAACGCAGACGTATAACATTAACGACAAATATTAAAATAGATACGCATTAAATCAGCCACAACGAACAATAGATATTTGGAATGACTGGATTAATTAAAAAATCTGACACTACATAAGTAAAATCATTCAATAAACTCTTAAACTAAAATTATTCAAAACAAAACAAAATTGTGAAAATCTCGGTAATTGAAATCAGCTGTTAGAAACAAAAGAAATCACACCAACCGTAATATGCAACTCTAATACATCTGTGAATAATTGGTGTACTAAACCACAGCACTATGTTCTAAGACTTTCCAACGTATTCACATTCTGTGGGTGAAAATTGTCATCTTTTTTCCATATCTAAATCAATTTCAGCCCGCAATTTCCTCATACTCGAATTCTTTTGTCTCAACTTTATCCTATTTTGTTTATACCATTCTATTTGCGCTTTGATTATTGAATGTTTCCATTTCACATTTTCCTTTTCTTATTGACCACCAACATTATTTCTGCAACAGAATTTAATTTATTTCATCTACTAATTATTATTTCTTTAAAACTTACCTTCTACATTTTCATTTCCTCTAATTTCCATTATGATAAACAAATAAATATAAAATGTGTGAATGACACAACAACAAGGAAAAAATAGTAAGGACAAAACATCTCAATTCAACACTTAACTTAGAACCGCTAATTCCAGAACTATTTTGGAACTTGAACTTGAATTGTCATGCGCACTAGATCCACAATTTCAAATGCGAGAACAGTTCTCAAACTATAGGTTCGAACGAACCTATTATAAGATATGCCGTACTGCGAATAGACTCCATAGCGGCGTACTGCGACTGTAAATCCTTAAAATTAAATCATGGGAAAAAAATGAAACTATTTTGCACGGGATAATCTATAAGTAGGAATAGTGTAAGAATTAAGACCATTGTTGTTTAAAACGCGTGTAGATTACAGGTTAAGTTTAAACATTAATTAGAAAATTGTAGTTGTAAAATGTCTTTTTTTTCGAAAAGTGTGAAAAACTACAATCAAACTCTGAAATTCAATCAATTGCAATTTCAATTGTTGGAAGGAAGAAGGTCCAACAAAATTTATGTCTTATCTATAAGACTGTAAGCATATATTATGGATGCTTACAAACTTACAGATAACCTTATAGGAGCCACAGATTTGCACAGAATCTCTCCATAAGTTTCTAACTGAAATAGAAAAAAGAAAGATTTTTACTCATTTTGCTGTTGATGCCATTCCGTCTTTAACAGTATTGACAGTACTACGTTCACTGACTTTGAAAACGGAACAGAGGTTTCGAAGTGCTTTCAGTAAAATTACTGGCAGCACAATATAACAAAACGAAAAATAGCCAATATTTACCTTCACCGGTCGCTCACGTAACTCTAGCTTAGATTTCGCGCTGCAATTCTCCGATACAAACTGAGTCTTCGTGACTCGCGTGCGTGTTTGTATTTGTCGTGTTTCGCACACAGAAGTTTCTGCTGCGATAAATAGTACTCCGCTCGAAAGAGGTGGCGTAATCTATCGGTGCAGCAGGAAACATTTAAGGGGAGGTTTACATGTATTTGACTGGAAAAATCGATTTTTGGTTTTTTGCATTTTTTTAAAGCTCCAAATATATAACATACATGGTTAAACGGCGTTTCGTAATATTCGAATTGTTTAGCCGCTGCGGCTTATTAAAAGAGCGGGTGTACCGAACACAAACGGAGCAAATTTGATGTATACTATATTCGACTCGGGGCGGCTCGGTCGAAATATATACCTTATTGTTTGTTAGTGTATGTATAGTTGTCTTTAATGATTAGAAATGCCACTGCAGTCGGGATCACAAATAAACGACAGAGTAGCTATTTATATTACAATAATATGAAGCAATTAGATCCGAAATAAAACGCACATTTGAAGAAACTGATCTAACATATTTTCTTTACTTAAAACACACTTTCAAAACGCTTTAGAAAACTAATTACCATAAATGTATCAATTTATTGCAGATGCACTTACTTAACTAAATTTCTTATAAAAGCTGACTAGAATATGATGCAAAGGTAACCGCACTATCGGATCATCAGAGTAGCACAGGAAAAATGGAAGTCGATGCGATGCCTAAAAGAAATTTTCGCACGATTTCGGATAGGCGACTAAGACAAGACAACTTTTTAAGCCATTTGTGATTTTTAGCCGTACGAAGATGTTTACTGTTCAAGAAAAAAAAGAGAATGCGTTGGAGATTGTACAAAAAAGAATGAGTGGACTTTGAAGAAAGGGCGCTGGTAAACTGACTGACAAAGTTATTGATAATTTAACAATAGTGTACTGTGGACTGGCAATTAGACAACATCCAGATCTGCATTAAAAATGAGGGCAGCTATTTGGGGCTATTATAAAATGTTCAACGACGCGGATCCACGACACATTTATTGTCAAAAGGTGTAGACAGCCTGTGTAACTGGCGCGTTGCAGAAGCCAAGGTTGAGCTTGCTTCATTCATACATGACCCTCTTTTGCAAAAAAAAAAATCAAGATAGCTATTAGGCCGATTAATGAGTTTTTTTCTAGAGTGATTTCTTGCACAAGATGCATTGGAAAAAATTGTCAAAACTGAAAGACTCGTTTAGTTCATGTGTGTAGAACTAGCTCCAAAAGAATTTACACTGCGACCATAAACAATTCAACTTGCTACCTACATTGCCGCAATTTATTCAATGAAGGTTACTTTTCTGTAATTACAAATAGAATGCGGTGGGAATTGCAGTAGGACTTGATGCCAAAAATTCGTCATCAATTCTGATCGTCAGCGCATACAACGAGCAGAGCAGAGTATGTCGAGCGCTGCAAAACTTGCTGTGCTGTCTAAAGGGAAGCAACAAATTTTGCAAATGCAGAAGTATGAAGAAGAAGAAGAAGGATTAATGTATGGTGCTGGAATAGCTGACTAAGTGTATGTTGAACTATTTGTAAAATTTTTGCTGAGAAACTTTGAACGCGTCTTTCTCGAACATGATTTTTCATATCTGCGTAAGTTCTAGTTCTTCAAAGTGTTCAATATATCAACTTAATGCTTTTGGTTTCTTAATGTAAACAGTTTTTATTGGAGGTTATACCTATAATATACTAAAAATTGCAATATTCCACATTTTTATATCCACATACACACAAAAAAGAAATAGAAAATAGTCAAATCAAAGTCAGGTATCTGCCACATAGTTTGCTTTCGACTTATTGGTTAAATTTAGGTATACCTCCAACAATTTAATATATTTCTAACTCTTCTTTTTATTTCAATTTCGGATAACTTTTGCGTATGCTAGAACTTACGCAGTTTGACCGTGTTTTCTGTACACATTGCTACCTAGATACAAATAGCGAACGTTATAGTGGTCTTGTCTTTAAAAAAAATATATTTTTTTTAATGTTCAAATTTTAATATATTTATTAAGAAAAAGCCGTATTTCGTATATCTTTTCCTTTGTCTGAAAAAAAAAGCTCAAAGTTTTTGGACTTTTCCGATATTTATATGTAAACCTCCCCTTAACATTCAAGAATATGTGCGTGCCGCAGTAATTTGAATACCTAACCTAGATTTTCTTCTTCGGTCAACTGTTGTAAATGATTGGTTAAAATGCTTTGTCAATGTTTAGGAAACCCTATACCTACATCTTCACTTATTTTAACGTGCAAACGATTTATTCATTAACAAAATCACTGAGACTCTGTGTTCCTAAGAGATTATATAAACAAACTTCGATACTAAAAGGATTCTAAACTGATTATACCTCCTTTTAGGTAGGAAACTTTGATTAATTCTCGGTTTCTCTTAACAGACACTGGCGCGATAGGTTTTCCTCTCTCGGATTTATGATGGGTGAATAAAATTTGCGGAAATTTTTCTGTAAAACTCCTCGTAACTTGGATTTTAATTTAAGGTAAGAGGTTTCGTAAAAGTTTAATGTTTAAAGTCGTCTTAAAATCTTCTCGTCTTAGGTTTTACAAACGACCAACGCTAATTAATCTTGCTCTTTCGATGGTAGCTCTTCTTTGACTGTTGCTCACAGCGACGCTACGCTGTCTATTCGTTATCAAAAAACCAAAGTCTACTTCAGCGTCGATATCACGCAGTCAAACAAATTCATATGGCGGTTAGCGTAACATTTATGTAGTTTCGCTCAAACTTTAACGTCAGTTCTTAATCTTATTTTTTTTTTGAACGTATTTGATTATGCGTGTTGATGTTTATAACTCTTTCACAGAGCGTTGTTAGATTTTTTATTACATTTACTTTAAAGTAATTCGGTTTGGCTTTGTTTTGTCGCTTCTGCGAGTTTATTTCGTGGATACCATATGCATTGTTATTTTTCACTACAGATGATGACCATTTGTCAAGTTAAATACTTTTTTTTTATTATTTCTTTTTAATATTTTAATTACACAATAAATGAGTTAATGAATATTTGATTATCATGAATTATCACCTTAAGGATTGCGCACATAGATGACTTTTCCTCTAGTTAATGTTGAACCCAGGAGCTGCTCATATTTATCGCCTTGACTGAAGGGGATGTAAAATATGTAACATTGTGTTAAATTGTAGTTATAACTTTGGCAGCTTCGTTTGTAAGTTAATAACATTACAAAGTCATTTAGCGCATTCCTCCTTTCTTGATGTGTGCTATGTATACCAATACGG
Source organism: Protaetia brevitarsis (assembly GCA_004143645.1). Classification (NCBI taxonomy): domain Eukaryota; kingdom Metazoa; phylum Arthropoda; class Insecta; order Coleoptera; family Scarabaeidae; genus Protaetia; species Protaetia brevitarsis. Next base: position 4,859,393 of record RXPK01000216.1, read on the forward strand.
CGGCTCTAAGAATTTTACGTGGGATGCTCTTAGTTTTTAGCATATTTAAACACACGGTGTTGTATCTTGGTTAATTTTTGCCGGTCCTTATTTTTAGTATTGACAAGGGACAACGAGCCTGCAATTCACTTACTCACATGTGTTGACCAATCCAGGAGAAACCGGCGTATATTTATGTATTGTTGATGGTTAAAAATAAATATGGACGTGTACGTGCTACGCTTAGAGACACTTCGCGTCTTTTGTTTTCGTTAGGACTCTGTCCCGTGCTCGATTTGTATTTAGATTGCAACACTATGGAGTTTAATTATTGTGTTCCATGTTGTAAAACACAAGTAACGGAGCGGATTCTACCATTAAAGTGGATGTAAGTATCGTTGTATAATAGTGACGTAAACAATTCTGAAACATTTTCTAATCTGTGTAAATATTTAATTTCCACAATTTCTAGTATTAATATATTTATTTCCTTTGCAGAAATTTGAAGTTTTGCCCAGATTAATTAACAGGCCAGAAGTGAGGCATCAAATATTAAAGACGATCAAGCTGCGAAAGTGATGTTTACTTCAGTAACGAAATGAAGTTAATTGGAAGTAAGAATAGGACAAATCTTAGAGAAGACACTGTACCTGATCTATTGCTTCCTCATCGTAAGTTTTCTTTGTTATAAATAATTGCAAAAATATATCATATTTAATTTCTTTTAGGTAATACTGAAGAAGACGTTGTGAGCAACATATTAGAGGAATTGCTGCAATGTCTGGTGGCAATCTGGAGTCGGAAATGTCAACCCACTTGCAGTGCGTTTGTAAATTCATTTAAGAAGTTGATAATAAATTTTATGTAATTCACTTGGCATTAATTGCGAGGAAAATTAAAACGATGGAGCTTTCACTTCATTAAAACATATGTACGGACGCCAAATATTATAGAAAGCATTGAGCCTTTCCCGCATTTGCAGGACGACAAAGAGAATACGTTTTCTGCTTCAACAGAATCTTCGGCTAGTGTAATTCAAATTCATGCTTTTTTGTTGTGGGGTATATGGCAATTTTTCTTTTTAAATTATGAGTCAGCGCGAGAAGAACAATGTACTATCGTAATTGTTGAAAAGAGGTACGGTCCACTTATTAACTCCAAATACTCTATAGTTAGAAGTATCTGTTAAATGTATGGATGTTTTAAAGTATTTTATCCTAAATAATGCAATAAACAATATCTTACAAATATTAATGGATAAATTAAATAAATACGTATTGTACAATTTTAATTGTTTACAACACAATTTATTCAATATTTTTACAAGGCTGCTTACTGTTTTCAAAATGTTAATAATATTTTAAAGTAAGTAGATACACTATTTTTTTTAATATCGATGATAATATTAAGTATTGAAGTATATAATACAGGTAAATGGTTAAAAAGATGATTTAAGATATGTAGATAAATATATTCATTTACAAATAAATTATTTTTAAATTCCCTCTATATATTTATCTGCTTTATCAATATGTATATTTTTTTCTGACAACCTTATATTATGAATATTATATGGGTATTAAAACTTAATATCCTGTACGATTGTTTAAATATTGATACATACCTCTACTTAGATGAGTAATTATGATCAATGTTTATTTCAAGCATATATTACATTATCAAACTAATATAGTGCCATTTCTAACTTGTCTTTTAATCACCTTTACTATTACACTTTTTAAGTTTATTGTTGTGGAAATTAGTTATTTATGTAAAATCATCAGTAGTTTCTACTATTCAGACATATAGAGTATAGTAGAAACTGCTGATAATTTTACATAAATAACTAATTTCCACAACTTCTAGTTTATTTTCAAATAATATTTAAATTTGAATATATCCCGCCATAATTCATTTCGATACAGCGCTCGGTGTCCTTTGTCAAAACTAACCTCTATGAACGTCACATGAGTAAAGAGTTGCATATCTACAATATAACTAATCTATGTATAAACAAATGTGAATAATTGCAAATATAAATAGAAAATTAAATGACCATTCAAGTAGAAGACTCATTTATGTTAATTGATATTTATCCAATCCAAGAGGAACAATGTATTTGGCAGTTTTAATATTGGAGCACGCGCGATTAGCAAAAGAAAACTCCGAAACAAGAGACACAAACGGAATATATCTAACTATTACCATTTTGTGATTTTAAATATCTGTTGTTCCATCGCTCTAAATTGCCAAAAATTCACTGTAGCTAATTCAGTATTTAATTTCCTAACGGCATATACTTAACCGACTCCCCAGAATGTCATTTTGCAGTTAAAACTACATGTTAAATGTACGTCTAAAGATGTGCGTTTGAAAACTAATGCACTGCTTAAATATTATTTCAAAATTACATCCAGTTCTGCAGAAAAAACAATTAATTTAGGAAAAATCGTTTAAGAGACATTTAAATCCTCTAGATTTGCAAAACCCAATGCCGGGGGTTATAATGTACCTTCTCTGTTACGATAAAGTCATTGTTACCAATTTTGTTACAGGATATTCCTATGGCTATAGTATGAAAGATCGGTTAAGGTGTGTTAACATCGACGTTATCGTGGCGGAAAAGATACATTATAATCTCCATTGTCCATGTTTTACCCATTACGTCAATAAACAATAATAAATAATAAACACACAAAACACAACACATGAGATCTAATGCATCACAGCCTCCAATCTACTTAAACCTTTTATAAATTCCCTTGGAGAAATGTCTTGTAAATTTTCGGGAAGCCACCTTATCTTCCTCTATAAGATTTAAGAACTTAATAAGTCATCATACTATTATCAATCACTGCCATGATGATAAAACAAGAAACAAAAACCACGACAACGATTTCACGTAGCTAGGATATGATAATAAAACTCATAACAAGTTTCTAGTTGTTACAACAACTATGTACTACATCAACAGCTAAGCTCAAACTCCGTCGTGGGCTCTCACGATTACAGTCCATTCTCTATATTTTTCATCATAAGACGCACGGCTTATGATCCGCGCACAGCGTTTTTTGCCTAGGATTTTGCATGGAAATTTTTTACCGCGTGGGCTCGCAATCGAGTAGCCCGACGTTCTGATTCTTATAGCAGTAAAGCGTTATGTGAAGCTAGTATGACGTTGAATATAGTGTTGGGATGAACGCAGTTTCATTCGCTGTATAGTATTTCAGTGCAAAGCCAGAGTACCAAAGGTTGCTTTCATAACGTGAACAGATACATTTAATGGCAGGAGCAAGCAATAGCGTTCACCCCATAGCTTTTATATAGATTAGATTAGGATTGAGGTGGCCTCTTTCACAGCGATCTTTTTAAACTTATTGTGATCCCCTTTGTGTTAGAAGACGCTCTCTAGCTTTGAGCTCTTAATTAGGTCTATCACCTTGAGAGCGACTTCTTTGTGTAGCTGCTAGCTGTGGGGTTTTCCACGCCCATTACTAGAAATTTTCTGCACATGAACTTCTTTTCCCTCTTGGCCGAAGTAGTGTCATCTACCCGGCCTATGTTGTACATATACTTATTTAGCCCACAGTGATCAGTAAACAGACTTACTATCATTTTTTTGCGGGTTAAGTAGCAGTACAATACTGAAGAAACTAAAAATAGAAATGGAGCAGAGAAAATCCAGTTATTGAGAAAATCTCCAGGGAATGAGGCAAAGTAAAATTCTTCTGGGAACTTATAACCAGAAGAGGTTTACAGAATGCATCAACCTGAGTAAGAACAATGTTCGCATTTTAACAGGAATACTTTCAGGCCATTGTAGACTGAAAGGACACCTGAGTAAGCTTGGATTGGAAAAAGATTCTGAATGCAGATTCTGTGGGTAACAGGATGAAACACCCATCCATCTCCTCTCAAACTGCGTAGCACTGTGCAACTCGAGGGCATTTCACCTGGGAGCATGTGAAATCGAACAGGGAGACTTACTAGACTGGGGCCCTGACATCCTACACTTTCTAAAAGGAATAGGACTGGAAGGCCAGCTGTAAAGCAGCAAGAATAGGGGACACAATAGATCTTTTAGGTCGCAGTGTAACACCACCCTTTTACTTACATACATACATACATACATACATACTATCATTTTGGCAGTCTTCCTCATGGTACAAATATATAAGGTATGCTGGATTTAGAAACGAAAATGACACCAGATCGCGCAGCAACCAAGTGCGTCATCGGTAAACATTTGCCTTGACGTTGTGTGGGTTGTATGTTGATCTGCGTATAAAGGTTATGTGTTATATTTGAATTTTGATGATTAAATATTATTGTTTTTAAAAAGTTGGTTCGCCATTAAGGACGATTTTAGTGCTTCTGCGCATACAGCCACATTGTGTTATGTATCTAGTACTACAAACAAGTCCAGGCGAATACTTTAGGCAATATGTAATGTACACTTGTTTTTATTATTGTTATGAAATATATAATAACTTTTATTATTTTTATACTCAAAACATACTGTTTCTCTCTTTTTTTACTTTCTTTTACGTATCTTACTTTCTATTTTATTCACATTTTAAAATACGTTTATATTTGTTTAACTTAGGATACGTATTGTAAAAAATAATATTTTCATTAAAATTATATGTATGTGTAAAATTAAATCGGAGGTCGTAGAATGTTTTTCCTTGTTTATTTAATGATAGAGTAGTACCAAAGTGAATTTAACGCCTGTTTACATGCAAATCACCAACACCATGTTTAAAAACTAAGGTTAGAGCAGTTAAAGTAATTTTGTAGTCAAGCGTGCCAGGATTGGATTGGTGCAACCATGTGCGTCATCATCACATGATTAAAAGATACGCCCCAGCATACCTTATATATTTGTACCATGAGTCTTCCTAATATTACTCTGAAGATCCATAGAAAATTCAAGCTTCTGTTCCTACTTGAAGTTGTATTATGAAGCGGACGATCTACCATGACTGATTATGAATCTAAGATAAGGATTCCACCTAACTGGTTCATTAAAAGTTTATGATGTTCTATTATTTACTTATATTTGAGATTTTGGCATCAGTATCTGCTCGATTGGAACTATAAATGTAAAATACCTTAACCAAAATATCACTTCCGGTTGACCGCAAATGGATGTAAACTTTCTTATTTTAAATAGAATAATATAATTTTTGATTCATTTTTGGATTCTACAACTATAATACGTCAGTTTTCATTAGCTATTCCTATAGCTACATGTGCCGTTTTGAGTTATTTAAGTTTTTCTTTTTTCTTAGTCATAATCATTGCATCATTGAGAAATTAATATCTCGGTTAATACTGCAAGTAGAGACTCCAAATTTGCTATGTTATGAATGTAGATATTACTCTAAGAAACGGTAACCACACTTTACATTCTAACATACAGGGTGTTCAAAACTGAGGAACAAAGTGACATATCTTCAAATACAGAAAACTCATTTTTTTTAAATAGAACACCCTGTATTTAATTCGGAATTAGGAAGTAAATATCATCCCTATCGCTTTATATCAGCATTCCCTATACCTATCTTTAATAGATTTTGAGATATGAGCGACTTTTGTTAAACAGACTAAGTATTCTTTTTTTAAATAGAGCACCCTGTATTTAATTCGAATTAAGAAGTAAATATCATCCCCTATCACTTTATATCAGCATTCCTATACCTATCTTTAATAGATTTTGAGATATGACGACTTTTTGTTAAACAGACTAATAGCCCTATCTTGTGTGTTTGTACTGGCTCTGAATGGGATTAATGTCAAGTTCATTGACTAACCAAAAGTGTTATGTTATATCATTGTAATTATACTTCGTACAACGCAATATTAATAGAAATGACTATCGAATAGACATTCTTTGTATGGTTATTCAAAAATAATACATGAATTTGACGTGACTCCATTTCAGGAGCCAGCTACAAACATTTAAAGATAGGGCTACTTAGTCTGTTGAACAAAAAGTCGTTCATATCTCAAAATCTATAAAGATAGGTATGGGGAATGCTGATATAAATGATAGGGGATGATATTTGCCTTCCTAATTCCGAATTAAAATATAGGGTGTTCTATTTAAAAAAATTGAAGTTTTCTGTATTTGAAATGTCACTTTGTTCATCAGTTTTGAACAGCCTGTTATGTTAGAATGTAAAGTGGTGGTTACCGCTTTTAGAGTAATATCTACATGTCATAACATAGCAAATTTTGGAGTCTTACTTGCAAGTATAACGAGATATTAATTTCTCAATGATGCAATGATTATGACAGAAAAAAGAAAAACTTAAAATAACTCAAAAACGGCAACATGTAGCTATAGGAATAGCTTAATGAAAACTGACGTATTTATAGTTTAGAATCCAAAAATGAATCAAAAATTATATCATACTATTTAAAATAACAAAGTTGACATCCATTTCCGGTCAACCGAAGTGATATTTTTGGTTAAGTATTTTACATTTATAGTTCCAATCGAACAGATACTGGTGCCAAAATCTCAAATATAAGTAAATAATAGAACATCATAAACTTTTAATGAACCAGTTACGTGGAATACCCTGTATGCTAATACGTCAATATTTAATACGAAAACACTTATGCATATTGTATTATAGTATGTGTATATAGTATATTTGTTTATTATTTTTCGGTCCGGTATTTCTCAGGTAACAATCAATGATTTCTAGCTTGAACGCTGAGATATAAACCCTTTATTAGTTTTCAAAGTAAGGGGCTTCAGCCCATGAGCCATATAGCTGCCACTGAACGAAACATTTAAAGAAGTTTTAGTTGATTAGCTTTGAAAACACGGAGAGTATAATGCTTATCGTTTTTACAGTTATCGTATTACCCTTTAGTACTTTCCCCATGACTTGCTTAACGAATGAGAGTTTACTTTACATGGTCCGTCAAATCAGGAGTAGCATGTGTTTACCGATGGCGTCATTTACCGTTCTTTTTTTGGGAAAATATAACTCCTAAGTTATCAATATTGTGGCAGCAAAATGTCATTTTAACTTTAAATGAAAGTCATTATTTTAATTAATTTATTTGCTTGGACAAAAACCGAACCATTAGGTTTTTTAAAGTAGTATTTCCCTTATTTTTTTTTTTTAATTTATATAGTTATTAGTTATTTAGTTACATGGTTTTTGTACTACATAGGTTTGACATAAACCAGGCTATCATCAGCTGTGCCATTATAGCTATTACTTTAACATGTCAAGAGAGTCATATTCTCAAATATCACGCAGATATGCTATATACTTACTAAAATCTAATATAATATTAGTAGTAGTATAGTGCTTTATCGATATTACATCATTTATTAAATTTTTAACTTAACTTTTAATTCTGCTGGCATCTTATACGAGTATAATCCCTTTCTCTTTCAAACGTTCTGTATACATATTCCAATAAGCATTTGATGCAATATGAAGGTATTAATGTACAGATATTATCCGTGCTTAGCAGGCAAATGGTAAATTAAGTAATATCGCAATGAATATATCTCTTTTACCTTTAGAGCACGAAACGAACATTCATTACACGCAACAAAATCATTTATACTCTAAGGACGTGAAACAAGCAAACCCGCAAACGTTAATCGCACTCGTTCACATTCTCAAATCTCCCAACCAATCTGCATGACGGGCCCTTTAACAGTTTTGCATTTAAGGAACGGCGGACGAGATTAATGGTTCTCAATTTCTGAACTGATGCGAAAATTACCTCTACACAAATAACCCAAAACCCATTCGTGTGAACGTGCAAATGAATAATTACCGTACGTGACTTTGCATCGACAAAATTTATGATAAACTTCCTTCTGGTATGGTATTTAATCCATAAATACAGAGATGACAATTGGGTTCACGCAGGAAGTAACTTTGCCAATTCAGCGTAGACATTTTTAAATTCCAATATTTCTCCTCATTATTTAGGAATAATTAACACTGGAATTTCTCATCTCCAAATACTTGTGTTTTTTAAACGCTCACGTGCTTGTAAAAATGTTAACATTTGCATATGAATTTTATACATTGCCAAAGATACAAATATCGGCCCACGTAAGAGTCACAGGCGTCAAATCGATTCACTAAAATTTATAGTAGTTTAGTATTACATAAACAAATAATATTTTAGGTTTATTCTGTATTCACGGAGAATGTAGCAATGATAGAATATAGGTTGATTATTTAGCATTCGATACCTACACTTACTTGCAATGAATAAATAACCTCGAAAAAAATACAAAAGGATATTAAAGAAGGTATCCTAAATAGAGCCATAATATTTAAAATTTTGTTGGCTTACTAGACCAGGTATTTTTTGTTGTTGTAGGAGCCGTCTGACATGGAGTCCCTGGAAACGTTGCAGCCTCTTGCCTTTTCTATTATACCAGGTATTAAGCGGTACAGGCAGATGACATAAATGAGGAAGAAGCTGTTCAAAGTCTTAGAAAATGTGCAATATAAATGTCTTCTCAGAATACATTAATAGTTTCTTATTATTTTTTTGGCTTTATTTCCGATAAGTATATTTAATAAGCTGGTGAAAACATTAACATGCAAGTTCGCAGTCGCATAATAAAACTTGTTAATATTTTATAGTGAACATGAATTCTTTACAATTATATACACAAAATTTACCAATAATTGAAAAACTTTTAATGATAAATATCTCAGGTATGGAAACCAAACAATGCAAAAATAGATAACATGGAACTCTAAAAAATAATATACAGGCTGCTGTTTAGAAAAAAATTGTTTAAAACTTGGAAATTAGTTATATTTTACGCAAGAAATGCTAATATTTCAAAAACTATCAAGAATAGGTATACCAGACCCTAATATCAATTGCTGTAGAATTTTACGATGCATTCAATGTTGTAGTAAGAAATAGCATGTTTCATTTGAAAGAAAAAAGTTTTGCTAGCTTAAAGGTATCCACATTATACATGCGTTTTTGAACAGTTTGTATGTGATTCGGTGATTATTGCTATAATATCTTAATTTTATTCGAAGGAGTGCAAACGTTGAAAATTCAACAAAATTGAAAATATCTCAAAAACAGTTGAATTTAGGAACCAGTTGCAAATGACTTGGTATATTCATTAGACCGATAAAAATTGCACCAATCCATTTGAAATAAGAAGAGTGTAAATCTTTAATAATAATAATTTATGTTATCCTTTTAGACTACATTGCAGCATACATTACAACTTGCTTTGAAGCTTATTTTATTCATCAGTGGGATAACTCTTTTTTGTGTTTTGCAAACCTTGATTGTTCCAGATGAACAACCCCAAATAATTATTCCATAGGAAATTTGTGACTGGAAATCAGCAAAGTAGTACAATCTTACGGCGGCCATGTTAACAATATGGCGCAATCTACTTATTACGAAACATATACTGTTTAGTTAATTAAGGCGGCTGATATGATTTTCGAAAGAGCAATTCCCATCAACATGTGTACCCAAAAACTTTGTTGAATTTACGTGAGCTATGCTCGTGTTATTGACTATTATCAAATGCGACGAATCCCTTGCACGCTGGACTAAACCACATTCAATAAAAACAGTCTTTTTATAATTCAAGTGCAAGGCATTTTAACTAATAACTTAAAAAATAGTTGTTTAACTTATTTGTTACATTTTCTACTGTCATACGTCTTCTTTCTTTTTGATTGTAATTAACAACGAAGTGTCGTCGGCATACATAATCAATTTCAAATTCGGAGCATCGTCAACATAAATTATATATAGCAAAGGCTTCAATACGCTATCCTGTGGAACACCTCTACTCATATGGTGTAAATAAGATGATGTGCTACTAATATCAACGAAGCCATTCCAAAGCTTGGCCTTTGACACCGCAAGGCTTTAACTTTGCAAGCAAAACATCATGATTAACCAGGTCAACAAACACGCCGATAATGGATCATCCTTCTTCAAAAGACATATAATTTGTTTAAATATTCGGTTACATCCGACACAGAGGAGTGCCCCTCTCGAAAACCAAATTGGGAGTTATTCAACACGTATTGTTTATCTAAAAATTTCACTAATCTGTTAATAAATTTTCGTGTTTGAATAATTTTGAAATTTTAGATTTAGTTTTAGAACGTTAACATTTTCAATTTTTTTATCGGATCGGCTAACAGTTTTACATTCAACGCATAGACATGATGCATAAATTTAAAGAAAAATAATTTATAAATTTGTTTAAAAATGTTAAGTTCAGTGTAAACATTATGACTTAAATAGAGAAAAATATATATTCAAAGACTATTCAAAGATTGTTTTAAATGAAAATAAAAATATAGGAATAAATCCATTCTCAAAGTTATGAAAATTGTAAACTATATTACTATTACTATTATTATTATCATTATTACTATTTTTTAAATATGCTGATTGCATTTGCTAACTTTATTGATGATTTATATAGTTATAATTTCTGAGGAAGTTGTTTTCAACAATAACGGAAACATTAAAATTATATAATTCTAAATTAGATTTGGCTTTTTTATTTAAAACAAATTTCCGCAAAATCAAGAAAAAGAGGAGAATCAGTTTTAAGTTGAAATACATTGAACCAACAAACATTTCCACTTTCCATACCCTAGCAATTTCCAACTACTGTTTGTTTAAATTTAATCTAAATATTTTATGTGTCACAAAACAAACTTAATTTGTCAGGTTAGCTTAAGAAGTGAAACGTGCGTCTGATCCCGTTTCAGCGGAATGTTAATCTCGATTTACTTAATCTTGAAATAGATTGCGAATGCCATTTAAGGAAATTACTGGGAAGGAGATGACAGTAGAAAACTCTGTCTCGTTTTCGAGTACATTCTGATTCAGTCGGCGCCGATTAAGTGTCACAACCAAACGGTGGACTTAATTTTAAAGTAATGGAATTACAGCAGACATTATGCTACACCCTTTAGGCAGGATATTAAACAGTTACGGTTTCGTACGCTAGTTTGTGCCATTTCTATATCATAACTAATGCAGCCCAGAGTAGTAATTTCTAATTTAGCGATACCGTATTAATACATAAAGCAGTCGAATATTTCGGATATTATACATTAGAGTATGAAATATGTAACAATTTAGAAATATGAATACCTCTAATAGCCAGTTTAGCTTGCTTAAATACGAAAATTGTTTGCTCTGGCTTTATAAAGAATTAGAAATCTAGTTGTATTTTAGATGATTTAGAAGTGTTAAGCTATTGATACACTTATACAGTTCAATAAAAATTATTATATTATACTATATTATCTTTACTCCCTCTATTATTATATTAAATAATCATAAAAAAAGAATGGAAAAAGGCGTCATAACGTAGCTACTGACAAAGACCGAACCCGAACTCGGAAATTCAAAAAATTATGAAACTTTGGGAACGTGTAGATCACATACCGAGCTTTCATTTGAAAACTAGCAAACCGGAATAACTTTTAAAATACCTTGAACTGAATTTAACAAGAAAACCGGTCAATTTCGATTTACAGGTGGGCGAATTTTATACATATCTGCGACCTTGTAGTTTCAACCACTAATCGGGGGTGAAAATTATATCGAAAACTTCAAATGGGAAAAGGTCTTGTTATTAGCAATCTCTTAGTGCTTTAGTTTTCAAAATTGGATCATTTTTTCTAAGGTAAGCCTTTTTAAAGTTTAAAAATATCGAAATTTTCTATTAAAGTGTTAGATAAAATGATACGTGTTAAAAATAGAAGCGAACTACTAACATTACATCTGAAATTAAAAAAGGTCCTTAAGCTATCGGGCTGAAATTAAAGAAAATGAGTACTACTGTCACACAAACTGTAAATACCAAAAATTAGCTCAATTGTTGCCACCGCTCCCATTCGAGATATTAGCACAAGGGTGAAAAATTCAATATTTTTTTCTCAGGAATTACTTAAGCTGTCATGTTCAAAAAAGTATGTAAGTAAACACTGATTATGGGCATTCTATAAAAAATCAAGGACTAATTCCGTTCACTTAATTCAAAATTATCCTAATTTTCCCCTACTTAGGGGTGGTTTTTTTGAGTTTGGCTCATGGTGCCAACTTGGTTTTTTGCTATATTAGACTGTACACATTTGGGTTTATTATATATTTCTTTTCAGATTTTTCTGTGTGGTAGAACGTGTAAATAAAAAATAAAATCAATCTCTTTGATTGCCTTTAGTAGGAGCAATTTGTTATTGTATATTTTAGTAAAATAATTGTTCACTCGCCGGCAGTACGGCTGAGAAGGAAGGGTGCATCATTGCCAATCTTGAAAGTCAAGCAGCAATATGCGGTACTGGTTGTTGGTTGGGTCACACCATTCGGGCAACACTTCTCAGTGGCTCGGTGTGTTCCGGCACTCTAGCCAAGGGCCTTCAAGGCCTGTAGTGCTGAGTTATTATTATTATTAATTGTTCACTCATCAATTTCAGGAGTATCTGTATGTATGGTTCAGCGTTAGTAGTAGTTATAAAAGTATCGAAATATAGAAAAGAAAATTATAACAACAAAGTAATATTTATTTCAGTACACACAGTTGAAAATTAATGTTATTTTTCCTTTTCGATGGGTGGTTTTTTTTTTGAGTTGAGTTTAATGTGTCAACCTGATTTTTTGTTATATAGTAATGTATGTATTTGGGTTCATTATATAGTTCTATAAGTCATTTCTGTGTGGTAGAACATGCAAATAAAGAAATAAAGATAAAAAAAGGAAAATCATCGATCTATTTCAGGATTATTTATATGTTGTACATTTGAGCCCTTGTAGTTATGAAAGCACTGAGGCATAAAAAAAATATTTTGTAAGAATAAGTCATAAGTAATATATTATTGCATAATATATTATCTGTTGTTACATTTGTTATTAACATTTATGTATTTATAATCAATATAAAATAATATTTAGGTCCATACACGAAGTTCAAAGTTCCCTTTTGGGGGTGGCTTTTTGAATTCAAGGTTCTAACTTGACTTTTTGGTGTACAGTAATGCATTTACGTTTACTGTATACTTTTCTCCAAATAAATTCTTTACAAGTGATCTCATATGAACTGAGAAGTATGCTCTTGATTTGCAACCTTCACTGATTCTTCTGGGAAGAATGCATAGCTCCAAATAAGTATTTCTATCATCTTCGTCGTTTATTTATTTGTTTAAGTTTTTTTCTTCCCAGATATTTTTATTAACAAACCACCGCCATTAATACACTTATGTACGAACATATTTTAACTTACATTCTACAACACTGCTATTTATTGTACAAAGGAAATTACATTAAACAACAGTCTCCAAACTCTCATAATCAAATAATTGTCATATTAATACAAATTATGCCCGTCCCAGGGCATTGATTAAAGAAATATGTATAAAAAAGGTATATATCTCTTTGGCAGTAAAAACAAAAGTAAAATACGAATAGCGCTTCTGTTCAATATTAAGAAAATTATAACAACTATAAATACATAGTTCGTTGCAATAACAAATGTGGATAGCATTATGTTGCTACTAGAACAATAAATATCTAACAGGATTTGATTGATTTATATTAATATGTTATATCATAAAAAAATATATATATTGCACCAAAACGCATACATTTATAGGTAACAAAAAGTCATATCGAATTATTAAATCCAACTTGAAAAAACAACCCTCAAAAGGAGAAAATACTCATAACTTCGAACAACCTGTACGGAATTAAATTAAATTGTTTTATTGTTGCAATATTCTTTTTTATATGTCGACGCGTTTATGGATACTAGGGCTGAAGTGTACATATATAATGATCCTCAATTCGATTGATGAATAATTATTTTAACCTTAAAATAATCAATAATCCAATGCTGCTGCTAAGACCACTCAAAGAAGTTTTATTTTTTATTTGCATTATTTTACTGAAAGAACTTGACGAAATATATAATAAACCCAAATATAATTATACACTCATGTATAATAAAAAGTTAAATTGGCACCCCTAAACCCATCAAAAAAATCACCCATCAAACAAGGAAAATAATAATAACTTTAAACTGCGTGTACGGAATTAAATATTATTTTATTGTTACAATATGCTTTTGTATATTTCGGTGCTTTCATAACTACTAGGACTAAAACATTTATACAAATAATCCTGAAATTAATCAATGAATAATTATTTTAACCCTAAAATAGCCAATAACAAATTACTCTTGCTATTCAAGGAGATTTTATTTTTTATTTACATGTTCTACCACACAGAAAAACTGAAAAAAAGATATAGTAAACCTAAATGTATACAGTCTAACATAACAAAAAGCCAAGTTGGCACCTTAAACTAAACTTAAAGAAACCACTTCTCAAAAGGGGAAAATAATGATAACTTTGAACTAAGTGAACGGAATTAGTTCTTGATTTTTTATAGAATGCCCATAATGAGTGTTTACTTACATAATTTTTTTGAATGTGATAGCTTAAGTAATTCCTGAGAAAAAAAAAATATTGAATTTTTCTACCCTTGTGTGTATTTACAGTATGTGTGACAGTAGTACTCATTTGCTTTCATTTCAGTCCAATAGCTTTAAGGGCACTTTTCACTGGCTTATCGGAGCAGAGCCTTTAGTTTTCAACTTACCTTCTTTATATAGTGGTCACCGAATCTGGACAACGGTTCACTTATTACAAGAAGGAGCTGAAATACATTTTCTGTATGGAGAGACCACACTTGTGGACGTAGAACAGATCGTGTGTTTAATCACAGATATCCAGACAAAAATGTTAGCCACCAGTATATATTAGATTTAATTTATAAATTTCAAGACACTGGAAGTGTGTGCAATAAAAGTGTGAAGGATCCTAAAGTTTTAACTGAAGCCGCACAAATTGCAGTACTAGATCATTTTGCCATGAATTTGCCAAACATTTGGAAGATAAAATCTTACGACGGAATAAATTCTTTCTCTACAGAGTGGATTATGACAGAAGATTACAGTTCTGTGAAGTAATTTTATATAAAAAAAAAAAAACACTTGCCTTAGTGACGAGGCAAGCTTCTTCTTAAATAGGTTAATAAACACAACTGTAGATTAATTGCAAATTAAAAGTTCTTTCCAATCTTTAGATGTATGATTTATTTACTACATGTTTTGGTCCATAATCTTCAGATAATAAATATCGTCAAATTACTGGTAGATAAAACTAATGTTAAACTAATATAAAACTAAGTTTTGTGTATGTGTCATGGAAAATTGACTTATATTCAATTTGTTTAAAATAAAATAATAAAATGGACAAGAATAATGTATCCTTGTCTGTTTAATAAAACTCATTCAAGCAAACAATTTTTGTCTTAGACCTTTTCTCTACCGTTGGCGAATTATGCGCAATCGGTAAAAATGCAACATTTTCCATTCACAAAAATCAATTTCGCCTACTCATTGTCAAAGTGCTTTCCCGCAGAAAAAAATGCGTAGTACATACCTATATATAATCTACATGCCTCGATAGTTTCATAATTCCGTGTTTGGAATGTTCCTTTGCAACTCAATTAGTACTTGGATGTTACATCGCTAAAATGTGTGATCACATTGTTACTATTTTAGTTGGGTTTTGCTCTGTTCAGCTTGCTTCCTAGCGAACTACGAACGAGGCGCGACTAGCGTAAAATTAAGCGTCTGGTAACTAAGTCGTTAATCCACATAATCGCTTTTTTTAGGTTAACGAAACTGCAAAATCAACGGTGTACACAAAGCAAAGCTTTAGAGTTTTGTGTGTTGCGAATGTGTCAAGTCGTGTGAGCGTCTGAATTAATACAAAGCACACAAATGCGTTCATTTAGAAAGCGTTGTAACTCTGCGTCTGTGACCCGGTCTTTATCCTTTAAGATATCACGCCTATATATATCAAGCCGATAGTGTTGTGAGTGTGTGTAATCAATCGTTTAAAATTGGACTATAAATTTCAGTTACCCTTCAGTCCATTTTCTGTAGAGAACTGTTTGTGCGATAATGGCATTTTTTAAGTGAAAAAAAAACTTTTTCCGACTATATACGAGGTTTAAGGGTTTCGACAGAAACTCTACTTGTTATTATTGATGTTAAAAAATCGGTTAAATCATCATGATTTCGTTGCATTAGAGATGATTGAATTATACGTTAGTTCTAAGGACATTTAAAGCTTATGATTTAAGCAAATTCTAGCGCCCTGTATCCTCGAATTTCTTCAAATTTTTCCTCCATTGGCTTCTATGTCACACGCACCTTTCCAGACTGTTACTCCTACAGCCTTCAAGTGTGCACTTGCTGCATCTAACCATTTCGTTTTCGGTCTTCCTATTCCTTTCTTCTCTCTTTTCCTCCGTTCAATCTCTCTTGGGCGCCGATTCTCGAAAGAAGGTGAAATTATTGCTAACTTATTCGCTCTTAGTAGCCAAAAATTCAAATCGGAAATAATTAGGACAAAGAAATGTTTGTTATTTAGTCCTAATATGTTTGCAGCGTTCAGGTGAATAGTAAATAAATATACGAAAGTAAGGTTAGATTATGGTTCTTAATGAATTTTTGCAGTTTTAAAATTGCCTAAATTGGAGAAGAATTGAATTGCTCCCGTTAATTATTGGGACACAACTTTTGGTAGTTCATTTTTCTTTCACAATGGGTTTATAGCCGTACATATGCAAAAATAGGAAACAAGAACTCTTTATTTATTAAATGAATACAACCATGTAGGAATACTTGATCGTCTTGAGGTTATACAAAATTTGAAATAACTGTCGAAAAAAGTGTATTTTCTTTTAAGTGAGTGACTTACAACCCACGTTGACTCGATTTTTATCTTGATTTAATGATGTATATGTCATCCCCTAGTCACAATTGTCTCTTGGCATTTGCGTGGCATGGATCGCATAAGTTGGCGGATAAGATCTTTGGAAATGTTTGCCATTCTTCGCAAAGCACCTTACGCAGCTCTTCGAGAGTCTCTAGTGCATTGGCATGTTGCTGTATGCGTTAGTGCAGCATATCACACAAGTACTCTATAGGATTGAGATCTGGGCTAATCGCAGGCCATTCCATTACATCAATGTGGTTTCCCCGTAGAATTTAAGTAGTGATGTTGGACATATGAGGGCGAGCATTATCGTACATATGAACGAAATTCGGACCTATACTATTCGCAAAAAGCACCACACGATCCCCGAGAATTGTGTTTACATAGGCTCTGGCATTTAAACACGCAGGAACTATTACAAAATCCGTACGTCCGTCTATAATTATCCCACCCCTATATATGACCGAACCATCTCCCAAGCGATCCCCTTCTTGTACCCTGACGGCATCGTACCGTTCTGCGACACGTCTCTAGCATCAAGGACAGAAGAATAGGACGGATCTCCAGTGGCAAAGTTGCTAGTTTACGTGATCTGTGGCACACCTTAATCTCGCTTGTTTGTGTTCCCTGATCAGACGAAGTGCTTTGTCTGGGCGCCTAGATCGTAAACCGTTCCTCCTGATTCTTTTTCTAATTTTTGTATTTTACGCTTTTTTGGTTGTTATGTTGAATTTTGCACATCGCCAAGGTGATACAACAACTTCTTCTTAAGCTCTTGAATTCCTGTAGCAAATAAAATAAATAATAAACATATATTATTTATTTTTGGCAAATTTTGTGTCAATTCTCAGCTATGTAGAGAATTGCGGCTATTTAAACTACTATTTTTTATTTATTTTCTCAAAATTTGTATTCTCGCGATTCGAGAATCGGCACCCTGCTGTGCCTGTGTTCTGGCATCCTGTGTCTTTGTACTACATATGCTCTTGCGGTAGAGTGTTGCACTTTTGATTTTCTGCTTACTATCTTCCACTGTGACACCTTGATATTTTTCTTCTCTAATGCAGATTTTTGCACTCATATCTCCAAATATTGCCAATTATTCTTTCGCATATATCTCGTCATAAAATACCTTCTTTATCCTTTTCTTTCTGGGTGAATGAACGTTAACTATGGTTTCCTTGTTATACTTTCTTTGGCGTCTAGTTTTGCATATTTTACCCAAGGCCACTGTAAAATTTAAAACGGCCTTCTTCAGTTCTTTATTCACAAAAGCTATTTCAGCTATATCTCCTCCTCCAGCGCTATTAAAGAAATTGTATCCTTCTAGCGTGCTTATACATATTTCTTTTTTATTTAGTATCTTGCTGTGCCAATATATTTGTTTCATAAAGATGTTTTTTGTTCAATGCCTAAGAGTGTGTAATAGCTTGCCAGATACAATAACTAGCACAGACTGCATAAACAATTAAAAAAACAGGTTAGAGCGCTCCTAATAGAAAAAATCTTATTACTCCATTAATTAATTTTGTTCTTGACTTTTTGTCGTTTTTTGTTTGTTCTATTTGTTTTTTCTGTAATTATATTATTTATTTTCTAAAACTTAGTTTGTTGTATTTTACATTTGTATTTTGATAGATTGTATCCAGTGTTACTGGCCCAAACAATATGAAAATAAACTAAACTAAACTATTTAAAAATAATAATATATAAGAACAACATTTCACATATTTAAATTAATAGCAATTTTGACATTATGAGAGGACATTAATGCAACATTGTTGTAAAATAACATTAAAATTTGAACCTTAAATAACTTTTTATTTTAATTTCAATATTTGTATTTAATTATTTTAACAGTTGTTAGAAAATTGTGAAAATAATTAAATACAAATATTTATTACAAAATTCTATTATTATGCCTTAAGATTGTGCAAAATATATATTATTCTAGCCTAACTTCTAACCCTATTTTCTTGGGAAATCCCCATTAATATCACACATGAAAAACGAAAATTACCGGTAATTTACCGGTAAACCGGTATTTTAATTTTCATTTACCGAATTATCGGTAAATGAAAAAATCGGTAAATTTACAATCACTAGTGCATATCTAGCAGCTTTTCAAGAATCTTTAGCAAGAATCACATCAGACTTTTGGTCTTAGAGACTTTAGTCCACCCTATCTTATTTTCTTAGGTTTTGGGACAAAATGACTCCGATCAGCCTCCAAGCCATTGGTACGGACCCCAGCACACATTCCCTGATAAACTTAACTTTGATATAAGTTTGCCGAACTCCGAACGATAATTTGGCGTTACGAATAACTTCTAGTCGTGTGGATGGACAGTTGGGAGTTCGGCGAAATAGGCCTTGTCTATTCCCGATCTGCGTTGGAAAATGGCGCACGTCAACGTATACGAATGTTCGATTCGACGAAGTTCGCACACCCGAAAAATCATTACAAAAATTCACTTCGATCTAGCGTCAATCTTAAGATTGAGTTGAGTATGGTTTTCTAAATATTTTTCTCAGCCAAAAGATCTAATACAAATCTCATGGGTTAGGTCACTACAGCGCTCGAACTCATCATCACTGAGTTCTTGCGCAATGACACTTATCGCACTCTAGTGTAATTAACTATGACCCCAGTTGCGTATTATATTGAATCAAAAAATTAAGTGCTTATTGTAATTTATTCTTGGATCTTTCTATCCATTCATTTACTTTATTCTTTGTATTGCATTCCTAATACATATGTTTGAGTCTACGAGGTAGGTTCGGTCGAGCGTGGAGCGAACCAAGTTACAACTCTCGCTGTGATTACATGTTGCACGCAATTAAAAGCTTTTATGCACCCTGGAAAAACGCTTGCGGTACTGAGTACAGTTTTTCTCTTCTCATTTCCATTTATTACACTACAGTAAAAATCCATTAAGCTGCCGTTGTTGATTTTTCGTTTTTTCAAATCATGTAGAGCATTAAGTGAGCAAAGTTTATCGATAACTCTAAAATCGTGCAGCTTCTGAGTTAAATGTAAGCTATTATTAACTGTATATTTGAAGCTGTTACTAAAAATGTCTTTCAGATAATTATTCAACCATCTCGAGAGGGCATAAATCGGAGAATCTGTCTATGCAATCACAGATAGATATATTTAACATTTTATCAATAGAATAATATTTCAACGTGGATAGGGAATCCCCCGTGAAACATAATTCTGCAAAGGAAACGAAAAAGGTTGCTAGTTCAGAAATTGCTTGTATTCTCAAAAATATACAGGGTCTCCCGCCGAACTGGGACATTTTTTTGAACTTCTAACAGAAATTTGATTTCGAAACTTGCAGTGTAGTCATGGCCCACTGTCATCTATTTAAGGAAAATATTTTCAACTTTATAGCACTTTCGGTATACAGGGTGTTGATATCAACTTTCTTATTATAAATGGAATGGTATAATTTTTATCTGTCTAATGAAATTGTCGAGTCATTTGCAACTAGTTTATATGAAGGTTCACAATCCCTAAACTCGAACGTTTTTGAGATATTTTCATTTTCGTGGATTTTTTGACATTTGCACTCTTTCAAATAAAATCAAGTATTTCATTAGATAGTAGATATTTAGTGGTTCTACTAAAGTCGATGTAAATACAAGGACGTAGCTACAAGATGTAATAGCAATATTCACTGAATCATATACAGGGTGTTCAAAAACACGCGTCCAATGTGGATGCCTTCAAGCTAACAAAACTTTTTTCTTTCAAATGGAACATGGTATTTTTTAGTACAGCATTGAATGCAGCGCAAAATTCTACATCGATTGATATACTGGTATACTTATTCTTAATAGTTTGTGAAGTATTAGCATTTCTTGCAAAAAATTGCTAAAAATATGTCTAAATTCCAAGTTTCAACCAAATAAAATGAGTTTTTTCATACGAAACATTCTGTACGTTATTTGTGTAACCTATCTAAATACTCATGTTTCAGATATCTAATCTTCACTAGTTTCTTACTAATAATAAAGCCTTTTAATCACAAAGAACGAACATTAATTGTTAGATATTAGTAGGCCATGAGATCTGCTAACAAACAAGTGATATCCATTGTCGGTAATTTACCAAATTGCGCAGGGATAAACCTATGCTGTATTAACAAGTCATATCTTTTATAGAAAGTTCTAATGCTGTCAACTCCTTCACACATTTTCTTCCGACAAGTAAAATATTGTCAATCGAAAGAAATAAGAAAAACATTGAAAGTTACATATACAAATAACATTTTAGACTTATTCTACATTCATGAATAATGTAACAATGATTAGATACCTACACTTACTTGCAATGAATAAAAACCTCAAAAAAAATTAAAAGACAAAGGGAAATTAAAGCAGATACCCATAATATTTCAAATATTGTTCACTTACTAGACCAGGTATTTTCTTTACAGGGGAGCCGTCTGACATGAAGCCTTCGAAAACAATGCAGCCTCTTGGCATTTTGTAACTAGGTATTAAGCGATACAAACAGATAACATAAATCAGGAACAAACTTTTAAAAGTCTTCCAAAATGTCCAATATAAATGTTCTTTCAGAATAATAGTTTCTTAGTTTTTTTTAATTGACTTATTTTACATTTAATAAGCAGGTAAAAATATTAACATGTAATTTGCTGTGGCACAATAATTATGGCTTATTAACATTTTATAATTACAATTACATAAAATTTGCTAATAATTGGAAAACTTCCAATGATAAATATCCCAGGCATGGAAACCAAACAATGCAAAAAAAGATAACCTATCATTCTAAAAAATAATATACAGAGTGTATTTTAGGAAAAAAAAAATATTTGCTCGAAACTTGGAAATTAGTCATATTTTAGGCAATACATTCTAATATCTCAAAAACTATCAAAAATAGGTATACCAAACCTAATGTCAATCGAATGAAATTTTACCGCTGCATTCAATGCTGCAGTAAAAAATACCATGTTCTATTTGAAATAAAAAAGTTTTGTTGATTTAAAGATATCCACATTGGAGATACGTTTTCGAACACCCTCTATGTGATTTGGTCATTATTGCCATAACATTTGCTACCCACGTCTTTGTGCTTACATCGACATTAGTAGAACCACTAAATACCTGATACTTTATCAGCTATTTAATTTTACTTGAAACAGTGCAAACGTCAATAAATCAACAAAATTGCAAATATCTCAAAAACGGTTGAGTTTAGGGATAGGAAATCCTCACGTGAACTAATTGCAAATGACTCGATACATTCATTGCACCGATAAAAATTGTATCATTCCATTTAAAATAAAAAACTTGATATCAACACCCTCCATAGCGAAAGTGCTATAAAGTTGAAAATATTTTCCTTAAATAGATCACAGTGGGCCATGACTACACTGCAAGTGTCAAAATCAAATTCCTACTAGAGGTTCAAAAAAATCTAATTACCTAGTTCGGTGGGACACCTGTATATTCGAATAATTATTTATGGATCCATGGTTTTTAACTCTGTGTGAGTAAATTATAGCTAAGTAAATAAAAGGAAAATGGTCCAATTTCCTTTCATTTATCTAGCAATTATTTATGACTTTATCAATTAGAAAATTCATATTTTTTTTACTAGCTGCCAATCGCTCTCAGTTTTGCCGTTCCTCTTTGTTGCCGCTCTGGGCATTTGTCCGGCTTTCACCCTCCCCTCCCCCTCCGCTAGATCGAGTCTTGTCGAGAATTTGTGGTATAATTTAATGGCTCGCAGGAATGAAAAATTAAATACAAAAAGCCAAGACGCTATATCGGAAAATAACCTTTTCGAAGATTAAAGAATTTGTAAGACTGAAGTTTATTGGTATTTCCTGTTAGTTATCACACGTAGACTTCACACAATTTCTTATTTTAATTTTACCCAGCATCTGCTGTATCGTAGAAATCGTCCCTGTGGCTATATATACAACTTTAACCTTTGCGATATTTTCTCGAGAAAAATTGCCTTCAAAGTATTAAATGCAAGCTAAGATAGGTATCCTTAAGTACACTGCCTTATATATGGATACAGTACATGACCAGCAAGAATTAATGAACGTCACGAACACGACAATCTATTCGCCGCAGAAGTACGTGCTTCTTGGGAAATCAGATATTATCCTATGGGGAAAACTACGAGAGAATCCAGTTGCTATCGCAAACATACACGTGACACCTATGTGCGGATGCCGTAATAACGTTCACGATAATGTGAGATTTCCTCGCCTACTTTGTATTGCACGTGCGTTTCATTTACATTCTAGTATATATAAATAAAACCACATCTAGTTCAATATACACACTTATTTATGTACACACGACGTGTTGCTATGCAGGAACGTGATGACAGATAGGAAGACTAAATCCTAGTAATGCTACCAACATAAACTATGTGTTAACCTAATGTCTACAGATGTGCCACAAAGACGTAAATACACGTATTGATGTTTTCATCGCAACATCGGGCGATATACCTGACATACAGTCATTCAGTGGCGGCTCGTGGCATTATTGAGTGGTGGGACCGATCGCGGTCCAACTACCCCTCTTCAATTTTATTAATTTTACAAAGTTTGAATCAGTTCAGCTCAGCTTGCAGTAATTTATTACCTTGTTTATTGCTAACTAAAATAATACCAACTAATTTTTTGTTTAGATGTAGATAAAGGTTCTACGCCGATAAGGCATTGAAAAGTGTCCCTAAAGCTATCGGGCTGAAATTAAAGCAAATGAGTACTATTGTCGCACATACTGTAAATACTAAAAATTAGCTCAATCGATGCCACGCCATTCGAGATATTAGCATTTCTCAGGAATTACTTAAGCTATCACATCCAAACAAAAAATATGGAATTTTGCATATACGTTGTTACTTAATTTACCAGCACCGAAAGCAGCGGTAAAATACCTAGAAAGATCACGAGGCAAGAATTCAAAAGAATGGAAAGAGTTATGCACCTCCGCTTTACAAACCTTCGAATAAGAGGGAAGATATTCGGCAATCATGCAGGGTGCCAGCCGGCTCGTCGGCGAGGGAGTGGGTTGATAGTCGCACAGACCCAAAGAGTTCATATGGATAAAATTTCAGCGCCACCTGCTTAGGTTTACTTATCCTGTCATGCCGCCAAGATAAGCAGGAATCTACGGTGAAAAATGAAAATGGAGGGGTAAAGCAGTTTACAAAAGCCCATACAAAAAAAGAAAACAAAAGGATGGGATTACTGACAAAACAATTAAAATTTTATTGTTGGATTTAACATACAATTCAAACAGTAAATATATGATACTCAGTATTATTAAACGGTATCGACGAGTATAAATATACAGTAAATGTTGCGATAATAACAGACAGTTCTACGGTAGGACGCAACGCAGTGAGAACAAGTTGGTTACATTTACGTGAATTTAACGTTGTATTGGTTGAAACAACGTTAATGGTTATAATTAACACGTTTATTATATAACCATTTTTTAACTACACATTGAGGAAACGTTATATTAACTAAGAAATGTAACGGATAGTTTCAATTTAACTAAAATAAAACGTTGTAGTTTCACCGTCTACTCTACGTTAAAAAAACAACGTTGCAATATGAAAAACTATTAACTAGAATGTAACGCATAGTTTAAATACAACTAAAATAAAACGTTGTAGTTTCACCGTCCACTCCACGTTAAAAAACAACGTTGCAATATGAGAAATTATTAACTGGAATGTAAGGGATAGTTTAAATATAACTAAAATAAAACGTTTTAGTTACACTGTTTACTCTACGTGAAAAAAACAACGTTGAAAAATGAAAAATTAGTAGCTGACATCTAACGCATAGTTTAAATATGACTAAAATAAAACGTTGCTCTTTCAACGTCTACTCCACGTTAAAAAACAATGTTGAAATATGAAAAATATTAACTGGAATGTAATGCGTAGTTTAAATATAACTAAAAAAACGTGCGTACAGTTATCTACGTTAAAAATAAGTAAAATGGTGTTAATTTGTTTGTTTTAACATAAGATGTGCTTTTGCATAAATGAATGCAAAATGTATTTAACAATAGATAACAGAATTATTGTATTAAAAGCACTACTGGTGAATGTATCACTCCTCCCCCATATTTTAAATAAACTCTTCCTCCCCTGTTGCGCATCTGCACCGTGCACGGTGCACTTGCAGTCACATGTTTACTATACTAGTTGAGTGTTAGAACTTTTCTTTATCTTTATAACAAAGTTTTATATGAATATGTGATACGTAGCAATCAGTGTATTTAACTAAACGGCGAGTAGGTAGGTACCCTATCCATTAAGTCTCTTAGTTATTTGCATATACGACGCACATTGCACGTGCAATTATATATATGCATATACGCAATTGGCAAAACAGCATAGTAGCCATCTGAAAATAAGGAAACTACTGTCAGAATATATAACTATATTCTAAAATTTGTTTTTGAATAACCTAGTTTCTTAGTATACATCACCTTCTTACTTTATTTTCAAATGTATAGGTTAGCGAATGCTGATGGTTCTAATCTAGATTTTTGTGTAAGAGATTCTAATTACTGTTACATGACGCCGTTGTAGTGAAGTATAACTGGAAGAGAAGGAATACTTAGTTTTCTCAAAACGGGAACCAGAGATAATACGGAAACTATGGTAACAATATACAGTGAGTATTAAATACTTTCATTCGTTTGTAATACAAAAATCTAGGAATCCAATCAAAGTAAACATTAACTTATATATACATCCCTAAAATTTACAGCCTGTAGTCCTTGGTGTTACTTATGCTACCCATTGTTTCAGTCTTCTATTTAAAGTTACAATTAAACAATACATACATACAGCAGAAAGTGCAGTGAAGGACTGGTTGAAATATGCCAAAGCCCCGATGGACTGTTTGGGTAGAAGACCATGTGCAGAAAAAGGAAAAATGTATATATCTATAAATGAAATAACCTCGTTACTTTCTTAGTTTTGGTAAAGAGTTCTATGATCTTTTTATTATTATTATTATTGCATTATGTTATATTTATAGGTAACTACATTTAGTTTTTCCGAAGAAGCATTATGTTTCATATGATCATTGAATGATTTATTTAAAATAAAATTAAATTTAGTATTGGACATCATGACTTTTTAATTTATAGCCATTTTTTCGTTATCAACACATAAAACGACACTGTAAGTATAAAGTGACATATATATCAGATATATATGTCACTTTATCAGATCTTATAAAGGTTTGATATAGAAATTTTATTAACGTTGAACCCCACTTAGCAGTAAACGTTTGTTTTGAACGATAATGTCACGTAGCACGGTGAACGTACTTTTTGCGTTTTACAGAGATGGTTTATTAAACATTAAAATACACCTTGTGCTAAACGTTTCTATTGAGCGATATTTTCTATTAAAAATTAAACGTTAAAATAACATTAACATATGACGTGAAATAACGCTTAATAAGTAACTTTTTATCAACGTATTTTGTCGGGACATAGGTATGTTGCTTCGACGTTGTTTATAAACGTTACATAACGTTCGGTTACCGTTAAGAACAACGTTTTCTTAAGGTTTATGTTCTTATTGGGAAGCACCGAACGCTTTGGCCAACGCAATCAGTTCACATTAACTTACACAAATAGTTCTTACGATATAAGTTAATTGAAGTTCAAGAAAACGTTGTTACAATTACAAAAACAAAAATAAAACTAAATATTTGAATCGACTACATTAATGGTGAATAAATCACACTGTATACGACAAGCCGTTATTCAGTCGGTTGGGTGTTTAAACAATTATACTGAATTTGACAAGTAAATGAAAGGATAAGTAAATAAATGTACTGAATTTAAAATATTCTAGCACCCCCCAATTCAGGATATGACATGTGTAATTTACAAAATTGTGAAAGAAAACACAAAAAAATAAATGAGCGGCGGTGGTTTTCTGTTATTAAATTTTATACGCGAGAGAGATTACTAAAAAAAACGTGCAACTTAGCTTTGCCCTCGATCAGCTATCAGCGGGACGTGGAGATCCTCTCCTATACGGACAGTCAAGGCGAAGCCTCTGGGACTGACTCGGCAGCAGCCGAAACAGGTGGCCCAGTGTGAATTCCGAAGGAGGTGGGTTCTCCGAAGGACTTAAGAAGTCGCAAAAATTCTCAGCCCGCACGTGGGTAATTCAAAACCTTACACAAGTCGGAGGAAAAATTTCAGAGTTAAAAATAAGGGGAGTTAAAAATAAGGGAAATAAACGGAATGGCGTTGGGGACGTATGGTTCTCAAATTATATACCAAAATATCAGGTACATCCGGCGTCAGAATCACGAAATTTCCACTTCGAACACAAGCGAAGATACAGCCAATGAATATTTCAAGTAAACTTCCAATAAAATCCACAGATGTGTGAAAATATCCAAAATTCCCAAGGACAGGAAGATTCACTCGTGAGAACGCGTCTATCAAATCAGAAGAAGGAAGAGAAAACCGAAAATGAGTACGTCACGCATACCATTCAGAAGACAGCCAATTAAAACAAGAATAAGGACATGGAGGTGCCCTCTAACGTCGAAAAGGTGTAAACACAGACAAGCGGATCTAAATGAAACAGTGATCGATAGAGCGAATCGAAGGTCGAACCCGATAATGCCGATGCGAGAAATAACGTTATTCTGTCCAAAACAGACAGACCTAACCCTACCAAGAAATGTCAACGATCTAGCTTAACACTGGAATTCAAGAAATTAAACGAACATCTGAGACCGTTTTAAGTATGAGAATCTATCTGTAAGTAAATGAAAAATAAAAGAATACAAATTCTAGCTGTGCGTTCGACACACACTCAGGAAACTCAAAAACTACCGACAAAGCCGCTCTAACAGGGGAAAGAAATACAATTCGAAAACCAAAATTAAACAATAATGCCCACGGTAGTGAACTACAAGACGCATGAGCATCTCTCAAGGTAAAAGAAGAAAATAGAGTTACAAAACCTGTCGAAAAGAGCTAGCAGCGAAAGAGATGAACTCGACACAAATTAACACGAGGTAAGCGAAGGGAAAAATCGTAACAACGTATTAGTATCTTCCAAAAGCTCTACACTTTAAACATGAAGCTGGACGATCAATACGCTGTCGTGTACAAATGCCAGATGAAAATGGAATCGATTAAAAAGGTTGAATTTTTCAAACATGAACCCTGAAAAAGGTACGCTTATTGACTAATTGTTTCAGTCACTGATTAATGCTTTAGACGGATAATGTTTTTCGAGAGCCTTAATATTGAAGGTAATTAATTTTTGCTCTCTATAAAAGTAAAAGTAATATTAGTACGAATTATGAAGTATTTAAAAGGTTGAAATTCATGAAAAACGATCTGAAATTTCACTACCGAATATGTATGTATATGTATATGTATTTTTTGTATACCGTTACGTAATACCTTTATCAGGATTTCTCTCGTACACCATTAATAACATAATCCTGAATTAAATGGACCATTTCGGAAGCGATAAAATTTAGGCTCGGCAAAAGCAACATATTTTTTTTGGCTTTATACATTAAACAAGATTCTCTTTGCTTATGTCATAGCAAGAGCGAAATTAACGAATGGCATAAACATGACATATTATGGGATAAAGTGACAAGTTTGAAACTTTTAGCGGAGGTTAAAGGTAATAAATCAAGAATTTACGGACGTCAGAATTTCGGTACAAGTACTGATAAGAGAAGATTGGCAACCTGTAAATTGAAACGAAGCAACGAAGATTGGAAGAGTACTACGTTGTAAAGATAACGGCTAATCTTCCAAATATTCTTCAATCCTTCGAAGAAAAACTTTACGCATTTCTACTTATTGTTAGATGTATATTTTCGACTTCACTATCAAAGCTGTCACTTTGAGATTTTCTTTTGTATCATCCCCATATTTGGATATATTTTCAGATGCTCCAATACACGTTTGTAACTCTCCCTCAGTCAAATGTATCATGTTAAATATAAAGTTGTATATTGAATCATAACGATGCATGTTTTATAGTTCCAACATCACTAGCAAGCACAGACTTGCCAGTATAATTATTTAAGTGCACAGTGAGCGCTTATGAAAGAGTGCATATGGGTCTAGCTTAAAAGAATTTGTGCTCGCAAATACAAGGACAGACTTACGATATTCTGGTATCCTACGATTCGACTTTACTTCAATGGGGTGAAGACTCAATGTAATTCGTATGAAATAAATGAGTGGAAATCATTGAATACGGGTACTTGTTGATAAAAAAAATCTTTCTTTGAGAACTGTTTTATTTTTCGTAAAGTCAAATGAGTTAAATCATATTTCTGTAATATATCCAACATCGATGAGATTTTCCTTTGTGAATTGATGTATTTATCATCGACCCAAAATATATGGAAGAAAGGTCAAGATTTTACAACATTATAGGAAATTGCTGTGTTAATATTCCTTGGTGCATTTTTTTCATATGGAATCATACATGTCTCTGCTGTTTCGAATATAATTATACATTTTGGATGGTGTAAAGGAGATTCTTCCCCGGATTTTCTGATACCTTTGTGCTCCTGATGTAAACCCTTCCTGTAACATTTTTGGTTCGTTACTGCGAGGAAACTCCATTCTGAAGAATTTTTGGGCGTATGCATCAGTTTGCATACGCCCAAAAATTCTGCGAGGTATTTCGACAAATTGATATTTAAATTTATGTGTATTTAACATTTCGAACATCTTGAGGTTATTTTTCATGTATGGAAAATGACAGTTGATACTGAAATTTTAATGTGAATAAGTTGGTAGAGGTGGTTTGTGGTTTTCTTTCTCTTATGATAGCGGGGTATTTAAAAGTTATTTTGAGAATTTATGAAACCAAAATATACTGGATAGTAGTTAACATTTGATTTAAACATTTTAAATAAGTATATTCACTTTGGGTGAGAGTTCTCATACTCTTTACTTTCTTCTCATACGCTTTTGATATAAATTTGTTAATAAATTATGCATGTTGTTAGTAGTTACACTGTTTTATTAATTAAAAACTTATTTAATACATTGAAAGATTAAAAATTAAACTATAAATTCAATACTTAACAAAGTAAAACACTAGTAATATACAAATTAGTGCCTTAGGAGTGACAAGGCGTGCGGCTACCTGGGCAACGGACCCACAACTAGAAAAATAATATAAATATAACTACTCATTGGTTAATAAGACGGGAGATCGCTACTGCGCATGATCTACAGTGGTGAACTAATATACCGGGCATATAAAGAAGTTTACAGCTATCTAGTGAAGTGGGATTGTGTTTTTGAATATCATTAAATGTATAAAAATAGATATCTGTAAAACAAACAAAACCTATTTAATTATGGAGGTTTTTTTTTTATATTAGCTAGACAAATCTAGATTGAAAATCACAATAATACATATAAAGATTTCATTAAATTTTTGCTTCAAACAATATATTCTAGTTGAAAATCTAATTCATCTGTATTTCGCCTATATTCTCAAAAAAAAAAAAAAAAACAGAATGGATGACATTAAGAATGTGATAATAAAGCCAACAGGTCATGAACTATAAACTACTATGTTTTTCAATTAGTGACAATACTTTAATTTGTTTTTTGTGTTTGACATTATAAGAGCCTGAAGATGGTCATTTTCTGCCGAAACAAGTAGCTTTTATAGATGGTAATAAATTAAGAATGGAATGAACAATTCTTGTTTTGCATTTGAATATATATTTATCCATCCACGCAGAAAACATCCAAAAATTTAGTATTATATTTTCTCTCAGATAAAATAGACCCGAACAGTACAGTAGCGTTAATGAGAGCAAACGCATTTTGCACAACATCAGGTTGCACATTTATATAACTCGCGATGAGATAGAAAGTAAGTTTCCGGCGATTTAGGGTAACCAAATGTACACCATTATTTGTACTAAACCTGATTGAAGCTGAAATTGAATATCCTAGATGTGTGAGTAGGTATAAAAATAATTTTAAGTTTACCATGTAACCTAAGGCGAAATAACCATTCCTGTGACCACGAATGCACACAGTTTGTTATGTTTTATCTAATTAAACAATAAATTTTCAGCAATAACAGTGTTGCTTTTATGAATCAGCTGTTAATATTCCTTTGACTGTGTGCTACAGGGTCTCACCTTTCATGTATTGGAGATTTTGGCGGTACCCCAATTTGTTTACCTTCACAAGCACGAAACAGTTGCTAGGGCTTTAGCTCGTCTAACAACGCAACACAAAACCACACAAAATACAACAATAATGAGAACTCGAAAACTCGTATCAAGAGTTAAAAGTCAACCTGCTCCTTCTTTCTGTGTGTTTCTGTCAAAAACTGTTCGTTATCTTGGTTACAAGTCACTTTCACACTGCCTGACATTGTTGCCATCCGTTTTCAATACTTAGCTAAGCTTTATTCCTAGTTTCGACGGTACAAAACATATTCACCTTAAGGTTCACCTTAAGCTGAGCCTCTACTTAACAAGTTTGTTATTACGGAAAACTAGTGCAAATAACTGTAAGTGGATTATTATGGACTACATCAAAGCAATCATAATCCTACATTATAACAGCTTTTGATGTACACAATTAGAATAACATCTGTATATGTACATTACATTTAAACCATTGAAATCATCCGCACTAGGTGAGTATTAACAAAATTCTGTATTTCATCCCTAGTTTCCCTATTTATTTGCCCACAGCGATTCTTGTTTCCATAAAGACCCTACATGTTTATAAACACTGACACCTGGCATAAGCTTTGCACGCTAATAGCAACATACGTATTATTCTAATATTAAGCTACTACGTGAAGTGAAAGTACGATTATTTTGATATAACTTCATACATATATCTCATTGAAATATTTCCTATGGCACAAATATATAGATAGATATTCAGTAATTTTAACAAAAAATCGGTTTTAAAATAAACATAAAATTTGTGTTTAAATTTGAATGTTGCTGAAATAAAAGAATTATAAAAGAAATAGAAAGATATAGATTACGATAGCATTGCATTTAAAAGTAGAGTTACGTTTAAGATTCGTTTCGGTACCTAGGTCATAATTTTTGGAGTTGATAAAGAGAAATTTTTACTTTATCTTGTCGTTTTTAAGCTTTTCAAAACATACTTTTATTCAGTTTCTATTATGATGCGTTATAACTTCCTTGTTATTGAAAATCGCTAAATATAAGTTAGATCTTCTTGGTTTTATTATAATTATTTAAGTTCTAGATTGGTACAAATTAATGTAAAATATTAATAGCAAGAAGAATTACACTGCTTTCAATTCTTTATTGAAAACGCACTGTCAGTCTAATCTATCTGACTCTCGCGAACTGTCACTTAATATGGTTTCTATTTGATGTAATTTTTCCGTATTTCCCTTCATTTTAGAATTTCGAGTTACTCAAAATTTGTTGACGATCATTTGGAACCATTCCAGATTTTATAGTAGGTAAAATACCACAAAACTGCTGTTTGATTTAATCAATTGTTTAATTGCAAAAATACATGCCACTAGTTTCAGCCTACACCATCTTCAGGCATCTGGGGAAATAAGTTAGATAATTATACATAGGTTAAAATTAGTGTAAAATATCAAAAAACGTTTTGCCAGTTCTGTGAAAATTCTATGATGAAATTTGTCAAATTGTATTTCAAATTTTAATAAAATTGTATGTTATATATAGGAAAATTTTTGTGACGTGAATTTTGGATGAATATTCATACTTTAAATGCAGCGAGAACACTCGGGAATACAAATATATGAATATACATGAACTAGTCAAATTGTAAAAACATACAGTTAAACAAAAACCGTACAAATATAAAAGTAATTAAACATTATATTTTATTAAATTGAAGTTATTACTTCTGACTTTCAAAATTGAATTTATAGAAGTTACAAAAGTGAGAAAATTGTCAGTGTGTTTCTTATCCTTTGCTCCAAGAATTGGAATTGTGAATTCGTGGTTGTAGCGGATAAATAATTAAAACAATACTCAAGTTGTGATGAATTTGAAAACTTTACACCCCTTCCCTAAGATGAATTTATTAAAGCTTTAAAAATTATATTAAATACAACTTACTTTCAATGCAACAACAATTTCTTTAAACAAGTATATGACTACGCTATGGACGCACCAATTTCTGGTGTAGTTGCAGAGCTTGTTTTGGAAGATTTGGAAACAGAAAGTATATCTAAATTAAATTTTAAACCCGTTTTTTACGAAAAGTATGTTGACGATTGTATCTTTGTATTCCAAAAGAGAAAATTAATTATACTGTAAATATTTTTAACAACTATTATCAAACTTAAATTTTACTGGAGATAAAAAGAATAATTTTCAAATAAACTTTTTGGATTTTACCTTAATACATAGTATAAACAAAATTCTAACTAAAATATATCAAAATTTCACGCCCTCTAATAGGTACTTAAATTATCACTCATGTTAACATACGTCTAATAAAAGGAATGTTCTTACTGCGCCTGAGTAGGTTATCAGAGAAACTAACATCCCCATCCCCTATCAGCGTTTTGGTATGGAATTGACCTTCAGTCGACCTCCATTTCTTGGTACTTTCTTTATCTAACCAGGTCCAGATCTCCCTTCTTGCGGAATCCTTAGTAATCCCACATACGGGCTCTGGACCCAAATCAGAGACACCGTGTAGTCTCGTGCCAGTGTATTGAGGGATTGTTTGCAGTCTCTAACTAGTTTTGACCTAGTTACTGGGTTCGAGACTGCTTTGATGACAGCCTGGCTCTCAGTCATTATATTAATTTTCCTCCTCATGCAGCCCCCTTTTGCAATCATTTCTGCACAGGCTGCAAGGGCGGATACCTCTGCCTGGAAGACCGTTGTATGTTTCCCCAGGCTTATGGATATCCTTTGATTAGGACTGGGTCCACAAATACCGGCTCCTGTGCCCTGGCTGGATTTGGATCCGTCCGTGAACCAGTTATCATTAGCAGCGATCTCACTGCGTGCCTGGTCTCTGTTCGGTATGAAGTTTTTCACCCTTTCAGTGAAGAGTGCCATGCTGTCCGTGGGTATTGCAGCAATGGCCCGTCCAGTCGTCGCGTAGTATAAGTGTGCGCTTCCACCCTGAAGTTGGGATTGCCACAGGTTGTTGGCTTTCAGTTAAGAAGTTAAAACCATTACTGGGTTGGTAACTGGACACTGTTCCCTGAAAAAGCATCTATATATCGCAGTCCGGGTAAGCCAACCGTGGTGTAGAAAATGCGAA
The DNA here is from genome assembly GCA_004143645.1 of Protaetia brevitarsis. Lineage (NCBI taxonomy): Eukaryota > Metazoa > Arthropoda > Insecta > Coleoptera > Scarabaeidae > Protaetia > Protaetia brevitarsis. Next base: position 4,893,583 of record RXPK01000216.1, read on the forward strand.
CTACAGGAGGAAACGAGTTTACAAGTAATCTGCACATGTGAGTAACTGAAGGTACTTAGGCAGGAGTATTTCGGGAGCAATCTACTGGAGCCCTCGAGGGTTCTCAAGTTTCCACTGGGCAAGATGCCGGCTTTATAGAGAGCACCAAGCTGCTCGAGTGGAAATAAGAATCAATAGGGATGGTACTATGAGCACCTAGCTCAAGTGCCGGATATCAAGTGCCCACCCTAACTTGAATGAATGAATGAATGAATGAATGAATGAATGAATGAAGGAGTGTTATCACTTCTTGACAGAGATATTCAGTTACCAAGTCCAATATATAGACCTGGAGTACTTCTCAAAATAAAACAAATTCTCAAATTAAATAATTATCCTGAATTTTTAATACAAACAACGATTAAGAAGTTTAATAGTACTTACTCTAAAAATTTCCAATCAAAAGAAAATTCCACAACAAACTATTCAGCTTTACCAATTATAATAATCTTAAATTTCTGTATAATACAACTAAAAACCATCCCCCACCCAATTCAAACAGGCCAGGTTATTTATAAATCCCCTGTAAAAACTGCGATGGTATATATATTGGATAGACCAAACAACATTTAATCGATCGACTTAAAGGACACAGATCTTCCACAAACATTACTGCTTTAAACACATATGAATAACTTGAGCTATTGTTTTGACTTTGGAAGGACAGATATATTAATGAAAGAAGAAAAAAAAAAACTAGAAAGCAAGAACAGTTTTAGAAATGATATAAATTAAAAATAATAAAAACTCTGTTAATGACCGGCAAGACATTTCACAATTACCAAATACACCCTTTAATTTTATAATCATTTTCACAAATTTCTTTATTAGCTAACCTGTATAAGTTAAAATTTCCATTTTCAAACATCCACAACATAGTTTAAAAAACTTTTTACTCACCTTCATAAAAACAAATGCATATATGTACAAAACCGTAATATTCAACTTATATTTTATAATCACTAAAATATTACACATAATGTTAAAGCAAAATCTTACGTACAAAGCGTGGCATAGACGAAAGAAAGTAACCAGCCTGACTGTAATACCTACAAAACTCATATAAAAAATATAATATTTTTAGGCGCAAAGTAGCCCAGAGACGTTAATTAGAAATTATAATGCGAGTTGGTGTATTTTCGTTTGGGTGCCCATAAACCTAATGCACTTCGCAAAAATATAGTTGCCACATTTATCTAAAAGGGTAGTATGTACTTACGTGTACGAGCCACGGTTGCGTGAAATACGCATATCACTGGCCATGGTTGTTATCCTACATAAAACTTTAATGACGATAAATTTTTTTATCCCGCATGAATTAGTATTAACGAGCGGACCTTACTTAAGGGCGACCTCATCGTTCACCTTTAAATGATACAACTTCGTTTCATTTTGTTGGCTTCTTTTTATATCGTATACGCCGGGAATCTCATGTAGACCTTGATTAATATTAAACATCTCCGCTGTTACGAGGTGGAGCCATCTGCCAGCGTAACCGGAAACTGAAATTCGAAATTTCAATGACAGGCGCGCACGCTATAATATAGTCTTATCAGTAAGTATGTATGCATTTGTAAGCCTTGTTTTTGGAATAGTATTAGCTAATGGATAGGAAACAACTGCAAAATTTATGCTTTAGTCATTTCATTCTTTTCCCATTCCATTGCTTTCCACTACATATTTCGACAAATATGCCATTCGCTGATGTAAAACGTCCTAAATTTGGCATATGTTAAATGTATCAGAAATGTAAAAACGACTCACAGTTTGCATTATTTGGTGACATTCACGAAAATATGTAAAATTGAGAGAAATCAAAAATAATAATAAAACAATCACCGAAGAGAAATGAATCGTTTTAGATCCATAAAACAAGTGAAAATTAATTTAAATTATTTGAATTTATCTTTTTGTTTCAATTTTAATGCAGTGTTGTGAATATCCCGTATTAATACTATTTGTATAAGCTGACCACTCTATATATGTTTATATATAGAGTGGTCAGCTTTCGTCTGCACGCCACGTCAGCACTAAGTTTAATATATGTATAAATAGCAAAATTATTTATTTATTTAACTATAAATATTACATATAAGCATGGGCGCCATTAAAGCAAAATTCAGAGGAAGGAGAGGGGCAAATGAAATATCAAAAAATCATTAATAGCATAACTACTCGTATATTTAGCAATCAAATTTTTCGTGGAATTATGATTTAAATGAATGCAATTTTTCTTAATAAAACAACGTTTTGACAATTTTTTTATCGCCTTTTTCACGTTTTCGTGACTATAATGTCCACGGAAACTTGTTACAACAATATAATTAGTAAAAATAAGCAAAAGACTTACGTAAAAGTTAATTAATGGTGAGTTGTAGATCACTTCCTTTATTTTTTCGTTTACAACCATCTGTTGTTCGTCAATAACACAAAACATTTTAAAACTGTATAAGCACTATTATCTAATTTACAAACAAACATATAAGTAAAATACGAACATTTAAAATATTGAAGGCTATGTCTTGGCCACTTGGTCTTCGTACGAACTTCACGCGCTCTTATAGGCCTATCAAACAATTCAAGAAAGAAATAAAACAAATGTTAATAAGCAAGGCTTTTTATAAAATAGAAGAGTTTCTTTCATTGTAAAATATAATAATAAGTAGTATTTATATTATTATAAAATAATTCTTCATATTTAATTTTTTTTTATTTTATTTTCCTTCTTTTGTGTTGACCTTCCTAATGGTGTATGTACATATCAATAGTCAAATTGGAAATAAAGGTTATTATTATAAAAAAAAATACTAAAGAGATTGGAAAATTATATAGACATACTGGAAACGAAGAATAATCCACAATTTGTTATGGAACATACATAAGATGAATGACTAACCATAGATTTAATTATTATTCTATGTGCACACTGTTGTAAATTCAGTATATATTGGTGTTAATCAATTTGTACCGTATGTATAAATTTATCGTCTGGTAACTGTATGTTTTTAATATAGAGTTTCCGTGATATCGGGACTACTTCAAAGGGGTGGAAACTCAATGTTGTTCATATTAAATAAATGAGTTGGGGTCCATGGAGACGAGGTGGTTGTTGATAAAATTTTTCAAAAAAATTGTTTCATTTTTCGTCAAGTCAAATCAATTAATTCATATTTCTGTAATATATCCGAAATCGTATTTTTGAATATCATTAAATATAGAAGAATAGGTATCTGTAAAGAGAAGCCGGATTTAAGAATAAAAGTTTTTATATGTTATAAAAAATATATTAGTTGGGCAATCCATTAAAAAAAATCTCAATAATATGCATTTTTTTGTGGTCCTTTTATATCAACACTAATGGTTTGTATTTATTCACCTGCTTTCTTTACCTATTAACTCATACTACGCTCTCCTAAATTCTGATACTATATTTGTCAGTACATTTCTTTGCTTACTTATTGAAATAATCCTCTGGATTGATTTTTAAAAAATTGCTTATCCTTTTGCATCCAGAGCCTTGAATTCACGCATGATTTATTTATATTAAAGCCAGTCAATAAATGAAGCTTAATAACTTTAGAAGCAAGGTAAATTCTATAATTAAATAGGTACCTTTCAATGTTCTGAACCAAAACACACTAATTTGTTTATTAACCGTTTCCCTAATAAGATTGCATGCATATAATGTAAACAAGGCCTTCGTTATACAAGCGCGTTCTTCTTTTCAGACGGTTTTTAATATAACATTCAATATTATTAAGAAACGCAACAGTTCTTGAAAAAAATATGATTAACCTTGTTCCACGCACACTTCTTTAAAAAAAAATTACATTGAATGGTATTGCTCCAATAGGCTAACAGTAAATATGATTTCCTTAATTATATAATATTCCACACCCACTGTAGTCAATTACGAAGCATTGACCAAAAAACAGCGCGTGAGAATAAAGGAAAAGCATCCCAATAAGGTATCTATTTTCATATTTATTTGCAATTATAATTCCATATTGGAGAATGGGACGCATATACTGCTTCTTTAAAACCTGTTTTTGCTTGTTTTTCTTTGAACTATATATAAATAAATTGATTTTAGTTGTGTTCCGAATAATAATATAAATATAATTTATGAACATTTTAGTGCTACTTTTTAAATGAAAACTGTCCAGGGAAAACTCGTATGTGGTTAAATACTCATATTTATCTTCACTCATTAGATTATATTAGATTAGATTAGGATTGGGGTGGCCTATGGACTTGTTTCACCGCGACCTTTTCAAATCTATTGTTCTCTCTCTCTCTTTTCTAGACGACGCTCTGTAATTTTGCTCTCTCAATTAGGCTTATCATCTTTGATAGCGGCTTCTTCGTGTAGCTGCTAACTGTGGGGTTCTCCACGCCCACTACTAGAAACCTTGTCCTCGCCAGGCCTTCACATTGGCACAGCACATGAACTAGTGTTTTTTCCTCCTCCTGGCAGAATCTGCAGGTTGCGTCATCTGCCAGGCTTATGTTGTACACATGCCTATTTAGTCTACAGTGAGCCGTCAGCAGACCTACTATCATTTTAACAGTCTTCCTGTCTTTATTTAGTAGATCACTAATAAATTCAGGCCTCTGCTCCTTTAGGAACTCTTTTGCATGTCTCTCTCCCAGCGATTTTTTCCACCAGTCCCTAGACTGGTTATGTATCCATTCATTGATGGATTTTTTAATTTGCTATTTGGTAGTGCCGAAAGAAAGGTCAGCTTCAACGAATGACCTCGCCTGGCCTCATTACCTCTCACGGCCGAGTGACTAGGGACCCAGGCCAAAATCAATTTGCTTTGGGTACCCACCTCATTTACGCTGTCCCAAATCAGCTTAGAGTCCACACTTACAGAACTAATCGCTCTAAGTGTGGACTGACTGCCTGAGAAAATAGGGACGCTTTTACCTGGCTCGATACATCTTTCTATTTCTCAGACACGATGGTGGATTGCAGCAACCTCAATTTGGAACACTGTTGCGTCTTTGCTGAAGCTATCTTCACTCATACTTTTAACTGTAGTTTCTAGGGAATCATCGATTTCTTATTGGCTTATTACACTGAGAGATGTTGGTAACTGGTAGTTTGATCAGCTGAACTTCTACACAAAATAAGCTTTTAGTGTCTTTTTTTTAAACTTGCGTGCAAATGACATCTGTTGTTCTTCGAAAAAAACTCATCAGTTTTTAAGGTGTGGTATATCCCATATTTAGCATTAAGCAGCTATTCCCTGCAAAACGAACCTTTTATTTTAATTTTCCTCAATTACGTAATTCACTTTCGTCGTTCCAAATTGTGTTATAAATATTTTCGCAGTGTGGGATTGTAACAACACAATTCGGCTGCTTCATACACCTATATTTCATCAGAATATCATAAAACGTTCAAGCCACAAGCTTTCACGCAATCCTTCAATTTATTTAACTGTACAGGCTTCTTTGAAAAAAAACATTTACAAATTTACCAACGCGAGGTTGATGTATTAGCTAGTAATTTATTTTACTTGATGAAAATTATACAAAGTGAACTTAGTAATTAATCACGTGCATATTGACACATTAAAAATTCAATATAGCATGTCTTGCTATTGACTAATACCTGCGGTAAAAACATTATTAACACTATGTTTTATCACTATTTTAAGCCAGATTTCCAACTACAAAGTACATTATACTAACAACTCTGCTAGGTCCTTAATAAAAGGGGTTTTTCAAGTTAAACCGCATGGCTTGACATCAATCAGTGTACAACCAGAGGACTAAGCAAGGGCTTTTTGGAAAATACGCTAGCTTACCGTAAGGGTCCGGGTAACGATAAATACAACGCAAACGTTCCTTTGTCTCGTTTTTGCGTTCTGTACGCACTGAAACCTTACAATAACACAAAGCTAAGTATTGTCCTTTCAATTAAATGAATATACGCATATTTTATATGTAACAATTCTGTACACGAAAATTTGTCAGGACTGCTATTATATTTGACCAAAAGCTCCAGCCACATGAGCCAGTGAAATCAATCCTTGCATATATTTGGTAATTTTTTAGTAGATTTGCATATAACATTAAATTTTGGATTTTTCAGCTTTGTGATATTTATAATTATTGGGTGAATAACTATTAAAAAAGACAAACGTAATCTTTTTGGTTAATCTATGCGTTCTTTTGAGTTTGTAGCCGGTTGTAGTTGATCATATGTAATTTTTTGGTGATTCTATAAGTAAATAAATAAATATCTTTTTACATATTACGTTTCAGGGGCCGCCATAACTGTTCCACAAAATATAGCTAACGCATGCCCAAACGATATATATAAATTACAACTCTATACAGAAAGTATTCTACAGTTAAAAAATGATCGATCTTGTTGTAATTACTATGTATTGGGCGTTATTATACTCTTCGATCCAATAGTTATCAAGTAACATAGACCAAAATAAGAAACGAATATTTCAATCCATTATACTTGAAAATGAAAATACCATCTTTCAATACATTTTGGTATTTATGGTATTCTTTTATTTTTATTTTTTTTTCGAATTGTGATGCTAGGTAAGTGCAAGAGGCTGTGTTGAAGGAATTAGGAATTTCGCCCCAAGATGACTCTGTGGTTATCCACAAGGGTAATTAGACCCATGATAATGTACTGAGCGATAATAACTGCTTTCCATTTGCATAAGAAGCGAGGAAAAAATAAGTGAGGTGAGTATGCAATACACACCTTACTTTTCGCTTTTTCAAGTGCAAATGGAACAGGCAAATGGGCTAGTTGTGCATTTATTATTTGACATATGATGTATCTAACCATACTTAGCACATAATTGTTTATTTATATTTATTTACTATCCATCCAGTCCTATTTCTCACAATTTGGTACGACATAGTGGAAAAAACCTTAGGGAAAAACGTAACCATAAGCACAACGAACAAACAAAAGTGACAAAATCAGTCAACTAAACTCAAAATATGAACTGAGGTAAAAAACCTTATTACTGAGGGTGATTATGAACTCCCTTAGCATCGGTAAGGGGGGGAGGTAAATGCCTCATTTATATTTCCTCATTTGCTGGCAAATGGAACGAGCAAATAGCTGAGCTAAGGTGAAGTGAGGTGAGGAACTGAAGATTTGGTACAAATGGAAAGCAGCTAATATGATGATCAAAGGGCAAGTGGGAGCGGCCAAGACACAATACAGAGAGTAGGCGTGTCTATGCGCCACGAGGGCCATGAGATCAACTCCCACTACCGCAATGGAAGTAATTCTAAACTTGCCACCGTTACATATTTATATACAAGGAACTGCCAGGCCTGCAGCACATAGACTTATGCATAGTCAAGTACCGATAAGTAAATCGCACGGTGTTGACTGCCAAAAACTATTAGATAAACTGAAGGAGGCATCCCCAAAGGCGGTTGCCATGTGATAGTTTAAAAAGACGCCATTGCGTCGGAGATGTAGGAAGTCGGAAGATAAATATCTTCTTTGACAGTCAATTCACACTTAAGGCGATTAGTTCCATGAGTGTAGACTCTAAGCTGATTTGGGACTGCGTAAGCGCTCTATACGAGGTGGGCACTCAAAGGGAATTAGCATTGACTTGGGTTCTTACCCACTTGAGCGCGAGGACAACTGAGGCGGCGGACGAGCTGGCCAGGCGAGATTTTTTGGCATTACTAAATCGCAAATTAAAAAAATCCATCAATGAATGGATACATAATCAGTCCAGAGAGTGGTGGCACAAAATCACCGGGACAGGCAAAAGAGTTTAAGGAACAGAGGCCTGAATTTGTTAAAGATCTACTGAATAAATAGTAATAGTATGTCTGCTAACTGATAGATGACGCTACTTGCAGATTTTGCCAGAGAGAAGAAAGAAGCACCAGTTCATGTGTTATGCCAATGTGACGACTTGGCGCGGACAAGGTTGGTAAGTAAGTAATGGGCATGGAACTGGTCCGTAGGCCACCGCAATCCTAATCTAATTGACTAGAGTGAGATTTGAACTCGCGATAGTCGAGTTCCCTTAAAGCATTCGGCTACTATTGAAGTTTTACAATTTACTATTGTTGTGTGGTGATTTTATTTGCACTGTTTTTACGTACACAGTAAAAAGTTTCTATAATAATGCAGAAATAATCCTGTATTATTTTACAGTATTATGACCGTACGGACATTTTTACAGAAAAATTACTGAGGCTTTATAGTGTCTCAGTAAATAAAGAAACAATTAATGTAAAGTTAAAAACATTGATGTAATTGTTTACAATTCTTTACAGCGATCATACTGTGATATTAAAGGTAGGTGGGGGAAACATGATGACGCAATACTGTAAATTTACAGTTATATTGAAATTTTCACTCTCATATATAAAATTACAGTATTTTTCCTGGCGAACAATTACCAGGAATACTACTGTGTAATTTTTTTACTGTGCACACGCCTCGAACCTATTTACCGTATATTTTCGGTGTAATTCTCTTATTTACACATTCTGGATTGTAGTGTTCCAAAGTTCTAATCAACATTATTAAATAATTCATTTACAGTTCGTATTTACTATTTCAACTTTCTGATCCTAATATATCGCCTGCTTTCGCTAAAACAATCAAACTCAAATAAATCAGTTCTTCAAATATACCTAAACAAATGTTTCCCTTCATGTAGAATGAAAGTTTGTTTTCAGCTGCTGTTAGGGTATGTAGATCCGTTGGAGTGCCAATATTGAATGGAATGTCAAATGTTGATAAATTTCCGGATTTTGTTCACAGATGCTCTTCACTTAACGACCATACAGATTTACAATCAAACTTTCAATGTTTTGCATTGTTGATTATAAAGCATTGACTTAATCGTCAATGGTTAAGCGAATGCAGAAAAAAGTTAAACACGCATAAAAATAAAATAACATTTCAACCGCAAATTCAACTTCAAAACACATTGCTCTTAGTTAGACAGAAATGTGCATTTAGTTGCCTGATAAATTGTAAAACTGATGTTTTTTTTTTGTCAATGGCTACTATAGGATAACTGAACAAAACATTGCTATTACCAACGAACGTTAATGAGTAATTATTTGGGGATTACAACTATACAACTAAGTTAGGGGAATTAAAACCGTTGATAGTTTGGACAAACGATACAATAAATAAAGGGAAACGGGTTAAAATAGTTTCATTTAAGCTTCTAACTTCCAACATATAGTTTGTAAAAGTTCTAATGAATGAAAATAATGGTTTCCGTTACCGCAGGTAGGTACCATTTTTAGATAAAAATTAATGTTTCTGGGCAAGAAATTCGGCCTTACTCACGGAATATTGTAATGATTCCAATGTAGTGTCTTCTCCCCGAGGTTTCTGTTACTTCGAACGGTAGCCCCATCTTTTTGGATCACTATAAATACACACATCTTTTCGCTCATCTAGATTTTTGCATTCTTTTTTTTGGGCAGGCTCACGTTCTCAAAATGATTTTTTGTAGAATGGGTGATACATACCAAAAATCGTATAGTGGCCTATTAACTTATATTTACACAACCAGACTGAAGTGGTGTAATGGAACGGTATATGAAACAATAAGATATCTCAGTTTTCTTATAAACTCACGGAAAGGTTTTGGAAGAATTTGGCACTACTTTTTGACGTTTAATCTAGTGTGTGTTTACAAGAAAAAATGGCATATTACTTTTCTGCGATCATTCAAAGCAAAATACTTCGAGAGGTCGAAAGTAGACATGGCAAGTACCGGAATAAGGAAACATACCCATGTTGACGATTTGGTCAAATTTCAAAGTGATGGGATTTAAGGTTACTAAAATGTCTTCTAGAAATTCAGGAAAGCGAAACCTGGAAAAGTGTAGCGATCAAAAGCAAGATGCTGGACAATTTATTAAGCTTTGGTGTACTGCGTAGATCTAAATCAACAACGCATACATGCAAATAGGCCCGAAAGTGGAACGTGCTTGCTGGTCATCAGATATTGCCGTCATTTTATAGCTTGCAATAGTAAAAAAGGCCTGCTCGCCATTATATAATAATAAAGCCTAAGAAGCTAGAAACAAAAAGCACAGAAGAGCTGGGTAAGGTAATGCTCGAAAACGACCACATTATATAATTATTATTATATAACAATAGGCTCTGGATAATTCGGAAAAGAAAATATAACCCCTCCTTTCCCTACTTTTAGTTTACTACTCCACGAACTGTAGTAGTCAATAATAGCTTTACATACATATTTTTTATGTATTACCACCAAAGCACTTGATTAGATCTATGAATATATCATTATTATACATACATTCACTGTGGTGTCCCACAAGGCAGTGTCCTCGGACCATTACTTTATCTTATTTATGTAAAAGATTTTCCGTTGAGGGATGTAGTGATGTTTGCGAATAAACTTCTTTTATTACATCCGGCGGTAATATCAAGCTAGAACTACCTTAAATGACGCCTTAGTTACGATTAGTTATGATCACAACAATATAACTTGCATTTAAACATTAATGAAATTTAAATTTATTTATGAAATTTAAATTAAGTAGTTTTGACCCGTGGTTATTCCTGTTATGTCAAGGTGGACAGAAAAAGTATAGCTCAAGTAGACTCAGTAAAGTTCTTGGGTATAGCAGTGACGTTGTGATTGGAGAGGGCACACGGTGAACTGTGCAAGAGGTTGTTTCGTCCAGAACCAGCTGTCGACAGTAATTCAGGAATCTTAAAATTGTGACGTTGCTCGGACTGTATATAATTGGTCTACTTTTGTTTGCAATAGACAATTAGAATACTAGGAATTACGTTGTGGTGAAGTTCCTAATATATATTACGTTTTACTCAACGACGTCATTATTGCTTAGTAATCACAGCCTTTAACAAGTTGCCCAACAACTTCAAACAGTTGCCTCTGCAGTTATTTAAAAATATAATTAAAAGGTATGCTGCTTAAGAAAAGCTACTGTTCATTAAATAAATTATCCTCAAATTTAACTTTAAGTATTTATGCTAGATTTTAGATTTATTTATTTTTTACCCTGCAAGTACAGGAGGTATTCTATGCAGCAGCCGAGGTCTAAAGGATCAAATAAAATTATTATTTTCATTATATTGATAGCATTTAACAAGTTTTCCTCCGATAATGCTCTATAAAAAGGAAATGGTTTTATAATTCTGTTTAGCTAGCTTGTGGACTTGAAGAAAAGTACTCGAACGATTCAAGCCTAAGCAAGCAAGAGAGAAAATATCGGTTCCTAGTAATGGAAATGACCTGATATCTTCTCTCTCGTTTACTTAGGTTCGCATCGCTCGGATATTTATTTCTTTAAGTGTACTAGGCGGCGCCCAGTAAGCCGCTAAGAATCAACAATTTTACATCGCTTTAAGGTATCCTGTTTATTTCTATCGATCGGACATTAGATGAAACAAATCTCGGTTACTTTACAATATTTACATTGTGAGCATGCTTCAGTCATGTGCTAATCATTTATTCTTTTATTTTCCACAGGTGACCTAATGGACATCCTGGCTCTTGTAAATTCAGCGATTAACTTCATCCTTTACTGTTCAATGTCACGCCAGTTCCGTTCGGCTTTCAGCGAAGTGTTTAGGCCGAAGTTGCTCAACAGATGGCTGCCCTTACCAGCTCGCGTGACAGAGACCAACGGAGGAATGACGCAAGTCACCCAAGTCTAGCAGAAGAAATGCCAAAGCTACTGTTAGGAATTGTGATAACATTTTTGTCTTCTTTATGCCTCCGTAACTGTAAGCTAATAAGGGATTCACGTAAATGTTGTATATATGTACATAAAGAAGGGGATGATGATACTTTTGACGAAGAAAAATTGTTCTTATAATGTTTATATGAATCTACCAAAAAAATGTTTTTATCTTATAAAAATTGAAAGGGATTTGTTTGCGAGGTTTAATACACGAATAATACTAAAATAATACCATCGGTATTTGAAAATATATACAAAGAAAATTACGTAATACATTTTAATAAATATTTCGAAACAACTGCGCATATGTATCTCGTTAAACAAGGAATTATACCAAAAGTTAACCGTAATTTTCGATTTTAGAGTTTAGAACGTGCTCCGAAGTTTCGTAACATAATTACGATGCTTTGAATATAAACCCGAATTTTACATTTTAATAGGTTCCAGTGCTTTAGCTGGAATCCCGCTAAAAGTTCTAGAATATGTGGTAAATAGTATTGTACTTGCAAATGTAACTTCTCTCTATGCAAATAACCATTCCAAGCATGGTTATTTCGATGACAACTTTTGGAAATCGCATGAATTCTTGGTAAATTTTCTTGGATCGGATTTCGAAATGTTTAAGTCTTTCTATTCTATTTGCATTTTGAAGAGAACTGCAGCAAGCATTCTAAGACATTCAAATGTAAATATTTTCATTCTTGTAATATCGAGAATTGTATTTAGGCGATTATCTAAGTTTGAATATCTAACTTACGTCTATCCAGCGAACTCTCAATTTTCATCTTGGAAATAAATATACTGTGAATAAGTAAAAAGCATTATAATTGCTATTTCAGATTCTCTAAAAGAAATGAGAAAACTTTTGAAAAGTGACAGAATTCTTTAGATTTTGAGTTAAATTAGCTTTATATCGAACTAAAGTATAGTACTATTATAGATGTTATTGTTACAAACTATAATACGAAGGTAGTTTAATTCCTTCCCAGATATAATTTATGAGGCACATTACTTAAATTAATAATGAATAATTTGTGAGTCTGGAAAAACAAGGACATGCCCTTGATGTTATTTACTACTTTGTTATGTATGTAATCATTTTACTATTTTTTGTGACGTGATGGAATTATTATTTCTTTGTCAAATGTTGTCTTAGCTATTTGAATGAAAAGCAACCAATATGAAATAGTAAGTCACTTATAAACACTTCACGTTAGTTTACTAAAACGGAATAAGTATTTAAAAGTAGCAAATAAACGCACTGTTTTATCAAAAAAAAACTGGCTAATACAACCTTCATTACTGGAAAAAGATTATTGTAGCTACAATAAGTTTTAATGATACTTATTGATAGGATTAATTACTTTTATAATACAAATATAGTACTAAATTTTTAGGAATATTTATTAAAAATGTTTGTTGAGTTTATTAAATAATATTATATATTGCTACTGCGCAAAGTTATTACATCTCATATGGTAAAAACACGTTAAATATGTTGCGTTACAGGAATTGTAAAGATAGAGTCTTTCTTATTTTCCTATTTGTATAATACATATTTGCACGTAAGTTGTTTCGACAGACGATAGACGCCGTCAAAAACGTACACAGGCAAGTACACCAGGTAAGTATTTTATAGAAAACTACTGCGATCGAAAGGCAGTTGTGGCAGAACGAACGCCGGGAAACAACGCGGAACATAGTGATGTACCATATGGCTACGAGAAAAGTGATGATATATTTACACTTGAAGAAAAGATATCCGAACGACTCGAGCGAGAGAGAAGGTATTGGGTCCTTTCCATTAGGAGGAAGCGATATTTCCTCTCTTGCTTGCTCAGGCTTAAATCGACGGTATTTTTTTCATCAAGTATACAACCACATATGCAAATAGGCCTATGTACACTGGCCGACTTATTTTAATGTCGTCGTCTACAGTGCAGTGACTATCAAAACTACCCACCATTTGCACAGATGCGCGTTCGGCTGGCCTCGGCTGTTCCAGGTAAATGATTTATTGGGGTATACAGTTGTAAAACGCTTCGCAGTTCTGCAAATCAGGTAGATCTAAGATTATTTAATATCTAAAGCAAAGCTTTAATATTGTGGTTTGAACACAATTTGTGTGTTGAAATGTATTAGAAAACAAAAGAGTAATACTTCATAAGTTCATTACCTTTAGTTTCAATAAATATTATTATGATAATTACACACATAAGAAATGCCGTAAAATCCCTGTTCCTAAGAAAATCAGACATGTCCTGCATATCATTCATTTTGTTAAATAATGCGTGGCAATACAGGGCAATTGTATTAAGAGAAAATTTTAAATAACTATATAAATTATTATCATATTACTAAAAATTAAACTTTTCTTTGAAATTTCAATAGCCAAATTACAAATTCGTTAATTCTATATACGCATTTCAATCTGCGGCAATTATAAAACTCGGCCGCTTATCACAATTAGTATACATCCTCTGTGTAATCCAGCGAGTCACATTTTGCTGAATAACGAGCTCATATAACTACATGGTAAAGCAATACATTTTTAAAAACTTTTTTTTTAATTTATATGATGAATGATTTAGATGCTCAATAAAACTACATACTTCTATTGTTCCTAATTTCAGAATTAGAAGAAAATACTTGCAACACAAAATTATTAATAAAATAAATATATAAATATGTAAAAAAATACATAAACATGCAAAAAAGTCATTGTTATTATTGTTACAAAAATAAAAATATTTGAATGAATCCATTCTCAAATTTTTAAAATGTAATTATATATAATTATATTTCTTCTAATATTCTTAATAATTTTGTGTTTGTGTTGATTTATGTATTTGTTTATATTATATAAATATATAAAAAATACATAAATCTGCAAAAAAAAATTAAAACATAAATATCAACAAAATGTTTTTAAAAATTTATTGCTCAACTAAACACTATCATGTAGATGTATAAACTAGTCATTCAAAAACACTAGGCGACGTTGGATTACATAGAGGATTAATTGTAATTATAGGAAACGGCCGAGTTTTGTAATTGTTTATAAATTGCAAATGCGAAATTTAGGCAATACTCATAAAAGTAATGAATTTATAATTTGGCTATTAAAAAACAAAACTTTATTCTCAGTAATGTGATAATCCATGTACTTTATTAAAATTGTTGTTTATTACAATTAAGGCGTATATCCCTTCATTTAACAAAATCGCTTTAAAAAGATTTTTGTATGGTACTATGCATAAATAATTACAAGTGCAATTCAAGAAATATGGAAGGGTGAGAATATTCTGTGGTATAAAAGCAGCTACTAGTAGTTGCAATGTTATTTTGTTTATTAGATTTTATGTTGTTTATTTTTAGAATTAGCATATTTACTTAAATAAATAATATTAGTAGGCCAAGCATAGTTTTTATTTTCTTATGAATAGCAATTTTATAGCTTTACTTACACGTAGGTGGGTTCTGCAATAGTAAATGCTAATAATTAAATATTATTGAAATCTTCATTTAAACAAAATCGTTATTAATAAAAGCTTAGAATAGCTAATTTTTGTTAAAACTATAGTTTTATGAAGTCTGCCTCGGTTGTTTGCTATTCTTACGTTTTTAAAACAACTAATACAAGATTTGCTCTGAATACCAAACTTTATTTATTTCTATGAGTTTAAGTTGTAAGAGGGTCCAAGTTATGAAAGAGATATTTCATTTTAAAACACGTTCAAACCGCAGTATACAACGTTTACTTGTGATATTAAATAATCCAATTTTTCTACCTGATTTGCATAATTGCAGAGGGTTTTACAACTGTATAAATCATTTACCTGGAACGGTCGACGCTAGCCGAACGCGCACTTGTACAGATGGTGAGTATTTTGATAGTCACCGCGCTGTAGACGACGACATTAAATAAGTCGGCCAGTGTACATCACGATAACTCCGGCCTACAGTCTAAACTTGCAAAAAAAAAGATATCCGAACGATTCAAGGCTGAGCGGGCAAGAGAGAAAAATCGGTTCCTAGTAATTAGATCCGATATCTTCTCTCTGCTCGCTCAGCCTTGAATCGTTCGATATCCTTTCCTTCAAGTTTACGTGCATCATAAATGATGGTTATCACAAAACTCGATACCCTATATAATCTTTCTTACTTACAATTAGAAATTGTGCACGCAAAATTGATTTCCCAAATTGACTTTAATTGACTTTGACCGATGGAATGCATATTATTAATTCAGCTCACACAATAATGTGGTGGGACTCTTTTGAATAGGAGGAGAAGAAAAATTGCAAAAGTTATTTACAAAGAAGAGTGCATTGCTAGAAAACCCACTGTATAATACATGTAATAAAATCTTATATCCTCAGCTAGTATGCACAAATAGTAAATTTTTTATAACTGTATGTATAACTACTAGACATCGTCGTTTTAGACATATAAACTTCTAACTTTGAAAACAAGAGCTGTGTTTTAAAAGATACCGTTTTATTGATACTACTGCAGATAGGGGCTACAGCATTAAAAAGCTAGGTAATTTTCCTTTTTATTTGCTAAGAACTTAAGAAATCGATATTGTAATAAAACTGCTCATCCATATATATTCCGTAAAAATCCATTTCATGTAATAAAATCAGATAGCACTGAATGGGAGAACCAGGTCGAATAAAAAGACAAAATCCTTATAAACATATCCTGAGGTTGAATTGCAGCGGATTGGAGCGAAATTGTGAAATTCAGCCGTAATTTCGTATAGAAACGACCAGAATCCATTAGCGTGCTATCCCCATTAAGGATTTTCACTGCGAGATGCAGAAAGCAAAGAAAAGTATCCATGAAATTTGAGTAATATATCTATATCACTGTAATTTTTGTAGATGTTAGCCCTTTTAAGCAACTTGTATAAACCAAAGATAAGCATGTTTTATCATCGTGACAAACGCGGTTTAGTGAGAAAAATCTTGAAACACTTAATAATACAAATCGTGGGGCCATTTTTCTTTTGGGAGAATTTGAGTGCGGTTAAATATTTACAATTGCTACAAAACGAGTTTAGTGAATTTTTAGATGTACTATCTTTACATTTAAGAGCAAATCTCTATTTTCAACAAGATGGTGCAAATCCACCTTGCAACTAAGAGAATGGCCAAATCAACGATTTCCAAACAAATGGATCGGCCGCTATTCGGAAAATCCCTGGCCTCCAAGATCGCTTTTCCCCAACGGATTTCTTTTTCTGGGGTACATAAAAAATAAAGTTTACAAATTTAGACCATTTAGGAATATCGACCACTTAGAAAATATAATTAAACAATGTATCACGGAAATCAATCCTGTTTTTTTACGGAACGTTGCAAGAGAACTTAATAATAGATTAATAAAATGTTTACAAAACGGAGGGTGACATGTAGAAGTTTAATGTTTATTCTTTACACCAATAAATATTTGCTGTTGACATTATTGTAAATGCATTGCGTTCTATTTTTTGTTCTACATGTGGTGATTAACATTAATTTGGACCTATTTAAAAAGAAAGACGAACTTAAAGTGATTATGAGTCACAAAGTTTCAGTTAGATGCAATTATTTTGTTTGATTTGAAATCAAGATATTTTGCAGCAAAAATAATAATCCATTTAAAAGTTTTTCTTTCAACGCTATAAAAATGTTTAAATTAACTAATTTGGTAAGCATGCATGATTTTCTCTCACAAATTATACATAGTATATATATTAGTATAATGACTGCTGTATGATCTCAATCAATTTTGTATACAGGGTAATTCCGAAATAACGATTAAATCTCATTTTTTGTCAAAATTAAGCGAAACTTCATATTTGGATATAGCCTTGAATATGGAACAATATTTATTGATAAAAGAATCTTCTTAACTCAAAAACTGAGATACTTTACTCTTACCGTAATTTCATATTTTGACCTTCCCTCATATACAATTAAATTTTCGGCAGATTTGATGAGTATTATTTTAGTTTCAAGACATGTAGTAAGAAAAAATATTTACTAATTCAAAGACAAAGAAAATATCCCATATGATGCACACTTTCTGCTAGTCACGGTATATATGGCATACCTTGTATGAAAAACAAAAAATATGTAATATTTTCATTCTATTTTCAGAAGGGTACCTATTTAAAAATCTTTGTTAAATTAAATCATCCAATATTTTTGTTTTGCACAATACTGAAACGAAAAAGCAGTAGAGAGTGCCTTTAAGTAATGAAACTCTTTTAAGGAGCATATTTACGGTATCCGGTTTTGACTGCTCAACGAGATACATTTGTTTACGAAATCTCGCAAACAAATACATAATGTAATATGTTTATGTGGATGTAAATTGATTTTCCTTGTGTGTGAAAAGAAACCATATACCTACCGTTGCGAGAGCCCCGCATTGAAAGCCGTCATAAATGTTAAATATTAACATTTATGATTGCTGTAGTATATGGAAACATATTTTTGTATTTTGTACTTATTTATAACAATATTTTTAATAATATAAGAGATTAACATAAGCTTCTACCTATTGTTAGAATTGTAGATATTGTATTAATATATATATATTTATTGTCTGGAAATAAATTTCAGAAATCTATATCTTGTTTTATTCCGGTTAGGTGGTAAATAAAAAAATAACTACTTTCACAAATACTAAAATTTACACGTCGATAAAATAGAGCCTCTATTCAACTACACCATTTTAGTTCAGGAATTTGCTAACAGATAGCGCCATAACCTATGTTAGAAACCGTTTTTACTATTAAACCCATTTTATTTATAAATATCCAAACGCTATTCAAGTCAATTCTAACATCGCTAATAGAAATATTCGGTGGGATATTACAAACTTTCACAGTAATTTATATGCTTACCAGATGATCATAATTCCACTGTCGAACACAGCGTTTGCTAAATTATGATACCATTTATTCCGTTCTAAAACCAATAGTTTTCGCTAAGTGCTTTCCAGAGTAATTTTAAGATCCATTAAAGCACATATGTTTCATTTACGGCACATTTGGAAAGTTTCCAATATATCTGTGTGCTTTTGGCTCCGTTTTATCCATTTCATATGTAGGAATAATACGCCAAATTGCTGACTTCAAATATACCTAAACTTTGTTGAAACCGGGAAGGATATTCAGTTGCAGTTCACTTTGATTTATTAATTGAAAATACACCTTAGGAAGAAATGGGTCAAAAGAGTCACTGTCAATAAATTCTTTCAAACATTGAGTGGTTTTTTAATTATTTTACGGTACACTGAGAGAAAAAATGCGTTCTGTTCCCTAATCTATCAACACCTAATTAAATAAGAATTAAATATCGGCACACTGTGTAATCGCTAATCAATACAGAATAGTATCTAAATAAGTATATTCTAAAATATATAATTATTCTGTTTTTTTTTTTCTGGTTCCTTTATTCAATTCATATTTAAATATCTAATGTCTACCGTCGAACACAGAGTGACCTAATCCATTAATTACTTGTATACAGCCCATTGAAAGTAAATTTCATATCAATGCATATTTATGAATCGATTTTGAGGCTTTTAAGTCACGTAGAACTTCCTGAAGCGGCATCTTGGAAATTATTAATTGGAGAATATTTCTGAAGGCTTTATGTAAACTTTTCCATAAAATAAAGTAACAAAAATAACTGTTAATTAACAGGGATATCTGACAAACAATAAATTGCTTAGGCTTCATTTACCCTTAAAAAAATATAATTTTTATCAGCTATTATCTAGTAGTATTCTTCCGCCTTCCTTAATTATGTGAATTTGTAATAAATGTAAGATTTAAAAAAAAAAACTTCATTAATTCAAAATAAAATGTTTAAATCTGTTCAATTCATTTTCTTTGTTTATGTGCAAAAAAATCTGGTTCAACTATTATGCAGCATCAATTATTCAAATTGGATTTGTTTCTAGATCAAACACTTCTACCATATTTCTTATATCTATACAGCAAACGCAAGATATCGACGAATCTCTAGGAACTGAAAAAGTATCTCGACACAAGAACAAAACCATTTCTCTTAAAGGACGAATTTTCCTATCTTGGGTTCTTCTTGTGGGAGCTGTCTGACACTGAGTCTCTGGGAACATTGCAGCTTCTTAGCTTTTTATATTTAATTTCCCATCACTTTTACATATTAATTATATCAGCCAATGCCATCTCGATGGCCGACACAAGACCGTACAGGTTCTTGGCTTTTGGCTTCTTGTTTATTGAAGTAATTCTTCTGATTCATCTTTTAGCTTTCCGATAATTGCCTGTTTTTTTTTTGTATCTAGTCTCGCATTCACAGAAAATACTATTCGCACCCTCTGCCATCCGATTACACAGTCTGCAATGCGCATATAGTTTTGTTAGAAGAGTTTCTACCGTGAGATAGTTTCTACTAAGCTTTAATACTTTCTCAGTCTTTTTATTTAGTGGTTGCATCATAAAAAAATTTTCACGTATTTACTCCTAGGCAAAGCAGTAAATGTGAACTAAATACATAATTTTGATTTATATCAAGAACCATGTTTATTAACCCTAGTCCTACCAAAGTTTTATCGTAACGTGTCCTACAAGGTGTGCCCTCACAGCACACATCTATTTGTACACATTGTTGATGTAAATAATAGCAAAATATGCATTATTTATTTCATGTAGTAGGTATACAGTAAGATTAAAACATATAGAAAGAATATTGTGTGTCAGAAGATATAATTTAAAAATAGTACAAGATAGTAAAATTTTGAAAGTTATTTATGTAGTTTGCAATTTGTGCACGTGAGTATTTTCTCTGAATGTTCACCACAAACGTTTGCTTACACTTATCATAACTGTGTTGACATTCTGCTTTTCTTTGATGGGCAAATATAGCACCGTTTTCGTTTTCTTACTTCTCGAGCCGAAGACTCCCCTGTGGTTGGTACTTGATTCAACGTAGTTTGTATCAGTGAAGTATGACTTTTATGCAAGCCACTCAAACTACGACGTCTAATTTGCCCCAGTACTAATTCTGTTGTAATTTCTCGTAAGAAAATTTTGCGAAGTCTTCGTTTTTGGAAATATGCCAGTCAGGATGGATATTTCTCCAAATGACAAATGAAGCTACTCCACACACATCAATTATATTGAAAAATAGACCAAAGGCCACCTATTAGTTTTGCGTTTCACTGAATATGTATGTACCATCTGATCAAGTGTATCCACCCCTCTTTCGTGAATTGTAGTACTTATTGATTTCAGATTTATTTTATTTTCCTCATCAATGGTGGAGTCGTTATGCATTGTAGATAATAATATGACACAGCGATTTTCCTTAGGTACATAAGATACCAAAGTCATTGTCTTCTGAAAACCAAACAAGTTGCTTTCAATATTCCGTCGCCTGTGAGGTAGAAAATTTGGTGGTATGCAGCGCTTATTTTTCTGAGCGTTCCTACACAAGTTAGGCCTTTGGTAAGCAAACTGGATGCAAGCTCGTAGCTGGTGAAGAAGTTGTCGAACGTAATATTCCTTTTAGTTCTCAGAAAAGGTTCACAAAGGTCTTCAACCACCTTTTGCGCTAAGTTTTCTGCTCTGTTGAGACCTTCTTTTCCTAAGTACGGTATACCACGTAACGGATAACTAGTTCCACTATCGCATATCCACCAAATTTTCATACCGTACTTATCTGGCTTGCTTGGCAGGTACTGTCGAAAAGATACACGACCTCTAAAAGGCACCAGTTGTTCATCGATGGTTAGATTACTGCCAGGAAATATATTTCAGCAAGTTGTATTAACACGGTCCCACAGGTCTCTAATTGGTGCCAACTTGTTTTTTTGCCTTCGGAGGGTTCTGGTCGTAAGAGTAAATCTATTTTGTGACATACACGGTCGATAAACAGGATTTCCATATCAAGGATTCCATAGCTCATTATAGTCCACCATTCCTTGTTTATTTCTTCCAGCAGTAATCAAAAGGCCCAAGAAAGCACGATTTCAACGTCGTCAACTGGTTTCCACAAATCGCCAAGAATACGAACAGCCTCCTTATTAGTGAAAGTAACCACAATACCAATAAACGTATCATCAAAAAACAAATTGAATGCGTCACAAGCAGTATCAACATGCACTCCAGGTGGAAGTTTCACTTTGTTCAAAGCTGTTGTAATTATGTTGTGTGCACGTGTTTTTCCCTTGGCAATCGGCGTGGCATTCCACTCGGTACCATCTTTTCAATAAAAGTTTGCGAATGGCGGGCGGTTCATCATTAGCATCACTATCGTCACTTCCTTCTTGTTCATCGCTTTCTTCATCGCCAGTTTCTTGATAATCCGCTTCACTAGAAGAGGTTTCGTCATTTGGCTCTTCTTCATCTTCACCATCATTTACATTCCTTCTTAAATCCTCATCACTTTCGTACAATGCATCGAGCAACTCCTTTTCAGTTAGTGGCCGGCGTCGGTCAGTCAACCAATCGGTCATACTTTCTGCATAAATTTCAAAACAAATAAGCATAAAACAACAAATCTATTTTTACTGGAGTCAATCAAAACTTTATTTTGCTTACCTGGTCTATACTATACTCTCTACTAGGTAAAAGAAATAAAATTAACCAATAGACACCTAAAACGGCCAATGCGTTCGTTAGGAAAGTCACAAATACACTGATAGCAATGCAGTTTGTAAGCTGACTGTTTTAGCAAAACGCATTTAGGGAATTCCCCTTCATATGCAACTGGAAGTTCTTACGTACAAGGGGAAAGTCCCGAAATATAAAGCATATCTTATTACGGGGGATTCACCCACATACCTAGTTTTAAATAACGTAGCAATGCATTTTATAGTATAATAACAGTATGTGCCTCAAAGACACACCTTGGTAGGACGTGTCGGTAAATTATGTTTAATTTTTTTAGTAAAATAGGAAAAATATTTTTAAAAAAATTTTATGTCATTCTGTGTTAAATAGTTTATTTTGAGAATACAAAAATCCTCTAGTCTGTGGGCAGTTAACTTACAAAGTTCCAGCAATTTCAAAATCAATTGTGCCTCAAAAGCACACCTTGGTAGGTTTAGGGTTAATACAACACTATCTACGGCGCAACAGACAGGTTAAGATACTCTACTCTACACTGTAAAAAAAGTTGCAGTAAAATTACATGTAAAATCGTTAGTAACAAAAGTTGCCTACAATTTTACAGGTAAATTTGCTTCATAAGGTAAAATTTCTACCATCTAGTAAATTTCCCATGCTGATGTGTGTGCTAGATTGTACTGTAAAATTCGTATGTAATATTTATATGAACTCTATATTTACCGAACACTGAAGTAATTTTCATGTGTATTTTTATAAAGAGAGCAAGCAACTTACCTAGTTCTTTTATAGCACCTAATAGGTCATACTGAATCGCTCAACCAGGGATCCAGAATGAACACGCTTACGCGAAACCTACGATTGTTTGTGACGTACATGATATCATTGAGCCAATAATAAGTTCGACAAACGAATATTAAAATATAAAATATAAAATATAAAATATAAAATATAAAATTACCTACGCGCACAGATAAATAATCCAATAACCAATCACATTGCGGCGTATGAATTTCGTATTTTCCATGATATCTATAGTTTTACCCGAAAATTCAAGTAAAAACAAATAAATATAAAAGATCCTCATATTTTTACAGTAAAATTAATAGTTCACTAGTAAAATTACTTTTAAAGTGCACTAAATACCCCAAAAAAATGTCAATTTTACTTTTAAGTAAAGTTTGAGAGTAAATACAAAATTGTACATGTTTTTTCCTGTATTTTCCTTTTGAATTTTTGTTACATCTTAAACTTACATGAAAAAGCTATAAATTTTACCGAAATTTCTTTTTCCATGTTAAATATCCTAGAAAAAACATGTAAAACAAAATTTACATGATTTATTGTGGTAAATTCACAATGTTATTATATGTAATATTCCTGATTTACCACGACAAATTTACTGTAATTTTTTACAGTGTACTTTGAGTAAAAGGCGGTTACTGTGATCATTCTCTTAACTCTTTTTGTAGCAACACTCGTGCAGGCGCGGCTGGTGCATGCGTCATCGAGGAGGCTATGTCATAGATCGAATTTCTTCGTATAACTTCGTAACTACCTTCGTGACATAGTATCTTCCACACCATATTATACGACAAACTTCGGCCATGTCATAGCCTACTCAATAGGTCATGAATCGGCCGCCGCTGCACTCGTGAGACAATTTCTTTATATATTCCAAAAAATTATTATGTAGTTTGCTGGCAAGATAGTTAAATAAGTAAATAAATGTGAAAATAAATATTCTTTATTATATACCAATAATTGGAATATAATATATTGTATTTCAACATTCTATGCCATGGATATTTTATCGTTTATTGTGGTAGCTAGATACTATTGTTAAATGATCATTATACTTTTATAGATTTATAGACGGTTGTTTAACATTTCGTGGTGTCACATTATAATTTTTTTTTATATATACAACAGACAATGTTATTTGGGCCTGTTTTATTGCTCCAGTATCTTTTGGCCCCAATCCCTTACCTGCTTCTACTTTGTATTTTTAGGCATTGCTGAAACAGATTTTTTGCCATTATGGAGCCAAAAATCTCTTTCTCTTTTCTTAAGTCACTGGCACTGGCTCGTTTGTTTCCTTCGACTACCAAATGCCCGGGTAACACAATAAAGTAACTTTATCAAAGTTGTCCGATTATTTTTCGAATGCATTCCCATGCCTCCCTTGATTGTAGCCTGGAACTTACTAAAGCTCTAAATAATGTCTGCTGCAATGCAGATCCGATAAGTACTCTAATTCACTTCTTTTGTAAATATGCTACTGAGTATGCTGCTACTTGAAAACTGTTTGGTAATTATTGTGTTTCTCATTTCACTATAAATTCCAATACCTGTCGTGTTCTCGTTTCTGATCCATGTATGAAGCAGATCAATTCGCCGACTCCATTTCTAGATTGATAACTTATCGGATCTGCAATTTCTACCTAATGAAAGAAGTGTGCAAACCATGTGGCTTCTCGCGATTTTGTTCCGTAATGATAAGCAATATTATTATGCCCCAATCTCTATCTATAATGGACACGTGGTTTATTATCTTAAATGCCTCTTGGGGGTTGGGAGTACCTACCAGGTGCGTCCCCGGGGTGGTGGATAGGGGACTGTTAAACCAGATCCCGAAACGGAGGGGGGGTTTTGGCTTAACTGCACGGACCGAGAGAAGACAACCTCAACAAAAACCTAAATCCTAAGGTGGCGGACTAGGCTGATGGGATGCGTGGCTGGATAGAAGACCAGTCTACTAGTCCAACCTTGGGGCACCTGGCGCACCCCATTGTATTTAGCCTTACCTCAGCATACGGGGCTCTGTGGAGGTGGACCTTTTCTTCCCTAGCTACTCGTGGGATCAACCATGGATGAAGGACGTTTATTAGCGGTATCGTCCTGCTAATAAACAGGAATTTGAGCAGGACCTCCATAAGAAGCCTTCCACTTCCAAAGTGAAAGAACCTCACAAGGAAGAAACAAAGGGAGAAGCAAAACGACTAGAGCAGATTGGGGAACAGGATGGTATCCATCCCCTCTTCATTGCATAGCACAATGCAACTCAAGGGCGTTACACCTGAAAGCACGTGAAATCGAAGAGGGAGACTTACCTAACCTAGAGCTTTCTAATATCCTACACTTTCTGAAAGGAATAGGATTGGAAGGCCAGCTGTAAAACAGCCAGAACAGGGGACGCAATAGATCTTTTAGGTCGCAGTGTAATATCATCCTTACAATATATACATACATACGTACATACATCTTAAGGTCCCCATTCTTGCCATCCCATTATCACCAAGTTGAAATAACAAAGGCCTACGAACGATTCATTTACTGCTGTAGGGGTAGCTTCCATCGTTCCTACTGTTCCTGACTAATAGACCTCTGTATCTTGCTGAATTCAGTTACAGCAGTTTGATACTGCATCTTTCCCAGCGTATGATAGGTGCATAAGTTGATTTGGAGATCCGACGCTTTCCAAATATTTGTCGAATATCTTTATTTTTGAATGTATTCTATTTTTTGTAAGGTAATTAAAGGATGTCGCGGGCCCCAAACATCCTTTATGATTATTTTTATTTTGTTTATTCAAAATGGAATATATTATATAACTGCTTCACCAGACTATCATCGTCTACTTTACTGAAAAAAGCTTATGATAGCAATTACACAAAAAAGCCAAGAGGCTGCAATGTTTCGGAGACTTTATGTCAGACGCCCCACATAAGAAAAAATACACTATGTTGTTAGTTAGAGAACGTAAGAACTATGTTCTCTAATCTCTACTCTCTTCGTTACAGGCCTCCTAGGACATTGTGTAAGACTATAGAGCAATTATACAGAACAAACACTGGAATTTTAACAAAAAGCATTAGTAGTATTTATTGTTTTTTTGACATTCGTGTACTGTAATCATAAAATTGTAAATTTACAGTTTGGTATAAATTTCCTTAGCGACGTGCAAAATTACATATTCCAGGTTTACAATTACCTGGAATGTTACTGTAATCTTTTTTTAATGCGTATAAATATTTTCATTTACTCCAATTTAGACTTTAATAGCAAAACCGACGAGGAGCCGGAACATATTGAAAGCAGTCCAAGAGAACTGATTCGGTATGCTTATTAAAGTGACCACCACCACAGTTCCACCAGCGTTGACTTCAAGTTAATTTGCGTAAAGAATATTAAGATTGGCTTGTGTTCCCAGGTACTCGGGCGTAAAGGGAAATGAAGCTGCGCAGGATCTAACTAGGCGAGTTTCGTCAAGGTCATTAGTCGGAGCTCATCCTTTCTTCAGCATCACCAAATTGTAAATTAAAAAGAAGTTCATTATGACTAGTTGTATAATGGTGGCAAAAGTCACCGGGACAAAGGCAGACAAAAGGGTTTTGAAAACAGAGGTCTACATTTACCCACGACCTATTGGGTAAAAAACACTAAAGCTGTTAAAGTGTAAGTGGATTTTTTGACCATTCATTGCATACTAATGTGCATACTGCTGTGTATTGATTGAATTAAATGAAAAATGCAAAACTGAAATTTTAAATGAAATAGAAAAATAATTTAGCTAGCTCAACGGATAAAATGTTAAAGGACGCAAAAGAACTAGAAACCTCAGAGTTACCCTCGCGAATTAAAACTTGAATCCAATCACAAAAAGTAATTTGTGAGTGAATGAAATCAGACTTTCTTAATTATGAAAAATTGAAAAGGTTTAAATTAAAAATTAAATAAAACAATTTTTAATCCAATGATGCTAATTAACAATCAAATTTATTTTTCAAAATGGGTTTAATTACAGATTGTGCAGAAAAAAAAAACCCTGAACTGAAGGTTCTGGCCTAAAATAGAAACTTCACTTGACTCTAAATTAAAATAGGACCATGCTATTTCCTATGCAAAGCAAAAGTTTTGTTTGTTCTGGAAGATTATCTAAAATACACAACCTTTGAATTACTATCCACGTGGTTCCACGAATTAAAATAAAATAAATGCAAGAACAATACTTCTACTCACCCAAACAAGGTGATTGATAAATAAAAATGAAACGGCAAAATTGGAAAACAGAAAATTAACTCTTTAAAATACAATGAGAGAAAAAACCAAAAAAATATCTTCCTAAATAAAAAATAATAATTGATCTTATATCTATAAAATGCACTCTTCAATATATTAACAATTATCACAATATGAATTCCTTGATGGACTAAATAAAAGACAATTAATGCGAAATTTACAATATCAAAATGAAATACAAAATGGCAACAAAGACATACAAAAACACGTCTACTCACGACAATAGTCGAACAAGTCCCTGATAAAACTCTACAACAGTTTTTCTTACAAAAATCCCTGTCTCAAAATCGTACAACGCAGACGTAAAACGTTTCAACGACAAAATTGTGTAGAATCCGCATTAAATCTACACAAGCAAACACTAGACATTTGAATGAATGGATTAATTAAAAAAATCTTAATACTAAATAATTTAAAATGATTCAATACTCTTTAACTAAACTTATACAACATAAACATTAAATTTGTGAGAAATTCTCGGTAAATTGAACAACAGCTCGGAAGAAAGTAAACAAATCAAAGTATGCAACTCAAAATACACTCAGCAAATTGGGTTGTCTAAACCGCAGCAATACGTATAACATAGGCCTTGTAGATTAGGTATCCGCAGAATCTGTCAATAGGAGGAAGAAACCTAAGTTTACATACGATGCCTTTGCGAAATTGCGATAGCTTGACGAAGACAAGAGGTCTGTTTTCGTTTTCACCTCTGACGGTTCTATTACCGTTCAGAGCAGTAGACCAGCATAGATCATGACCTTGTCGTGTAGTGGGAAACTTTTTACTACACAGGTGAGCGTTTGCTTTGAACCGTAATAGAACTATCCAAAGTTAAAAGCAAAACGGACCTTATGTTTCTCTAGTACGGGTAGAGAATCCCACAGTAAGATAGATCTCAGTAAGAAAGTAAAGTTGCAAAGTGCCTTCTAGACCAAATAGCGTCGTAATAGATCTGAGAAGGTCGCGATGAAGTAGATCCGTGTGATCACTCCAGCCCTAATCTAATCTACTAAAATGAGCATTGTTGCTATTAAAATACATTGAAAATATATAACACAAATGCAACCAAAACAAAAAAAAAGCTACTTTGGAGGAATATAAATGTATGAAATCATTTGAACGGGCTTGTAGGCACATATGTACAAATTCTTGAATGTTTGAAAAGGATATCGTAAAAGGCAACAACGGGTTATAAACATCGCTACTACGGCCACAAAATACTAAACTGAGACGTAAAATCTTATGATATTCGAAAAATATGACAAATACAGACAGATAATAAAATTTTATTTCCAGTCAAAATTTGATAAGGAACGAAACACTCCGCGATTTGTTCGTCAGCGTCGTGTATTACAAACAAAGAGAAATCGCATGGCGAATCTATATCGAGATCTCTCAACATATTCTTTCTACATTCCACCCATCATAATATCTGGGGGGGAAATATGTCAACAAAACATCGGAATCGAAGGCAATCAATTTCCCCTTAGCGTAGGCGGCAGTCATCGTCCGACTCGAGCTTATATAAAAAGCAATATTGGCATGTGCTAAAGAAGCTCCTTAAATGCCTGTACTGGATGTCATCGCGATTTCCGGTATTTCCAAGATAAAATCCGGGCATATAGAAGTAAAACCATTCATGCCTAAAAAATATTTTATTGATTTCATACACTTACAAATCTAGTCTACCGGCAAATGGATTGTGCATGACTAGGTATTTTATTGTATCAGGGTATTGGTATTTAGACATTTCGACCGATACGATCTAATATGAATACCCGAAAAATGATTCATTCTTAGTTCTTTCGTAGATACAGACGATTGAATTACATAAGTGTATTAATAATAATAATAATAATAATAATAATAAACATTTTATTTCTAAAGGCAGTATACAAGTTACAGAAAAAAAAAAGAGACAACTCGTATAAGCAAGAAATACGTCACATCAGAAACAAATAGCTTACGTGCTATAAAAATCTTGAACACAGTAACAATTCAAATTAAGTAAATAATCTTTAACTGCTTTTTTAAATTGAAAAAAGTTAGCGATATTTTTTACATCAGTAAGAAGGTTATTATATAATTTACATCCTACAAAGTAGGTACCTTTTTGGAAGATCCCTTCTATGAGGCGCTGGAAGGTAATAGTTGTCTGTTCGTGTATTGTATCTATGATTAATATTACTGCAGTTAAAATATTGCTTATTCTTGAATACGAAACATAATAAATCTAGTATATAGATATCATAAAAAGTTAAAAGAGCATTAGCTTTAAAATATTCCTTACAAGAATCTCTATAGCCGAGATTGTAAATAACTCGTAAAGCTCTCTTCTGAATTAAAAAAACTCTTTCAGAGTGTGGTGATAATCCCCAGTGAATTACCCCATACCGCATACAAGAAATAAAATTAGAATGGTAAAAAGTCAATAAAGAACTAATATTACATTTTTTTTTTGAGTTGTTTCAAAGCATAACAAATTTTTGATAAAGTGCTACAAAGATTATCAATATGATCAATCCACTTTAAGTTTTCATTTATGATTACTCCTAAAATTTTGGAAGAAGGGTCTCTTTTGTTCATTAATTATTAACTTATTGGAATTCATCCATCTAGTAATTGTGTTTAAAGTAGCTGAAGCCATGTCATTAATTGTATCAATATTTTCTGGTTTAATAATTAAACTAACATCATCAGCATACAATACAACATTTTCTATATTTTTTAAAGTTTTTGGCAAGTCGTTTATATATACTAAAAAAAGTGTGGGACCCAGGACAGAACCCTGTGGCACACCAAGGTTTATATCAATGCAGCGTGACTGATGGGTATGAATTTTAACAGACTGCTTGCGGTTTGAGAGATATGATTGGAACCATTGTCTAGCAATACCCCTCACCCCATACTGTTCTAATTTATATAGGAGTATGTTATGATTTACTAGATCAAATGCTTTAGACATATCAATGAAAATACCCAAGCCGGGTTTACCTTCGTCTAGAATCTCATAAATAGTTTTTAGAAAATTGAAAACAGCTGTATCGGTGTTTTTATTACGAGAAAAACCATGTTGATTGGTGAATAGCAAATTAAAGCGTGTTAAATAATTGACTAAATGTTTGTTCATTATACTTTCATAGATTTTTGAAAAAACTGGTAACAAGCTAATGGGACGATAATTTTTCAAACATTCTTTATCGCCCTTTTTATAAATCGGGTAAATAGTGGATAATTTTAAACGGGAAGGAAAAACACCCCTTTCGAAAGAAAAATTAATTAAGTACGTAAGTACAGAGACTATTAAAGGTGAGGTATATTTTATAATAAAAGATGAAATATTGTCATATCATGTTGGAAGAGAAGCAAAGTGTTGATTAAACTTGTTACACAGTTCTTCTCTGTCAGTATCAGGTAGTGTGAAAGTTTTGTAGTTATTAAGATTATTGCGTATTACAGACCATACACTTTAGTTTTGTTCGTAGAAGTAGAAATGAAAGTATTATTCATTTCAAATTGCTTTTTGTGTAAGAAATCTTTGTAAAACTTTTCATAATTTTTAAATTCCTGACGATAGATAGAATGTTGAGTGCTTATTTCTTTTAAGAATAGTAAATTATTCTTCATTTCAAATATTTCTGGACTAATCCATGATTTAGTAGATTTTCTTCCAATTTTACATTGTATATATGGAAAACACAGGCTGTGATAGTACAAAAAAATATCTAAAAAAGCAGTAAATGCTAAATCAGGACAGTTGCATTGATAGACAGCAAACCACGACTCTTTTCTCAACATGTTACAAAAGGTGTTTAGAGTATTATTACAGTACTTATGCTTATAAATGTATTCATTGATGTTAGAATATTCTACAGATAAATGCATAAACTGACTGTAATGGTCAGATAGGTTATTGTCTGTGCAAGAAGTAGAGAAGTATTCATTAGAGAAATTCACAAAGAAGTTATCTAGACAAGTTACAGAGTCTTTAACTACACGTGTAGGTTCATCGATAGTCCTATACAAATTGTATTCGTTACATAAATCTTCAAATCGTTGACGCATAGTAGATGGAAGTAAAAAAATTATGTTGAAATCTCCGCCTATAATAATAGCTTTATTCTCACTATCTAGTGTATCTAGAAAGTTCGAAAATTTTTCTAAAAACAATTCAAAATCAGAATTGGGAGGTCGATAAACGGCTACCACTACAACCGGAAAAGTCAATTTTAGCTCCACTGCACACATTTCAATTATGTTATTCTGATGAAAACGTGATACATCAATCGGAATGTATTCGATATTTTCTTCTGTAAAAACAGCTACACCACCATGACTATTAACTTCACGACAACCGTGCGATGTCAGTTTGTAGTTAGAAATTTTTATCACTTCTATTTGCTCGGAGGACTGCCAATGTTCAGTAAGTAGTAAAACGTCGACCTTATGTTCCTTAAGGATAATATCCAGTTCGGAGAGTTTATTTGCCATGAATCTAATATTTTGATGCATTATGTTGAAATTTATTATGCTTTCGTTTCTCTGCCTGCAATACGAAATAAAAAACGATTTACGCAGGCATCTTGAGGCCAAAACTCAGGTGTATTCACTTGTTCAAAAAATTTTGAGGGAAATGATACTTTAAAGGAGGAGTATCTTTCAGGATATTTACTTTTCAATGCTTCACACTGTACATCATCGATATTTTTCAGTTTCATATACTCGATTACGTCGGAAGCTGTAATTTTTGGATACATATTGTTACATATTGACGTGTAAATGACTGAGACTAGTAACGCCTTTGATTGCTGCAGCAGCGTCAGTACCGCGCATCGGTTTAAGTCTCCTGGATTTCTGTTTCCTGTGGGATGCTGTTTTCCACGAGTCATCTTCACTCGGTCCCGCCGATGTTATAATATCCCCTGTATTTCGTTAATATTCTTCAAATAGAGTTACAGTTGACTTCGGTTGTTTTTGCACTGGGGCTTTTGTAATATCAGCGAACGTAACCTTTTTCTTCTGCGGTATTAATTCCGTTTTTTCCATTTCCTTTTCTTCATTATTTACTGTTCCATAACAGAATTTATTTAACATATTCGATAATTCAATGTTATTTTGTTTTAAGACAGAAACTTCATATTTTAGACTATCGATTGTTTCTTGTAACCGATCCGTTTCTTTTTTAACAATATTTCTTATAATAGCGGAGAATTCCGCACCTTTCAAAAAACTAAGTAAATCTTCGTTACTAGATCTTAGACTTCGTGCCATTTTAGAGATTTAGACACAGTCCGAAGACTATAAAAATTAACAACTGAATTGGAGCACTAGAACACGCGTGTACACTTGAACGAGTTCACAGAGATTCTAGTACATAAAATAAATTTTGAAAATCAGAGCCATCTACTCGTAAATGGCAGAAACTATATTCATAAGAAAACCGTAATCCGGGTTATGGATATATGTTAAAAATAACTATTTTATCACACACCATCTCAGTGATTCTGAAGACAACCCTTAAATATTAAAAATTCCTAAAATAACTAAAAATAATGGCGGTTCAAATAAATTTAACCCCAAATTAACGTATTGTGAACATAAATTACAAAAATCTTATTTATTAGTTAATATTGAATTGAAACATTATTTTCTTTTTTAGGTGGGGTATACTTGATCAGCCGGCAGTATGGCTGAGAATGATAGCTGACTGATTTACAGTAGACTCGCGATTATGTGAACTAATCACATTTTACATTTTTTTTATCATTTTTTCAAAAGTAATATTCGTATGGTCGCGAGGCTACTGTATTATATTTTTGTTATTAAAAATCATAGGAAAGTTATTTAGTTAGAGTAGGATCATTTCAATTGTTATGGAACCCATATAGTACTTAGAATAGGTAGCCTCGTGTAGTACCTTTTCAGGTGGAGCACGGGGTTAGGATGATTTGTAATAATTTAGTTTTTATAAATAAAGTATGGCTGAGAAGAAAGGGTGCATCATTGCCAATCCTGAAAGTCAAGCAGCAATATGCGGTACCGGTTGTTGGTGGGTGACCATTCGGACAACACTTCCCAGCGGCTCGGTGTGTTCCGGCACCCTAAGCCAAGGACCTTCAAGGCCTGTAGTGCTGAGGTATTATTATACTTGATGAAATACTAACTTGGCTGCGGGCGGGGAGGTATTTCTCTGGGTACAGGTTAAACTTTCGGCTCGACGGGCCCCCGTATCGGTCAATAGCATGGAATGGTATTTCAGCCGGGATTCTTCACACAAAATTTTATAAGAAATTTTCGACTTTTTAGGTAAGCATTTTGTGGAACTTTGATATTTTTGAGAGTGTGGCATAAAAATCGTCAAATGCGCCCGATATTTGTGAGTCCACAATACGTGAAAGAGCGCCCCGCCTCAGTTTTGTATTAGTGTCTCAGATTGCTGGCAAGTTGTGGTTACAATGAGACTTAATACAATATTCAAAACTCCGATAAATTCAACAAAACAGTCAGGTATTGCAACCCTATCTACGCCTACCGGTTATTGTGGACCGCTAAGATTGGCATTTTAAGTAAAATCAGATCGATCTAAGAGGCGGGATGCTTCGCAATTACCTCAATCACAAGATAATGAAACATATTTAATCATACCATCAGTTGCCTAATTTTGTAATAAACTGTAATACATGGTTTACAATTTATTATTTTCATTCTCCCCTTCAACTAGATCGCAGAAACTATTAAAGTACTTTCTAAAACCATCTAAAATACTTCGAATGTCAAATTTTATATTCCAGTTAACTTTACTAGTTTTGGCCAAAAAAAATAGGGTCTTAGAAACCAGTGTGCAAGCGAAGACATGTTTAACGCGTATGTGTACGCAGTCATCAAGTGAGTGTTCGGCTGCAGGTGCATTCAGGGCGGTGCGCAGTCTGATGAATTAAACGCAATAAATACTTATTCCTTAATTATCTTATTTTATACTGTCATTTATCATATTTTGTAGTAGACAAAGTACAGATATAAATATTCTATTAATGAATAGAAGAATAAGTGGGATTAAAAGTTTTATTCAGCCTCATCATCACCATTAATATTAGAGTAATATGCATTAATTGTAATGTGTTTTTTTCTAAATTGTCGGTCGTAAATTGCGTTCTTTGTGCCGTGAAAATATATTTGAAATTCGAGAAAAATCTTTGAACCTCACAGCTTGTTGCAGGCGCATAGCAAAAATTCGAAGTAATTTCTCTCCAATTTAAAACAGTATTCATTTTCGTGGTTAATTGTGTTTTTTGAAATAGCTTTTAAAGTATTAAAGTCTGGATTACGTTCCATGACAGAATTAATTTTGTTACATATTTTATGAGCAGTAGGACCTTCTATTATTTTTAAAGTATCAAACAGTGTCTTCAATTTTTCAAGCGATTCACTTAATTTTAAATTCCGTTTTTGTAAATATATAGTAGTTGCTGATATTTTCTCAAAATATCTAATAATACATTTTAATTTATCCGGCAAATCTTCGCTTACAATTAATTCTTTACATTCCTTGATATTTACTGCTTCACCTTCAAGCTAAGAAAAAAACTTGTAAAAGGTAGCAGGCTCCAACCATGTGCCCCAATGCGTAACAACAAGGTCTGGGCATATTCGAAAATTGAATAGCTTGACAGACCGAAATAAAGTCACTTTGCTGTGGGTGCTAGGACATTTGGCAATCGAAGGAAGTGTGTTAGCAAGGAAAGGATCATCAACTTCATATAGAGGCTCAGAACCTACTCCAGCAGTGTCCAGAAACACAGAACAAAAGCAGGTAAGAAGTTGAGAATACTGAGATGAAATGACCGGACCAATTCATGGAAATTCCTTTATTAAAGGGACGTTAAAGAAGAAGACTGAAGAACTACTGCAGCTTAGTAGGAATCATCATTAGAATTCTTTTACGGCTTAGGCATACAACGCACACTGAACCAAAAATGGATCCTAAAACACTGAAAGAAGTCTTTGCTCACACGGCCCACCAAGCGCTTTTAACATTCCTCCAGGAGCAAATACACATTCTTCAGTTTCGTGTCTCTGTTATTCTCGATTTCTTCCTACGAGATCACGAGTTTAGATGCACGTCCTCTGCGGACCGCGGCGTAAGTCTTTCATTAAGGTATACTATCTGTTCTTTCTTGCCATAATTGCAAACATTGTACTAACAGAAAGCATTATTTAGTACTTTATTGCGTTCATATTCAAAAATATTTATTGAACGTGTGAAAATATAGTTACCATAACAAATATTACCTATGGACTAATGTGCAATGATTTGTTATAATAATGAAAGCTGATTTATTTCACTAATGAATATTGTTATTAGTTAATTAAAAATTCTAAATAATATTTTATTATGACGTTCCGTCGATGAAAATTCACTCAATGAATGTTGTTTGTTTGTAGTTTGTTAGTAGTAGAAATTGTCGCATAGATGGCGCATCTCCCACTTCATTCCAGTAACAGATAATATTTCGCACAAAATAGGCTGGAAACTACGATTGTAACCAGTGTTGCCAACTCGTGGGAAGTTTTAAACTCGAAGGGAAAAAAGAGAAATAGCATGGTATTCGTGGGATTTTTTTTAACACTATATGTTGATATCCTAAAATAATACGTATTTAGCAGGTACACAAATATATAAACTATGCTCTTCCAAAGTCCCAAATACGCTCAAGGTAGCGCAGCTGCTCCCAACCGCGTCATCAGCGTGTGTTCACGTTGTTCTATGATATTTTCGTTGAAAATTAAGATTAAATTGTGATTTAAAACACTTTGAATATATACTCATATATTTACATGTGGATTTATTATTTATATTTGTTCATTTCTATTTATTTGACAAATTTTATGAAGTTTTATTACTTCAATAGAATGGTGCGACTATACCCTAATAGCCAAATTTAAATTCCCCGCCAAAATTGTTAGTGATTTGAACGTAAAGGCATTAAAATAACTATTGATATAATACAAAATGTTAGGTAATTTTATGTTTTAAAGTTGAAGTTACTAAGAATAATTGCGGGAAATTCAAATTTGGCTGTTAGGGTAATAGCTCACTAGTTTATTTTATTGGTGGGACTGGATCCCAACCGCGTCATCACACTCAACACGAGATGCGCAAGATCCATATCTTGTATATTTGTACCATGGTTTTGCGCATTCGTGGGAATTTTGTTTAAAAAAAGAGAAATTTTAATAGTTCTCGTGGGAAATGCTATGCTTAAAGGTTGGGGACACTGATTGTAACATACTAATCTGGTAGAGTAGTCACAATTTAAGAAATACATATTACGTCATATCCGTTTTTGGGCGCTGGAGTCGTCGGATGAGTCCATTATGCCAGCTATAGGGGTGTTTGAATTCAGCGGCGTCGTCAGTCGACAATTTCGCATCTGTCAAAATTCAAATTAGTGTCTGTCTCTGAATTTGTGGGAGTTGATCGCTTTTTACCGTGTGTTATTTATTATTATCTAGTGTTACCTACTTCATATAAATAAGTGTCTTTTTCAAGATATCTCATACTTCGTTTATAGATAGTGGTAAGTTGACTGCATTGCATAAGATTTTTTTATAGAAATCTCTTTTATAATCAGTTATAAGCTTATGATGGCTGAAACAGTCGCATCAACACCAAAAAAAGTTGGCGTGAAAGGCAAAATAATTCATAGCCAGGGAAGGGAAATCATTGCGCATGTATTAAAATTTATGAAGGAAGAAGCTGCAAATAATGCTCTAATAATACCTTTGTCGCACTATAAAGAGAGGTTACTTGCAGCAACGGGAATATCTGACATTACATACAGAAGTATTGTCAAGGAAGCCGAGGATGTAGATGCAGGAAGAGCTACCTCTTTTAGTAGCCCTGGCAGAAAACGAACACGCCCAGTCCAAAAAGTACCCTTCGTATTGAAGATAAACAAACAATTCGTACTATTGTACATAATTTTTATATACATGAAAAAAGACGACCTACCATAAGAGGTACAAAAATATAATTTCCTTTCTGTTAATGTTTATACAACAGCATTATTATTTAATTATAGGATTTATGAAAAAATTCAAGAAAATGGTATATCCTTCGAAGGAGGTTTCACCACTCTCTCAAATGTTTTAAAAAGATGGGATTTAAGTATGTACTCATACAGAAAATTAATGTATGACAGTAAATTTATATATTTATTCACTTGCAGGTGGCAAAGAACTTCTGATAAACGGAAATTATTGATGGAAAGCTACGATATACGAGCTAAACGCATAAAATATCTACGCCAACTACAAGGTTACCTCCATGAAAATAGACCAATAGTATTTACGGATGAGTCATACATTCATAGTTCCCATACACAGCCGAAGGAATGGTCAGATGGTACACTGTTAGGACTGAAGAAACCTATTTCGAAGGGCAGCCGCTTAATCATGGTGCATGCTGGTGGTAAAATGGGCTTCATAGATAACGGATTACTTATGTTTCGATCAGGTATTTAGTAATGTATTGTATGTAGAAGTTATTATATTAATGGATGAAAACTTCGTTATTCATCTAATATTATGGTACTCCTTGAATGTATTATAGTTTATTATGTAATCATTAATATTTTTGTTCTCAAATGCTCTGAAAAGCAAGAATTATGATATTTCTAAGATGAAAGCACCATTAAATTCTTTGTTTTTTTTTTTTTTTCTTAAAGATACAAAATCAGGTGACTATCACGATGATATGAATGCAACAAATTTTTTAACATGGGTGACAAAACAATTGGTGCCTAATCTTCCACCTAGAAGTGTTTTGATAGTGGACAATGCGTCTTATCATAATGTAAAACTTCATTATGACCCAACTTCTGGAACAAAAAAGGCTGAAATGATCGAGTGGTTGACGGCAAGGAATATATTCTTTGATTCTAGCTTTACAAAACCAGAGCTTTATGAACTAATAAAGAAAAATAAAAATGAAACGCCACAATTTAAATTAGATAAGTTACTAGCATCTCATGGGCATAGTGTTCTAAGGCTGCCACAGTACCATCCCGAATTAAACCCTATTGAGAAAATATGGGCTATTGTAAAAAACTGGGTCGCTGCAAGAAATGTTACTTTTAAGTTAGCCGATGTGGAGGCATTAGCTAGAAACAAATTTGCTTCTATAACTCGTGAAGAATGGGAATCTGTTTGTAACCACGTTGATAAAGTTGTAGAAGACTATTTGGAAACGGAGCACCTGTTGGATATGATAACAGATGAGGTGGTATTTGTTGTAAACACTGGCGAATCAGAAACTGATGAAGATTTTTATGATGATGACGAGTATGACGATGATGCTGAGAATACAGTGTCGTGATCTTTTAACTCTTAAAGGCACCCCTTAGTTTTATTTTTTACTGTAAAATATAGTTTATTGTTCTTAATCCAGTGCTATAGTATTTTAGAAAGGACTTGTGTATTTGATTATAATATTTCACCATATAGTATCGTTCATTGTACTTTGTATTTCATATTTATTCCTGAATAAATGACGATGGTTATTTTGGTGCTTTATTTTTTTTGAACATAAACAAATAAATACTAATTTATTTAAAATTAAATAATTTTAAGCACAAAATTAAATGTTTTATTTTTACCTTCTTAGTGCATGTTCCATGTATCTAAAAACATTCTTTGTTCATTGAAAATTACGATGTATTATAATTATTATGTAATTTCTATTAACCCAAATATTTTTACGAATGGTTTCCAAAATATTGACGTACCCAATAACTAATTTAATAATAATATTAATTATTCAACATTATTATTACATATTAATTTGATTTGCTATTTTTCTGTAGTAACTTCTGTTACTGGCGTGCATTTTCTCTCAAGCACCTCTGTCAATTTAAATCACCACCGCCACTGATAGCTTCAGTTCGCGTATTCTACGTTGACATTATGATGACGTAATATGTATTTCTTATATTGAGACTACTCTATATTTACCAGATCAACATCTGATAGGAGTGCTAGGATGGTTACTGCGACCAACTCTCCCAATACTACTAGAATTTACAACATTCTAACGGCAAATCCCTCCTTAGTGCATGGGCTTTTGGAGATAATTCATTTTCATTTCGATTAAACATGATCACGGCAACTTCTTCCGTTTACGGTTAAATCTAAAATGAGTAAATGTTATAAGAAAAGGAAAACCTCTTGAATCAAAATGCCTACGGTTTTCTGCCAGTCTGCATAGTATTCAAGTGCAAAATAAAGAGGACTTGACTCAAATATCAATACCTTTCCCTTAAAAGAATAAACTGTTTCAACGAAAAATATATTTTTTTCCGAAGAAATGCGTGAATTTAAAATTATAATTCTTTTCAAGGAAACACCAAATCATGTTGGCCATATAGAAAACGCAAAAACTTTTGGTTTAATGCAATTCCTTTTAAATGAAAAGGATATTTCTCTCAATAAAATAAAGGAGACGGTATCATTAGTACTTTATTACGTTAAGATATGGTAAATATATTTATGAAAATTCTACGTAAAAATAACAATGTATATTTGTTCATATTCATATTATTAACAAAAGTATTTATTGAATGTATGAAAATATGAAAATATATACCATAACAAATAGTATCTATGGACTAATGTAAAATGATTTGTTATAATAATAAAAACGAATTTATTTCATTAATGAATCGTGTTATTGCTTAATCAACGATTGTAAATAATATTTTATCATAATAATGACACGTCTCGTTCTGTCGACGAAAGTTCACTCAATAAATGTGCATTATTGATATTACGACCAGTAGTTTTCTCAGTGCATCAAATGACAGACAGATGTATGATTATGGTGCAGCAAAGAGTGTTCCGGCATCATGGGTAAAACAGATACGAGGTATAGTCTTTGGTATATTCTGCAAGCTACGTTCCCACCAATAAGAATCTCATGGTCTATAAAAAAAAATGTGTAAATTATGTTGTTAAGTATACATCTAGACATAAGTAAACAAAATTCACGTCATTGCCGCTCATACACCATATTTATCTTTGTCAAGCAACACATCTTAATCAAAACTATTCTATTGGCAAGCTGCATAGCTTACATTAGCCCGTCACACCGATTCCGCTGTTTATACTGAGCATAGTGGGTAGATTTGAATGCACGGTATGCAAGACATTGGCGGCTTTGAACGTCAAAACACGTGCGATTGCGACACGCAAAGGCAGCAATAAAGTAAGAAATGTAAACATCTGGGCGTCGACGGTGCACCACCATGGAACAAGTGCAATTTACAATGCATTACTCTTCAATTAGATGCACATTCACGTAATTAGTCAGAAACGGTGCGGCTTGGTAAACATTTATGTCGCGGGCGTGTTCTGTGTAACGTTTTAATCCAAATATTTATGGTACAAAATTAGTTCGCGATTTACGGCCAGACGTAGTAGCCGCCTGTGGAATTCCATTTCTTACGTATTGGTATATTTTTCTAAGTATTCGAGTAACTCAAACTGTTGCAGGAGTTTTTGCTTAATTCTACAGTCGGCAATATAACTACCTATCTGATAACACTATCCAACACATTTTTTTTTCTCATACA
Source organism: Protaetia brevitarsis (assembly GCA_004143645.1). Lineage (NCBI taxonomy): Eukaryota > Metazoa > Arthropoda > Insecta > Coleoptera > Scarabaeidae > Protaetia > Protaetia brevitarsis. Next base: position 4,934,680 of record RXPK01000216.1, read on the forward strand.
CAAGTACGTGTAGTGTATGTAGTTTTTCATACCGATTCTGAAACTAATTTTAAACTTGCTGCATCACCTCAGGATTTTGAGAAATTATTTTAAATAGCTTTTTCAAAAAGTACGTTAGTTTTTACAGAATCTCAAAGTGACTATACAAGGAAGATATTACAAGATATATTGTACTTTCGAGCAGTGGTGGACAGTGGTGATTTCTGTATAGGAGCACATGAGCACGTGAACCCCCTAAACAAATCGTCGATTACAAACTAATAAAATCTATTACTCGATCTTAATATATTCGTGAAATATAACGCAGCGAAACGAATAAACGATGCGACGTTCCTTTCTATACATATGTATCTACATTGCGAGCAAGCGACCGACGACGGAGTACGTGCGCCGAGTAGGCGGGACTACGTTGATTTTATCCAATACCTAGCCGCATAAAGGACGAGGTGGGAATGGATAGGGCAGATTCCATATGAACGGTGCACAAATTGAGTGTGCTCCCGTGCTCGCTTTGGTTGCGTTTTCGGGTCACGTTAACAAATCGATCGACATCAACGTACAGATATCGTGTTTTACGGATAAACTATATTATATATTTCTAATACTGTTTGTGTGGTAAGAGTTTTATAATGAAACCAAGGGTGCGTAATTATTTTAATTTATTAAATAACATACTGCTGTAGTTTTTTATTTTAAAAAAAACAATTATCTGAATAAATTTCTTAATTTAATGTTATTTTCATTTGAAAGTTGTTTTGAGATTTTAGGATAACGGTGTATTTCTTTATACTTTAAGTTTTAACAGAATTTTCGTGACTATATATAACATTATATTATTTATTTCACTATTGCTATATTTTTCCATGGCGGATGGACGGATTTGTTTTGTTTGTTTTCTGGCTCTCTGCTTCGTACGTGTGAGGGAGACAGCCAGTGTGATGTAGATATCGGGGTGGCTCACATGTGTTGTTTTCTTTTGCTTGGAATTTAAAAATTTTAATATATTAATCTATTAATTTGTTGCTGATATTAAGCCAGTGCTCAATGTTTAATCAGAATCGTGCAGTTTAGATGAGTAATTAATACAGGTCTGTAAATATGTATGTAATGTAATTTTTCTTTATTATTATATTAATTTAATTTTATATTTTAGTTTTAGGTATAGGAAGATTTTCAAAGAATTGTAGATGATAAAAGTTGATATAATTAACATAATAATCATGGTTGTAACAATTTAAATACTTTAAGATATTTATAAATTATTAACACTAGTTAATTTATAAATATCTTAAATTTAACTTTGTAAAAAAAAGGAAATTAGACAATGTATTTGTTAAAAAAAAACTATATATTTTATTTAAAACACTGATTTCAATTTTCGTTTGAGGTACTTCATCTACAGCAATACGTTTATTAAACCCGTGCACATAAAATCACAAACTTAAACTCGTAAATCTTTAACTGTTCCCAAAAAACGTACATTTCCCTCAAACAAATAATTGATTTTTTTAAAAAAACAAAAATAAATTGGCAACAGCGCAGCCGCAGTTAAAAACTACGCCGCATCGTTAAATCCCTCTGCAAAAGCCGACAAAGCAAAGCCGCCACTAATGCGCTTTGGTGCAGCCGACAAACAAAAAAGAATAGTATATATAGTACGTAAAAACAGTAATGAAATGCACACAAAACAAACAAAGTAGTATTGTAAGTAAACACTAAATAATATATAAATAAGAACTATGGATGCGAACAGTTTTACTGTGCAATATTTGAAAGACAATTTTATTTCGTTTAGTTATGAACAAAAAATTCATGTTAAAAGTATGGGCAGACCAAAACCAGAACTTAATTTGACGCAAACTACAAAGGGCAAATTTAGAGAAATTTACAAGAAAATTTAAGGACATGAAATGATTGGATTTTAGTTAAAAATTTGCATGTTCTTGATTTTGTGAACACCCTACGTTTCCGACCACGAGCCGCGACTGTTGGTGGACATGCCTGAACATGTCCTTGCCTGTTTCCTAGGTCACAGCATTCAAACTACTCCCATTTGGGCTCTGAAGAAAAATTTTATTTATTACCACAAGATAGAGTCTCCTGCAACAACAACTGTCAAACTGAAGACGTACTTTTCAGTTGTCGCTGTGTTAATCATACAAAAATTAACAAAATTGTTTGAGTACCGACCGAATTTAAACATATTACTGCAGTTGAGCTACCAAAAACGAAAAAAAGGGAAATAGCCGTTTAATTAAGCAATAGCTAGAAAAATTGAGATTTTTAAGTTTTTTTTTAATGTGTTTCAAAAAATTCGCATACAGCCTCAGAATTTAATTCCTAGCAATTTTTTCAAACAACTTTTTAGGATATCACGTCATCTAACCTCACTTTTTGCAGATTCATGGCATATTTTTAAATCTACCGCCATACTAGTGGTCACGTGATGCGTGTCAAAATAAATTTTAGGGTCCCTAGACATGCACAACCTATCCCATTGAAAAAGTTTTACTATGGTTTAATGATAAAAAAAATCCCATATGTTGCAATATTTATGCCGATCACTGTATAACTCTACTTGCTAAAGGAAGCAGGAGGCTGAAGATAACTTAAATAATATCATTTCCCATCAGAAACTCCTTTTTTACATTTCTTAGTTAATATATTTTCATTGACAATACATATAGCGATATATTACAGTGAATGCAGAATTCAATATAGCATTATAAATAGTCAAAACAATTCGAATTTCCAAATATCATTGCATCATTCTTCTTATTTATATTATACATGTTTTTCTGTCGTGCGAAATAGTAGTTAATTCGTCCTCTACAAATTGTAGTGTTTATTCAGTCGGTGCACCCGAACTCCGTTACAGGAAGGTTATTACCTGTATTATAAGACTGAACTCCGTTACCGTTTTCAGAAAGTACTTGAGCACCATTAATCTGCTCCTGAATTCCGTCACGACTTAGTTCATTAATAAGTAATAAGTGCTACTGATTATTTGTATGTTTCTATTAATAAATAAAAAATCCAAAAGCGTTTTACACTACTTTTATTAATAACAGACAAATAATTTGTTGAATGAAAGTGAAAGATGTGTAATAAAATAGATAAAACTATGAAATTTACTGAAGATATTTTTTCCGATCTAGTTAATATTTGTAGAATACTGATTTAATCCGAACGAGCACATTTGTAACGGAATTCAGGATTAGATTAAGGGTTTTTTTTTTCTACCTGTTATATCATAACATCTGACCATAACGAAATTCGTATTCGTCCTATTCAGTTTTGCGCGATATTTTTGAAACAATACGATATGAGGGATTGAAACATCTAATAGTGTTTTAGTTTCCCATACCGAATGCGGTAATTCATAAGTTGTATATCAAGAGTGCACATTTAATGTTCACTATATGTAGGTATTGTACCTAATAAATCAATATAGGGAACCCAAAATGAGCAGTATATATAGCATTGATACCTTTACACTTTAAATGCCAGTTCTCATACATTACCTTCGTATGAGAAACTTGAACATAAACCATATAATTCTTTCAATGAGCAGTAATGAGTTAACGTCTTCAAAAGGTTCAGTATTATTACCAGTGGCGGCCCGTGATAACATTGAGTGGTGGGGCCAATACCGGCCAACTGTCCCCTTCTTCTTCTTCTCCCTATTGCGATTGTATTAGTTTTTCAAAGTTTTGGATCAGTTTAATTCAACTGGCACTAATTTATTACCTCGTTTATTGCTAACTAAAATAATACCGACACAAAAAAAATAATATAGATACACTTAGAAGACATTTTAATATAAAAAATACATTGAGTTCTTATCGGGAATACTTATCTACTTAAATATAAATACTAACGTATTGCTGTGGCAGGCATCCCGTTTTTCGCGAGTGTATTTTAAGTTGCTTAATTTGTCTTGATTTTTCCGTTCTTCTGAATCATTGTACCGATAAATTTTCATAATAATGTTTATTTTTGTATAAATTTTAGGTAAAGAGTTAATTGTTTAATTTATTTAATTAAGTGTTTAGTTTTTTTTTAAATTAATTCCTTTCTCTAAGATATCTAGCGTTTGTTAGTTCTATTTAGTGTTTGTTCTACTATATTTTGTTGGTGAATTGTAAGAATACGATTGTAAAATTTTGTCAGGCAGTTCCTTGGTCGACTGTTACCGTGAGTACACGTATTTTTGTGTATCATTTTTGCCTTTTCGTATTTCATTTTGATATCGTAATTTAATTCGCATAAATTGTCTTTCATTCCGTCCATCAAGGAATTCGCTTTATAATAATTGTTATTATATTGATGTGTGCACATTATAGATATAAGATCATTTATTATTTCTGTGCGGGAAGATATGTTTTCAGTTTAAATTCTCTCATTATAAATTAAAGTGTTAATTTTTCCGTTTTTCTATTTTGCTGTTTCGTTTTTAATTATCAATCACCTCGGTTGGGTGAATAGAAGCTTTGTTCTTATATTTAGTTTTCATTTTTGTATAATTTCGTGTGTTTGTCCACCAATTTATTTTATTTTGTTGAAACCACGTGGATTGTATTGGTAGAATTAGGATTATCTTCCTGAACAAACTAAACTTTTGCTTTGTAAGGAAATAGCATTGTCCTATTGTAATTTTGAATCAAGTGCAGTTTTTAAATTCAGGCCAGAACCCTCAGTTCGCGGTTTTTTTTTCTGCACAAATTGTAATTAACCCTTTTTGAATAAGTTTTGATTGTTACTTAGCATTTTTGGGTTACAAATTCTGTCCTTTTATTTTAAACTAAAACTTTTCAATTTTTGGGGTATTTAAGAAAGTCAGATTTCTTTCACTCACAATTTACTTTTCGTGGTTAGATTCAAGTTTTAATTCGTGAGGGTAACTAATTTAATTTTCTTTTTCCTTGTTAATTTCATTTTTTAAAGTTCATTTTGCATTTACAAATTTAGTCTGTACACAGCAGTATATTCTTCGAACTTGCATACATTTAGTCTTTAAGCCGCACGTACAAACATGAGTCACTTGTTTACATTGCTCCAACAAAACTATTCAGGTGTTTTTGTGATTTTATATCGACGAAAACATAACACAACACAGAGCACATGAATTATTTAAATCGTCGAGTAAAATACAATGAATATTTTATGCACAACCCCACGTATTTCTTACAAAGAAAGGAAAACAATTTTTATTTTCTTTGTTTGTTTACCTAAGCAAATGGCTTGTTTTTTTTTACTTAAAATACTTCCTTGTTGGATTTATCACTTCCTTCTAATAATTTTTGCCCTAATAAAGATATGGATGGTAGTTCATTTTGATTTGAAATACTATAGTGACTAATTTGTAATGTCATCCTAGAATAATACTACACTTCATTACTATAATCAATAAATATTAAATACTCCTGAACCCAATTTTTATTGCGGGGAAGCGTCTGAATGCTTGCCTACCATGATAGTGGGAGACCCTTCCCGTACAGTGCCAAGCACTGACGAGATGACTCGATCAACTAGCGGACAGCGGGCCACGAAACGGCTGGCCCCACTCCAATGTAATTTTTGCTTATACTGCGACCACCGTCTGAAATCAAGGAGCCAATCTAAACGTGACCCCAGTTCGCCGCTTGCCTGCGTACATAACTACAAAGCGCGTTTGATCGCATCAAATCATGGGCATTGCAACGTTCGTTCTGTACTTCAATGTGTGTGTGTGTGTGTGAAGTAAATAAGAATACTAAACTGTTTTAAAAATGAAAAAGAACAAATATTAACTAGCTCAACGGAAAAGATTTTTAATAAAACAAAAAAACTATTAATCTCAGGGTTACCATCGCGAATTAAAACTTTAATCTAACCACGAAAAGTAAATTATGAGTGAATGAAATCAGACTTTCTTAATTATACGAAAAATTGTAAAGATTTAATTAAAACAAAAGTACATAATTTTTAACCCAGAGACGCTATCAAATAATCAATTTATTTTTACACAATGGGCTTAAAGTACAATGGTGCAGAAAAAAACCCTGAACTGAAGGTTCTGGCCTAAATTAAAAACTGCACTTGATTCTAAATTACAATAGGACAATGCTATTTCCTATGCAAAGCAAAAAAAGGTTCTATTTGTTCAGGAAGATTATTCAATATCTTTGAACTTCTAGCCACGTGGTTTCCCAAATTAAAATAATCTAAGCGTGGACAAATGCTAGAAATTTACAAAAAATGAAAAAGCTAAATGGAAGAACAATGCTTCTACTCACCCAAACGAGGTGATAGAAAAATTAAAAATGATACAGCAAAAAAGATTAACAGAAAAATCAACTCTTTAAATATAGACGAGAGAAAAAACTAAAATAAATCTTCCTAAACAACAGAATAATAATTGATCCTATATCTACAAAGTGTATACTTTAATACACTAATAATTATTACAATAAAAATTCCTTGATTGACTATAATTAAATAGTTAAAATTTATCAAAATGGCAACAAATATTTAAGAAATACGTCTACTCACATCAATAGTCGAACAAGGAAGTCCTTAACAAAATCCTACAATTGTTTTTCTTACAAAATCCCTCTCTCAAAATTCGTACAACGCAGACGTATAACATTACAACTAGAATATTTAATAGAATACGCGTTAAATCAGCACAAGCAAACAATATGCATTTGAATGACTGGATTAATTAAGAAAAACTTAACATTACATAATTAAAATCATACAATAAACTCTTACACTCAAATTTATACAAAACAAAACAAAATTGTGAAAATTCTCGGTAAATGGAAAATCAGCTGATCAAACAAATATCAAAACAACGATAAAATGCAATTTAAAGTACACCTCAGTGATAAATGGGTTGTATAAACCACAGCAGTATATTTTTCGATATTTTTACAGAAATTAAAAACTCTTAATGATTAATTTGTAATTTACAATGATGTGGCCATGGCCCCGTGCCTCTTTAAGAGGGGCCGCCCCTGATTATTACAATGCATCTTTGCTAATTCTAGCTATTTCGATGGATCAATAGTCACACCCACATGCAATACAATATATAATATCCAATCATTAATACAAAGAACACGAACCGGCATTGATAACACCACTTGTTTATTATATCGAGGCTTGAGCGCCTGAAGCATGTTGCGTCTTCATTGTAGGTTTCGCATACAAACTGAACATAAACTGAAATATTAGCTAGAAAGCATAAACCTGAATAAGGGAGTAATATGATTTCCACACAGAAAAGCGAAAATCATTGTGCAAACTGATAGAATGACTCATCTAAACAGAACCTTTTTCTTTAAACAAAGAAATATTTATCTTGCGAAATGCCACGACAAAAGAGAAAAAAAAGACAATGTAAAAGATATATAACTACAAAAACTATAAGTCATAACGAAGTATATATAGAAATATACTTGAATGAAATTATTTCTTCAATGTAAGCAACGTCTCCCCGAAATAACGATGCATCCTTAGAGCAAATATTCTTCTATTTTAAAGATTAATTTCTATGTTTCCATGTAAGGATAAGAAAGCTTTCTCTGGATTCCTCCTCAACCATTATCGCTCATTTCGGTATTTTATTTTTTTTGCATAAATCTCAACTTAGTTTTTATAAGTTTGAGGGTATGAAAGGCATTACTATTACCATAACCATAAATGAATACAATATCGGTATATTCGGCCGCAATGAAGCTATTAATTTTGAAAATTAAAAATGACTACTACACCATTTCTAGCAGTAATTCAGAATCCTTCAAATGTAATTCAGATTAACGAGTTTTATTTTAGGAAGCGTCAAGTATGAATCAGAGGAGTAAGTATGATTTCAGAATATATCAATTGTAGTTCAGTTGGCAGAGTTTTATTTCAGAACGTATCAATTGTAATTCAGAGAACATACAATTCTTTCCCTAGCTTGTTGTGTGTGATGGGTGTGAATTTTCCTTTTAACATCTTCATTACCAGTTAATAAACCGCGTGCCAAAAAAAAAAATGCAACCCATTGAAGGAGCAGTCACAAAGCTGAAATTTTGGCAAGTTTCAAGTACTAAATCATAACTACTAGCTTTCAGTAGTAAATCCTAGCAATTGGACAAAAATACCAATAGTCAGCGAAAATCTAATAATCAAACGTTATATCTCAGGATTATTTATGTACTGTCTAACTCTGCGAGGCATGCTCTGAATGAAGTCATCAATGGCATCTTGTGAGCTCTCATCCCAGGCTTGCGGTAGGTGACGACTCATCATATCCCACACATGCTAGGTTGGGTTTAAATTTTTAGAGCGAGCAGGCCAGAAAAGAATATCTACTTCGTGTATGAAGTTCTGGTAGATGTGGGCGATATGATTATCAGCGACTTTCTACATGCAGCCAGTTGTTTTGTTAAGATTTCAGTCTTGTGACTGTCCTCCAATTTTTTTTGCACGTAATTTATTTTTCTGCGCATAGGACAAATAATTTCTTCACTTACAGCTATAGAGTAGTTAAGAAATTGTAGACTTTCGCATGAAGCAGATACAGACAAAACCATTTTAAGTATTCCTTGTCATTGCTATCCCACAAATACCACGATTGTCTTCAAAATTCGTTATTTGCACCAAACCTAGGGTAAATTCACTTGAACCAACCACGTAAATAAATAAATCCAGACGTTTAACTACACTGAACTAAAAATGGGCCCTAAAACAATGAAAGAAATCATTGTTTAATGCATTAAAATTGGTCCAAAGAACGAGTTCATCAAATCAATGAAAACAATTTTATTAAATAACAACGGAGTTTATTGAGTAATAAATCATTCATTGTATCAATGAAACCAAAATCATTGAAAATGAAATGTCAGTTTGATCGGCTGAATGAAATATATTATTGTTGTAACGAACACCAGTTTTGTTTTGTCAACTTTATTTGACCGTGAATTATTAATTTTATGTGTAAACTCCAGTAGAATAACGAAGAAAGGCATCAATATAATGAACAGTATATGTTGATATGCTAATCGCAAATGGTTGACTTAATGCATGTTATTCATAATTCTAATAAATTTTAGTTATTGTTACAAAGTAAACTTCTAATTAAAATGATGAACTTAATTCATTGAAGTAATAATCGCATTGCATTCACTCAATTCACTGATGTGTAAGCATTAACTCTATTTCATTGAATTGCAGTAAAAGTAATATTAAAAATAACAAGTTTGATATTAAGCATTGATGATAACATCAGAAGAAAATGCCTAAACAATTAACCGTAAAAATGCCACCATGGCATTTTCTTTTTCATGTTCCCTTGTGCCGGAATCATCATACATGCAGAGAAGGGAATAGAAATGTTTAGAAATTCTTCAGTTTCGTGTCTCTGTTATTCTCGATTTCCTCCTACGAGATCACGAGTTTAGATGCACAGTCTGCCAGTCTGCATAGTTTTCAAGTGCAAAATAAAAAGTGGTATCATTAGTACTTTATTTAATACTTTATTACTTTAAAATATCGTGAATATTTTTATGAAAATTGTACGTAAAAATAACAATGTATTACCATATTCATATTATTAACAAAAATATTGATTGAATGTATGAAAATATGGTTACCATAACAAATAGTATCTATGGATTAATGTAAAATGATTTGTTATAATAAAACGAATTTATTTCGTTAACGAACCTTGCTATTGCTTAATCAACGAATGTAAATAATATTTTATCATAACAATGACACATTTCGTTCAGTCGACTAAAATTCACTCAATAAATGTGGATTATTTTATTACAACCAGTTTTTTTTTTTTCGGTGTACATAATTTCATCAGTCTATTTGAAAACATAGTTTAGTATACGTCTGAATTACAAATGATACATTCTAAAATTAATCTAATCTGATTTACAATTGACGCTTTCTGAAAGGAAACCCTCTAATTTAAATTACATGTGACGGTTTCCGAAATCAACTTTACGGTTTCTGCATTACAGTTAGAAAATAGTGTAGATAATCAACTGTTCACTATGAATGACAACTTAACATTATTTATGTAAGGTTTCACGTTAATATAAAATAAATTGCTTAGTTTCTTAAATCGTATTTAGAAATCATTAATAATTTAAATGTAATTTTTATCAATTTATTTTAATCACGAGCATATTCTGTAATTAATCACGTGTATCTAGTTTTGGAACATGTTTATTGACATCGAATTTTCTGAACATACCTGTTTCAAGTGTCAATGCTGCTTTTGCTTTCATTGTATGGTATATAAGCGCGGCTTTCTATGTTAACAATCCCTTCTTTTACTGACCGCCGACACAGCACCAATATCCGACACTGCTGTACCAACTCTCTTAGTAATCTCTCTCGTGCAAGAAACTGTGTGGAGATTAACAAGGACATAACCTGTAAATTTTTGCACACTTACTTTTCCCGTAGCTAGAATTTTGGGGGCAAAAGTATTTCAACAATTCTGACAAAAGAAATACCTACCTATTAATTTGTTTGGGGTAGAAGCTACCGACATTTTAATTGGTATTTTCACGCACGTGCTTCTGATCTTGGCTTCAGCTAATTTAGAAGCAAGACCGGCATAACTGGAAGAGCTATGAACTGTTAGAATCTGCTCTTATTATTTTGACCAGCAAGAGCTAAGTAAATTCAGAAAGATCTGATTTACTGCTGCACTCATCCTGAAGTAGAGAAGGGACTTATTTCTTGCATGAGGAAACTAAACGATTAAATAAACCGCACTGTGATATTGAAAGCCATTTAATTTATTAACTAATTCCTTGGTTATTGCTTTGCATTTTTATGTAATTTTCATGTACTTTTGTTATATGTAGCCTACAGCCAGGATAAAAAAAAAAAAAAATTAAAAAAGAATACATTAATTAAATTAAAAAAAAAATGAAATTTTATACATCCCAGTGTCATTTATCTTTATTAATTTTGTATTAGAAGTGTGCTCTCTCACCAGCCAGATGGCATTGCAGGTGCGGAGAAAATTTCCGATCGAGGCGTTGACATAAAAAAAATAACGAATAGCTCGTTACCTCTCTTATTAACTTAGTACGTAAGAGGCAAGCGTGCAAGACTGTTGCCTAAATGTCCTCTCCTTCAAATTCAATGTTAATGACCAGTTTAAATGATATCGTAGGCACGATAGTGTTGTGCCTCAATGAAAAACAATTTCTTATGTGTAAATGAAACATTTAGTGCGAATAACAGTGATTTTATTTAATAAAAAAAATTCTAAATGTGAACTTGTTTAAAATCAGACATAAATCTCTGGATATTCTCATCTCAGGTAAGTACGTGAGTCCGTTTAATTAATAACACTAAAGTTTTATAAGTAGTTCCACTTTTTGCAATTTTAAACTCATAGTCTCAAACGTGTACGTCTAAGTCAAATTTTAAAATTCCCGCGATTTTTGACCGTTCAAACGGAGTTAAGCTAGGCTTAAATAGACGTGTGAGACAGTATGGTCAACTTTGATGGTAAATTACTGGATATTGGTTTCGTAACGTAAATACACTAAACAAGTACTTATAAACCTATATACAAAATTTCCCAAAGTAACTGCAAAACCGTTCAGTGCATGAATACAAACAATTTTCTCAACCTCAACTCTTTCTGAACGAATAAAAATGAAATTTCTTATAAGTATAATAAAATTTAGATTAGAGTTGAAATAATACGTTTATTTTTAGGTAGATTTGACGAGAAATACCTTCTAATAGGACGAATTCTGCGAATATCGGTGTGGATGGGACTGTTCAGGTCAGACAAGGGCCCTCGTACATCGTAGTTACATCAGACCACGGAAAAATGGCTCGTTCAGGACAGGAACATAACAGGAAACTCAGGAAAATCGTCGTTGAAGAAAAATTATCCAAAAGGTTACAGGTAATTTGGATAATATTTATGTGAAAAACTTTGTTTAACAATTAACAATTATTTATTTTTAGGTTGTAATTTGGGATAAAATTAGATTTTTACGAAATAGCCGTAAAATTTTACAAGAACAAATTGAGACACGTCTGCCTCGAACAAAGCTCGGTTAGTGAATGGTTCGAATTGAAAATATTTTAACTGACTTGAAAGAGATTGTCTTCGTCAAGGAGTCCAACTGTCTGTGAAAATCCGTTAATATAACCGAAATGAGGGGAACCTCCATTGTTTTATATATGAGAATGCCCATGTGACCGAATGAACTGTCGAATGTTTAAACGAAATGAAAATAAATAATAAATTGCAAAATTCTGGAATCGCCTTACAATTGTAATATGATAAAGGTATGTGTCTCTGAATTGTGAGAAAAATACATTTGAAATTTTTAAACACTTATTACTATGTAAAATTAACAATCTTAAATTTCATTTACTGCACCTAAAAAGTAGGAACCATTTATACACATAGAATTGTTACAGAACTCAATTTCCAGCAAATTTTCATGCCTTTCTGTGACATATCAAAGCAATTGGACCTGCCAATGCATTATACAAACATTATTAGACTAAATTTGAATGAAATTAATACACAGTAAAAAAAATGTCCACTTGAATTGAGCTTGGATCTAAATTTGATCTGTCAATAACTATTGTAAAAATATACTATTCAAATTCTAATATTCATATTCGATGTGTAGGTGCTGACCATCATTACTTCCTGAAGAGAAAATTCTAAAGAAAAATGCCTTGAAGGACTTGCCAAATGCAGAGATTTCCTACATCACCTGGACATCGTCTGGCTGTCTGCTGCTACACATTATATTCTTGTTTTCTTTTATATCTAATTAGTTTTAAAATGTAACTAAGTAAACAGTAACATTGCCTTTTAAATCATAGTAGAGTATATGTACCATAACAGTATATTTGCTCGCTGTCCGCTGAAAATAAAGAGCTCCATTCTGCTAATTTTACCCCGCTGTGTATAAACTCACCTCTTGTATATATAATTTTCCATATGTAAATAAAACAGTTAATCAAGATATACTCGTAGAGCAATTTAATTAATCTATTTTGCACTCTGTCAAATTATTACTGGTAGCCATAACCTTTTTTTTTATCGCCTGTCAAACGTATAATGAATTTAGTCTGCAGATCCATTTGGGGCAACGCCATCTGTATTGCAAGGGATTAGTTCGCTAAGTTAGGAAACTACACAAGCTGCTATTTAATTTATTATTATTTATTATTATCTTTTAAATCTAATGATAGGGTAAGCCATGAAACCGGTGGCTCAAATATATGGTATTTAAAGAGCAGACTTTCTTTAATTTAACCTCATTGACACCGCTGAAGAAGTTAATTTACGGCGGTATCTATTGCTGTCAGCCGAGGAGATTTAAATGCTTTTATTCATTTCGGACTCATTTACAGACATTTACAATATATTCTGTAAAAATTATATTCACGTCATCTTTCTTTTTACTAGCAGACACCAAGATTATTTTATTTTCTTGCTGTACTTGCCAAAAGCGGGCTCAAAATAGCAGTGTTTTATACCTAACATGTTACTTTTTCTTTTTTCATAAATTCAGACTATTTAAATTAGATTTTCTTTTTTGGTTCGTCCCAAACCGAATTTCATTATTCACCCAGGCTAAAATAAAACAAAGGGAGACGTCTTCGATGTCACGACAAATACAGCAATTATAAGTCAATTGGGTTGGCTTTACCCACATGAAGCCCTAACGATTTCAGATCGAAGGGCATTCAAGCCCGCTAAAATCCGAAGCGACAACTTTCCAGTCTGGAGCCTCGAAACGTCCTTGATCTAATGCTACCTCCTGGGATGTTATAGGATATCTTCAGTGCTGCAAATAGAATTATAAAACTGCATTAAACTAATTGGGTAGGTGCGGTTTTGCAACAACACATGTTAAACTTGTGAGCCATACAGTTGTTATTCCGTACAAAAAATAAATTACGTGTAACATCTAAATACAAAAAACAGAATGGAAAATGAAATATTACGGGAAGAGACCCCAAGTTTCCTTAACAAGAAGTAATTTATTCTGTCAAAAGATAAGTGGAAGAAGAGCGCAAACAGCTAACTTTGGGGAAACTAAATTTATACCTATGCTTAAACTTTCTCTGTCACTATATAAGTGTTGGTAACCTACTTTTCTCGTTTCCTTTCTTTTTTGTTAGCTGGACGATATCCTATTTATAAATAAGCATATTTAGTAACATCTCTGTTGTTTTATTATAAATTATACAAATGTTTTTTTATGTTTCGGAATTTTATGTTTTTCCTTTTTCAAAATTACTTATAACCTACAGCAAGCACATAATATTTTAAGTTTTGTTATTTATTTTTTTGTTATTACTTCATGAATAAACCTTATATTAAACTTACTTCGAAAGAATAGTCAAAGAAAGAACAAAATGAATGCAAAAAGAATTAATTATCTAATACTGACTAAACACAAAGTAAGACACAAAGCTAGGCAAACTAAAGGTAAAACAAAATAACAAAAGTGAAAAGCGTAACAACCCAAATAAAAAGCATTCTAATTCTGCAAATATTGCAAATTGAATGCTCAGCGTTACTAGACGTAAATTATAAGTAAAACATTGCTATATTGTAGTAGCAATTACGTATCAGCATTTTTTTGCCAGTTTTTTATATTGTTTTTATTTTTTATTCATCCTTATACCTATTGATTTTTCGTCGCGTGTATTTCTAGACCTTTACATTTACAGAAGCTCATTTTCGGCACTAGACGGTGCGTGTAATAATGAACACATTTTTATTTTTGTATAAGTATTTTACGACTGTGAAAAAAATCTAGGGTTTCCAAAATATAGCAATGACAGTTAATATTTGAAATTACTTGAAAATCGTTTACACGAGCTTGACTTTTTATGTCGTTGCTGCTTTAAAATTGTTTTTGGGCAATAAATGGTTTGGTTGCAGGGGGTCCCATAGCTTCCATAATTCAGACGGATTTTATTTCTGAGTAGTATAAGATATTTAATGTTTCCAACGGTCATAGTTTTGGCAACCTTTTGCTATTGGAGTGAGGTTACCGATTTAATTTGCAATAGAGATTAGCTTGGATTGTTATTCTAGAACTTTGCCTTTTCTTGCTGTTGATAACATATATTTACTTTACACTACAAAAGAATTTTGGTGGTCTCTATGTGTGAAACAACAGAAAGTTTGTTTTAGCTTATTAAGCTTTAATTTATTCGGCAGAGAACCACTGATGGAAGCTGTTAATTGCCATGTTTGTGGTAGCCCGTAGACTGTTCTAGACTATTATTGCTTTTTTAAATGACTAGAGTGTGTTGAATATCACATATATTTTTAAAACAAAAAACAGTTAACAAAAATCTCGCTTGGGGTGAGTTCACATGCTAGACAAGAATATCTATCAAATTCTCAAAATTAATCCTGACATTTATTCATGTCAAATAAGCCACTTATTTCTTTTATTTTCTAAAGATTGCCGAAAAATCATGGACTTCAGCTGTGGGATTTTATCTTACAAAAATTGCTTCTTCCCGTGAAGAGCACACGCATTTAACCCCTAAATAAAACCCCTGCTGCAACCAAATTTGAATCCTGTGTACCTGCTTAATATTAAAAACCAAAATATGCCACATCATTTATTCTGTGACAATAAAAATTTAATAAATTTTTCAATAAAATTTTCTCTTCCCCAATTTGCAAATTAATTCATATTAACATAATTAGCTTTAAATTATAAACTATCTAACGTTTTCAACAAACTTCGTTACCATCTATTTCTTTTTTTTTTCCAATCAATAACATTCAATTCTGCTTGTTGCATTGATGCCTCAAATAATAATTTTCTAACTTTCCTTTCATGATGTGTCTGTGCGTGTTGATTAATTTGCAGTAATTTGAGTCTTCTTTCTTGTAAAAGGATTGGTAAGTCTTCGAATCTCCTAACCAATGTAAATATGTAATGTACTTCTTGTCTTGCCTCGCTCATATTTTCTTTATATTTTATTAAATCGTTGTTCATTGTCGTCTTCCTCATTCCGTATGTTTTCTGTATAAATAGTTGTTCTAGTCCCAACTTCTTTGACTTATTTTCAATTTCCAATTCGCATTCTTCGAAGTTTTCATCATCTTCACTATTAACACTTGCCTCTTCATCGTTTTTACTACCATTTTCTTCAGAAACTATAGCTTCCCCATTTAACTGCACCTCCATATAATCCATAATAATACCCATGTCTTCCTCTTTATAGGATAATATAATTTTACACTCAGAATCGCATGCAAAATTATCATAATATTCTTCATTTTGTTCATTTTTCGCCGTAAAACGGTGCATGTTTTCAAATCTTTGCTTTTCAAAAGTATCTAATTTTTCTTCCCCTCCCTTTGCAATTTCATCTTCGCTCCTTGATTCATAATATGAAGTTCCTGTGGCTTTATAATTTGATTTAATTCCTGTTCTCATATCTCTTACTTCCGCTAGTAATTGAGCTATTTGCTCCCGTTCTTCCAACCTATCTATCATATACATTGCAAAAAAAAATCCCTTTAATGATTTGTCCACTTCCTTCTGTTCTATCTCCATTATTTTTCATAAATCACTTTATTTCTCTCTATAATGTCAAAATATGTAGCATATAATTTCGCCCCACGTTACATGCGCCAAATATGTTATATTATTACCACTTATATAAATATCGAGAAATTGACATAATCAACATAATTTTTAAAACAACAAAAAACTCGCTTGGGTGGGTTCATGCTTACAAGGGAACACCGGCGGGTGTCCCCCTCCGATTTCGATGAAACTTAACAGATCGAAAGAGTACCTTAAAATAAGAGACACGTATTTTTTTTATCGGCGTATCCGCACGATTTTGGGGTACAGCCCCCTCCAAAGTTTGGACGATTTTTCAATTTTTGCAAATATTTCCTAAATTATAACAGATATTAAATTTTCTTCTTAACATAATTTGCAGCATATTGCATGACCCTAAGGGTGGCGTCGTCCGTATTCGCAAAAAGTGAATAATGGGGGCCGGGGTACCCCGTACCCCCATTTTTTACATTTTTCTTTTTTTATTCATCAAAAGAAGGCCGATTTTACATAGAATACGATGATGTATAACAAGTTTAGAAAATTAATTATTGTAAAAATAGAAAAATAATAATAAAGCTTCAAAATTAATAAACTTGTCTATTGATATAAATCAAATGAACTATAACAGAAATAAGTTTTTATCCTTAACATAATTTCCAGCATAATACATGGTCTCAAGGTAGATATCTTCATAAAAAGCTAATAACGGAGGACGGGGTACCCCATACCCCCGCATTTTTAAAACACAGATTTTGTTTGCACCATGAACACCGCACAATAGCTGGTTTGTTGCAAATACTACACAAAGGTGTAGACTGCGCATCTTTGTTAAAACAAAACTCTACAGGATTTTTAAAGGGCCCAGGTCTTTCCTGATCCACTCTTTTACCACGAGTACTTGAATACGTCGAAAAATCTTGGGGAAGAAAACTGATTATGGATTAGGGATTGCAACTTAATAATATTATTTCTCTGATGTAAATCTATGTCGTAGTTCATAAGAATCACTATATCCGAAAAAATTCTAACAAATTTTTTCCACAGTCTAAAACCATATACATCTAGAGGTTGTACCATCGCTGTCGTCTTTTTTGGTATATTTAAAATGTTCAAAGTTTTGTCTTTTGGCACTAATTGCTGAAGTTCGGCAAGATAATGCCCACTCCAAGAATCAATCAAAAGGACACTCTTTAGCCCGGTATTCGAGAGAAAAACATCCGTTAGCCAGGTTTCGAAATAATTTGAAGTGAGCTTACCAGATACCGAAGAAGAAATATACACATTTACAGGTCGAAACAATGATTGCGCAACTATTATTATTACTATTATTAATTTTCTAAATTTATTATACATCACCGTTTTCTATGAAAAACCATCTTTTTTTGATGAATAATGAATAAACTTATTATTAAAAAAAATGCGGGGGTATGGGATACCTCGTCCCCCGTTATCAGCTTTTTATGAAGATATCTATCTTGAGACCATGTATTATGCTGGAAATTATGTTAAAGATAAAAACTTATTTCTGTTATAGTTCATTTGATTTATATCAATAGACAAGTTTACTAATTTTGAAGCTCTATTATTATTTTTCTATTTTTACAATAATTAATTTTCTAAACTTGTTATACATCATCGTATTCTATGTAAAATCGGCCTTCTTTTGATGAATAAGAAAAAGAAAAAATGTAAAAAAAAATGGGGGTACGGGGTACCCCATCCCCCGTTATTAACTTTTTGCGAATACGGACGACGCCACCCTTAGGGCCATGCAATATGCTGCAAATTATGTTAAGAAGAAAATTTAATATCTGTATAATTTAGGAAATATTTGCAAAAATTTAAAAAAACGTCCAAACTTTGGAGGGGGATGTACCCCAAAATCGTGCGGATACGCCGATAAAAAAAATACGTGTCTCTTATTTTAAGGTACTCTTTCGATCTGTTAAGTTTCATCGAAATCGGAGGGGGACACCCGCCGGTGTTCCCTTGTTAGATAAGAATATATATCAAATTGTTAAAATTAATCCTGAGATTTATTCATGTCAAACAGGCCACTTATTTCTCTTATTTTCTAAAGGTTTCCGAAAAATCATGGACTCCAGCTATAGGATTTTATCTTGCAATTTTTTTTCCTTCTCGTCAAGAGCACACGCATTTAACCGCTAAATAAACTGCCCTAAATAAACCCTGGTGCAACTAAATTTAAATCCTGTATACCTGCTTAATATTAAAAACCAAATTATGCCACAGCAATATACATATATCATTAGTATATGTATAAATTAAGGCAGAACCTTGTGCAACTCCGCGTAGTACAGGTATACAAGCAAATTTAATACTTTCTGACGGTATTACCATTGTTATAAGCTATAACTAACGTTGATGTGCGCATGCCACCATCTAAATAACATGTAATCCAGCTTGCAGCAGTGCCCATTATTTAGTATTCAAATAACTTGTTCAGTAATATTGCGTGTTGAACGTAATCAAAAATCTTACTAAATCACAAAACAATGACAGTGGAAGTTAATTATTATTTATGCAGTCAATGATAAAAAGATGTTAAAGCAGTAGTTGTAGAACTTCATGTTCCAAAGCCGTTATGGTTGTTGTAAAGTATGCCATATTTTTCTAGAAATGAATTTAGGCAGATTATCATGCAATATTCAAATATCTTTCCAACAGAAGAAGACTGTTTAAAGACATGTGTCCTATAAAAAACAATAAAAATTCAATTAGTGATAAAAATGACATAAATAACCTAAGGCAAATTTATAATAATCTAATAATAGTAAAAATTAATGAAAAAGGAAAAACGAATTGAAAAAATATGTACGTAGACTGCGTACTTGTTTGTGGAGAAAAATAAGAAAACGAATTTGTAAATCTAGCTAATGAATTTAATGAAACTATTAACACCCTTTTACACAAATCGTTGTACATTAGCTATTATTTTTATTGCCTTGTCTCTCAAGTAGGTATGCATGCAAAGGCGCAAGACAAAGGGCGAGAAATTAGAAATTAAGAGTTTGTCACAACATGCCCCCAGTCTTAAAAGACTTGAGTCACACATTAAACTATACTTTAATTAGCTTCTGGTAGGACATCTGAGTAAGCTTGGATTCGCAAAGGAATCTGAATGTAGATTGTGTGGGGAACAGGATGAAACACCGTTTCATCTCTCAAATTGCATAGCACTGTGCAACTCAAGGGCGTTGCACCTGGGAGCATGTGAAATCAAGAGGGAGACTTGCCTATCCTGGGGGCTTCTGATATCCTACACTTTCTGAAAGAAATATGATATGGAATTTAGCTGTAAAACAGCAAGAATAGGAGACACAGCAGATTTCTTAGACCATAGTGTAACATCATCCTCCCTACATACATACATACAATTAGCTTCTGGCAATGGACACCACTTCGTAAACGCCCTCTTTGTGAGCCCGGATCCGGTCTTGAAATTCGCTACTCTTAATATATTGTCCCTTCCAGGAAAAAGTTCGGTGATTCAGCCTAATCTCCATTGCATCGGTGGGTTATTGTCGTCCTTCGTTCTTTCTTGCCCAAATTCCAACACTAGTTTTATTTTTCAAATGACAAATTTAATTGTTTAAACCAGAAACTGAAAAATTGATGTTTTCTCTTGGTTTTAAGTTCAACCGTCTAGATAATGATTCAGTAATAAAACTTGAGAGTGACGCAGAATCCAGGAGAGCACGCCCAAGATGTGCTATCTGGTTTTCATCTTACACGTTTATTAAAACTGTGGGCAATACATTATATTGTTGCACCTCTGTACCCTGTACTGCAGTCAATGCAATGCTTTTGTACTATTGCGCTTTTTGCATACACCTGCTTACAAAATGACCTGATTTTAAACAGTTCAAATATAATTTCTAGCTCTTTTGCTTTTTCTGTTTTACATCAATTTCTTTAAATGGTTGCGATTAAAAATCTGGTGCAGATCCTTTCAAATTTTACATTTTATATCGATATTATTCATTGTATGGTTGAAAACAAGGATTTTTTTTCATTTAATATTATATTGCTCTTTAATTTATCAGACGCGGTTTTATTTACCTCTAAGCTTTCTAATAATTCCGCATGATTTCTCAAACAGTGGTACATGTTTTCTAAGGTAAGGTTTTCACAAAAATCTATTTTTTTCGTTATTAAATGTCTTATCATCATGTACCAAAATTCAACCCTTTGTCCGAGGAATGTCGCGGACAATTCTGACGTCATTCTAAACTAACCTACGTAAATGTTTACATGGTCAATTAAATTATAAATTTATTTGGATGAAACCTTCTGAATTTTCTCTATGTTGAATAACGCATCGAAGTGATTGTATATTAAAACGTGTTTGTTATTAAAACGTTTACATAAAGGATCCCAAGCCGCGGAGTAATTCTCGGCGGAAAATTCAAATGATTTAATAATTTGGGTAGCTCCGCCCTCTAACGACGCGCAAGATAATAAATTTTTTGAGTATGTGTCGTCTGGTTATTATTGCCTATTAGCAGAGCGAGGATGATTTCGGGCGGCGACATACAAGGGAAGTATGTTTCTCTCTTGATAAGAGTACATATAAACGGGTACTTGACTATTTATACAGCTAGCTGGTAGAAGGGGAAGAACATCACAGGCAATACTCCAATAGCATAGCAACGGACTTAGAATATTCTATCGTACGATAGACAGTGAAATACAATTACATGCAAAAGACAGTGGCGCCCTTAAGTCTTTGTTAGCGCTGTTGTATTAAAAAAGTTGTTATTAATTTATATATTGTACAATACGCAGTATATTTAAGTAACGTGATACTTTTAGTAATTGTAGATTTTCTAGTAACAATAAATTACTGCAAAAGCTGTATTTCATTAACACTACGCACTAATGCAATTTAAAATAAAGTAAATAATATTAAAGGCATGCATGTGCAATTACAGACGTTATTTTAATAAAAGGGAAGAGTTTACTTGTGAATTTGTTTCCATTGTTGACGTTCAGATATAATACGATATAAAAATAAATATTTAAAACCTTTAGCAAGAAAAACTGAAGGATATGGCAAATGAATTATAACTGAAAATGTACTTTGAAACAAAAAGAATAAGTAAGTTACGAAGTAGAAAAGGTAAGAAACGCCTGGAAATATATAAAAATAATAATCGCAAGGAAAGAAATGAGAAACAACTGAAGATTTACACTTATTTTAAAAATAAATAGAGAACTCTTTTATAGCCAAATATATGAAAGTAATATACAGGTACAACAATTCTCAACAAAAGACTGCGATTACACGAGCACTGAATAGTACTGACCACTACAAAGTTTACTGTCATTTACTATTGATTTAAAAATAATAGAAATTTCTTTAAAGCTGAACTATGTATATTAAAATAATTTTAATATTATGTGTAATATGTATGTAGTTGAAAGTTTGGTGAAGGAACTTCAAGTTTCTGTTATTGAGAACTTTTTCTATTGGCATAATGAGGTTACTGTTACAAAAAAACAAATTTTCCTCTGTTTTTTTTGAAGATTTGTTTTTGTAACAGTAACCGCATTATACCTATGTGCATGTATATATGTATATGAAACAATTCTCAACAAAAAATGAAATGCAGCAACGGTCACACGTGTGTACACGTCGTAGTGACACAGGGCAAGTCTAGTCGGCAGGATGCGGGCACATTACGGGCGTCCGCCTCTGCCTTGTATGATGTCATGCCAGTTCGCCCGAAATTGTCCGCGCGCTGCTTATTAGGGACTGAAACGTATCTCGATATTCTAACCAGTGATTGTATGAAACCAACAAAACTTAATACCTAGTAGTTTAACCAGCTTTGATAACTGCATATTAACGGATCTATTGGAATGATTCGACTCATCATCGGATACTTTCTCATCATTGCATTTCTCCTTTAATAAACAGTTTGCATCACTATTAACGTTATAATACTTTTGTATTCTGAATTCCTCTTGTTCTTGGTACTGTGCATCCACGTTTGCTACTATGGATTCTAACTGAATTGCATTTCATCATACTTGAAGTAAATTGATTCTATTTGTGATAACCGATTCCTTAGTTCCGTTACATTTTTATCGGTTGACGTATCTTTTCATTTAAGTTTGCTAGCGAAATTACTGAAATTCGCAACCTCGCTTTTTAAGCTACTGCGGCTTCTTAACAACGTTTTTTCCTCCAGCGTATGCATCATTCCGGTAATTAACGATTAGCAAAGGTAAAATCTAACTGAATATACAAAATACTGACTTAAATAAATAATCTAATGGGCTAAAAAAAAACTCACATTGCAGGTTACCATTTTAACGCTTATAATTTTACGTAATTTTATTCATACATTTACACAATTCGTTTCTATATAGTTTGAGTTTTACCGTATTCACTACGCAATTATTTACTTCCCCAAAAGATCTTTTATATAATTTTCATAAGGACAACTTTCACCACCCTGATTTTAATTTCTTTGCTATTTTGTCTTCTCAGTTGTTAAAGTTAACTAATATTGTTTGCTTTGTAATGAACAAAATGTATATATAAATGTATATACAGTTTTAAAATAATGTATTCGACTTCCTTCGGAACAATAGTACTTCGATCGGAAAATCGTTTTAAATTTTTATGAAGTATATCCTAATATTGTTGTGTTTGGCTAAGGAAGCGTGTTTCAGTCAAAATGCAGCGGTACGAATTTAGCCATATAAAAAATAAAACAATTCAGTTCAAAACGGCCGTTTTTCTCCTATCTTCATTTATCGAATACTGAAGAGCGAAACTAAGATATATAAAATGTGGTTGTTGTTTTAAAGAAGTTGACATGTGACTTACACCTCCATATATCTAATGCTTTGTAAAGCATTTTCAAATGATGCAGAAATCTCAACATTTTGACAAACCTATATAGATACTTAAAAAATTATTGAATTTAGAAATAGAGAACCCTAATGCAGATTACTTTTCAATATTTAATATATGTTATTTAATGTTAAAATAGAAAAACACAAAATCATGTTTGCTTGCTTCTCTTTTTTGTTAATAATCATGTTTTTGCGATTACAGCGCAATCTGTTACGAACGAAAAAAAAGTTTCAAACAAAAACTTCTCACTCTTGATGGCGTAGAATCCGACCTGCAATACAAATGCGGGTTCCCATTAACATTTCAAAGTTGTCCCCCCTCCCACTCTGGAGGGATGAAGAGGGGATCGAGTTCGGCACCATTCAGTGAGCCCCCTACATTGTAACAAATCTTATTAGATCTTTTTTTTTGATTCGATGCAGTGTTTAGAGGTATTCCGTTGTCTCAAGATAAAAATCACCTGTATATATATATATTATATATATATATATATATATATTATATATATCTTACATCCATTTTTATATAATTAAAATTCTTATTATATATCAGATTTTTCTTGTGTCCGTAATGCTTGTTTCAAATTCCTGTTCATCTTATATCTGTATTTAATGTTGATATGAATATTCCTTTTATAAATATCTGCTTTTTTTCTAAAGAAAACAAATGCTGCTGTAAATCAAAATACTAAATATAAGCAATAAATCAAACTATTTACTTACTCATAGTTAAGTACATAAATGCTGACATTTGTTGTTTTCTGTTCGAAATACTTACCGTGGAATTATATACAGGTTAGCAAGAATTAGCAGTTAATTTTTATAGTTTTACAAACATTAATAACAAAAGGTTTGCTTGGAATTATATACAGGTTAGCAAGTATTAGCAGTTAATTTTTATAGTTTTACAAACATTAATAACAAAAGGTTTGCTTGAACCTACTTATGAGCCTCGGCATATTTTTGTTAAAGAAATGCAATATAAATCGAAAGATTCCAAATTCTCAAATTAATCGAGTGTGGAATCTCAAAAATATTCTACTAAATACGATGTAAAAGTGTGGAATAGATATAAAATTTTGAATTATAGTTTTACCCAGGAAAACTAAAATTTAAGTGCGGTGAGTTGTCAAGTCCTTGTTGAATTTGGTACGCAAATAATACAAAACATGCTCCCCGCCTTGAAAGCATCGGGTTGCCTTTCAATAAATTCATGAAATAAATGACACTGTGATGTAAGTATAACACATAATTAACAATAATTCAAATATTCTGAGGTAAGTATATTAACTTATGCTGTCTTTGTTCATTACACTTCACATTTGCCCATAGGTAGAATGCAGATTTTGGGAAACGCCCTCTTGTGAATGCCTGAACTGGTTTGATGGATGCCACTCTAGCGATGCCGTCAGAACCTGGATGCACCTCAACAACGTGTCCTAACTGCCATTGAAGAGGAGGTAGGTTATCTTCATTTATGATTACTAATGCGCCAACTTTGTGGAGCAACTGTTAACTGTTAACTGTTTTTGCCTTACTCGCAGTTAGGTAATGTTCTTTCTGTTTTGTTCTTAATTTGGAAAGGTCCAGCATAGTCGACTCCGGTGGTAGTGAATGGTGGTGTTACCCGTTCCTTTGGAAGCATTTCTATTATTGGAGATATATCAAGTGGATTTGCTTTAGAATATTTTATACGACGGTGTACTACTTCCCTCATCTAAAATTTATATAAAATTAATTTATTCAAATTTTCATATGGCCAAATGTATTTAAAAGATTCCCATGAAGTCAAAAAATAAATTATTGTAAAACGTCAAATTTGGACTGCACTTACTATGAATGTGCCAATGAATGTCCAAATAAAAATGTATTTCTTCCCAAAGTGTGACACGCGATGGCGAGAAACTTAAAATTAGGAGCTGCCCACAAAGGTAGGCTGTAAATAATTTTGAAAAAGGAAAAGATAAAATTCCGGAACGTAAAAAACATTCATGTAATTATATTAATTAAAACCAAAAAATCAGCATATCCAAACAAAAAATATTATTATACTATCAAAACTAGCTCAATTCCCTTGAAACCATTTATTTTTAGATGCTTTTGTTATAGCAGCAAGCGACTAGTTTACAGCTCTAACTCATTATTGCAACCTCGCCATACCATTTTCATAGAATAATACCTATAATGTTTCATATCCGGTAATTTGTTTTCCTCGCTTGCCCGTCGGGGCCTCCTGGGAAATTTAATATGTTGTTAGCAGGAAGTTGTATACAAGGTGATCCCTGAGACTAATCTCATTACCCTTAATATATTACACGTGATACGCGGAACTAGGGCCGCCAATGCGGTAGATGAAAAAGGGCAGTGGGACGAGACGTAATCGTTATTGAAACATCCAGGTATCTATCTGTGACGAAGGGGATGTTTACGAAGTGCCGGGATTCTGATTTAGAATTAAGATTTAGAAGGAGAATTCCTGGAATTAATTCTCCAGCGCCTGGAGACGGAAGATAATATTTAAGGAAGTTGAGCTAGCAGAGGTGTTAAATTATATAGCTGCTATATACGAGACGACGGCCTTATTTAGAAAGAAAATGTCAGCAAAAAAGAAAAAAATACTGGAACATTCTGGAAAAAAGGAGACATATTCACTAGCACTCGAACTTCAGAAAAGAAATGTTTACGTTGGGTAAACATTTTTTTTCTTCCAGCACGGATGCTTCACAGGGACATATTCATAAAGATTATTACACTAAACATCTATTATAAAAACATTTATGTTCGATTTTAATATATACTGATATGCAAACATATGTACCACCGCTGTCACTCATAATGTCTGGTGGCTGACGTATATCCAGGGGCACGGACACAATCTATCGTTCCCAGCTTATCGGCTAGGCGCAGGAAATATAGCAGAAATCTTATGCAAGTGGCATCGGTTACTCGGAAATGATTCGAATGTTTTTTTTAAGGATTAAAAATCATTTGAGATTATATCTAAAGCAGAAATACTATGAAGAAAACAAACTTTTCACTTATTAAGTAGCATGTTTAATTTGAAAGTTGTGAATTTGTTTTTTTTCCGTCAGTTTACCTGATAACAATTTGTAGTTTTTAAACAAAGAATATTGAAAACTATAACATTTTAGGGAAGAGAATTTATGAATCAGCCATATTTCCAAAAAAATAATTATTATTTTATCGGATTGCAGCATTGCACAGGCAAATTTCAGTCAGGTATTTTATCACAGCTTTAAAAATAATAAATTAAAAAAAAAATAAATAAATAAGAAAATAACATAAATAATCAGAAATTCTAAAAACATTTTTTAATAAGTATAAAATAATAAAATTCCTAAAATATTAAATTCCACTACAATAAATTGAAACTGGCTCAAAAGATCTTCAGGAACAATGAAATACATCAATTATTGTACTAATACAAATATACTAAATAAATGCAAGTGTTACAGTAAAATAAATATAATATAAATATAAATAGGAAACTGATTTACTGTAACAAATTTCTGGGAAAAATTTTTCAAAGAAAAATAATCCCAAGGCAGAATTTGAAACCATGCACCCACCGTTCTCCGGACGGCCGCTCTAACCAATTGAGCTATTGGACTATGCCGAATTCAATTCTGTGATTGTCGATATATATAATCGAACAAGTACTTGCTGACCGCATCAACGGGAATAAATGTACTAATACAAATGTACTAAATAAATGCAAGTGTTACAGTGAAATAAATATAATATAAATAGGAAACTGATTTACTGTAACAAATCCCCAAAATTTCTCCCAGAAATTTGTTACAGTAAGTCAGTTTCCTATTGATATTTATATTACATCAATTATTATTCATTAAATGTTCAAATAAATCTCGCTCTTGTAAATCTATAGTAATCCAACTGATTTTAAGAATTTCGATGCACATTTATTAACACATCCAAGGGACAGCGATACTGATTTCAATAAAAAATAATAAAAAATCCTAATAAAGGAATATCCTTCAATAAGCATAACTTTTAAACTCGACTAGGCATAACAAATATTATCTTTATTATTGATAGAATAGATAGCTCCGCTCTTGTTAATTGCTACATTGTGTAAATACGAATGAAATGCGATGAGGGAAAATACGAATAGTTGATTGGAACAAAACTTCATAAACAAGGGAATTAAAAACTCTATCTACGATTGCGCATGCATAAATTCTAAAAAATATGTTCTACGACTAATTCTTAGGCGGAAACTACAAAGGACAAGTTGTCCGAACGGAAATCTCTGCCCAAGCTGAAAAGGTTGCGGCATCTTTGTCGCATGCCTTAAAAGATATTATCTCTCGGAACGATTGTCTAATCCGTAATCACGGGTGTTTTTTTATTTCCTTAGAATATTAAAAAAAATAGAAAAACAAAAAAAAAATACGTATTTATTTCTATAAGCATAAACTATGAGAAATAAAAATAGGTATAAATAGCCTAACTAATATTTCTCCTCCCCAAACTATGGTAGTTTTCCCTACCTTTATTGGTATAATATGGTAAAGCATGTTATCAAAGTAAGATATGGTGCTTAAAAAATGCTGAGAGACACGAAATATTAAAGAGAAAATAACAACTAGCAATTAACAGATGCAGTATCTTTCCCATTTGATAACACCGAGTGTAATGAACATATTAAATATTTAATTAATCAAGTACTTAATATTTTCTGTTAAAAACTACAAATTCTTAACAAATGAATTGGGAAAAAAGAAATCTACAATTTTAAAATTAAATATACAACGCAATAACTGAAAAGTTTGTGTAATTCCTAGTATTTCTCCTTTAAATATAATCTCAAACGATTTTCAATCCTTAAAAACACATTTGAATCATTTCCGAGTATCTGAGGCCTCCTGCGTAAAATCCCTGCTTGTCGCGCTTACCCGATAAGCTGGCAACAATAGATTGTGACCGTACCCCTGGATATACGTTACCAACCGGACATTATAAGTGACGGCAATGGTACTTACATTTTTCAGCTTGTTACACGTTAAAAAGCGATTAACGTGTGTTGTGTGAGCGTTGTGTAGGCAAAACGATATCGATCGCAGGTACACTCGCACAGCTGCGCGAACACCATTCACACGTGCACATCACACGTGTACTGCTCGCATCCCATTGGCCGCAGAGTACATCTAGGCGGAGTTGTCCGGCCGAAACTATATAAGCGACCGCATATCTTTTCATGACAATAGGGATGGTACGACCTGCTCCTTACACGGAACAGGTGCACCAGCTCCGACTCCGGCTCTGAATCTGGTGCAAGAAGTCAGGTTCACAGGTCTACAGGTCCTCTTCTAAACTCTACTCATTTTTTATTGCGCTGGTACCGTAAATGCAAAAGCAAATATAGAGTAGTAGGAAGAGTGATATATTTGAATATTTCTAATTTATAGCAATTTAATAGCAAGATGGCTATTGACTAGTTAGTTGCGGTTTGTACAATATTTTTTGTGTAAATAACACAAAAAAACTTGCCGGAAGTTCCTTTACGTTTTATAGTAATACATTTATATCTGTGAAAATAAACGTATTTTCTCACAACTACATAGTTTCATTCCATACACAACAAACTTTAATTTAACTAACGTTTATACCACAGTATAAACCTATACCGTATGTCCAGCCTAAGATGCTACGGTCCATAGCCGATTTATTATTGTTTTTTTGGAAAAAATGTTTCAAATAAATGTTGCCTCGAATCATATTCTACACATTTTAAAATTAGTTTCAGTAATGGCGGACTTCCGGTTGTATCGGAAGTAGATACTAACTTTATTATTTTAAATAGAACACCCTGTATATTATTGCACTTTTGGATTCCTTGTTAAATTCAAATAACAATACGTTAGGCATACATTAGGGCTAAGTTGTTCCGTTTCCGAATTACATGACGTTTTTCGAAAAAAATGACATTTGCAATGTCTGGGGTGTTTGGAAATATCTCCGGAAATACGAAAGTTAGAAAGATGCGGTTTTCAGTTTTCGCTTAATCATGAAACAGCACACGTCTTTTATTCCAAAACTGTTGCGTTTAAATTACAGAATTATTAAATAGGGCTCTATAATTTTCGAACTCTAAAATCATGGATAACTTTATTTTTTCAAATTGAATGGTATAGCAATTTTTTCATAAATGGATGTAAAATTTAATTTTCTTTCGATTTTATACGAGTGTCATTGTGTCTATCTCCAAAGGTTTTGGAGATATTCGCGATTCTTTTAGTTTTTCATGATAGATACGTATTGCGAAGTGTCGGCCACCTTCCCCTCGTATTTCACCAGGCTTGGGACTGGCTGCAGTAATAATAATAATGAAAACTTGAAATTAAAAAAATGTAGAATTTACTGGAGCGCGTTGGAAGTGAACATAGCAAAGATAAAAGAAAACACAACATTACTGGTATATCCATAAATCAGAACATTTTTCGAACTACATTGCTCTGTCTAATGAATGGCGTACATATACATCGAGCGTCTTGCTCGCAGCAGGTTACACTTTAAATGTTAGTGCCGTCGTTATACAGAGAATTTGTACAAATATTCAAAATGCGATCCGTTTTAGACGCTACATTGAAATCGCTTTTGCAAAAACACTTTTGAACATTTCTGAGCATTTCTGGTGTGACTTGAAACGCTTTTAAAATACAATGGCGCATGTCATCAGGTGTTGTTAGTGGCGTCTCATAAACTTGATTTTTAGTGAAACCCCATTAAGGAGAATCGCATCTTGTAAAATCTGGCGATCTCGTAGGCCATCTGTCATCCTCCACGACCAATCCAGCGGTCTGAAAAAGACACATCCAAAAACTGACAGTATTGGGAGATGGAGCACCATCGTGTTGGAACCACATCAGCTGACGAGTAGCTAACGGAATATTTTCTGACACAACGCCCAATTTATTCTGAAGAAATTCCATATAAACCCTACCCATCAGACGTTGGTTTTGAAAGAGCAGGCCTATGATATGTTGTCCAATGATATCTGCCCACACGTTCACTGACCTTCTGTACTGACTATGTGCTGCAATAAATCGATGGGGATTTTGTGTGTCATAATAACGACAATTGTGACGATTCATAAATCCATTTTTGTGGAAGATAGCTTCGTCTGAAAACATCACTTTCTCGAAACGGTTCGCAATGTTGTTTTCTTTTTTTTTTTGTAATTTCAAGTTTTGTTTGTTTCCTGTGGTCTTATTCTATTCTGTTGGCCACTTTTTAAACATGCCAGTATTACTGCTACCAGTTGCAAGCCTAGTGAAATGCGAGGGGAAGGTGGCCGGCGCTTCGCAATACGTATCTATCATGAAAAACTGAAAAATCGCGAATATCTCAAAACCTTTGGAGATAGACACAATGATACTCGTATAAAATCGAAAGAAAATTAAATTTTACATCCATTTATGTAAAAATTGCTATACCATTCAATTTAAAAAAATCAAGTTATCCATGATTTTAGAGTTCGAAAATTACAGAGCCCTATTTAATAATTCTGTAATTTAAACGCAACAGTTTTGAAATAAAAGACGTGTGCTGTTTCATGATTAAGCGAAAACTGAAAACCGCATCTTTCTAACTTTCGTATTTCCGGAGATATTTCAAACACCCAGACATTGCAAATGTCATTTTTTTTTCGAAAAACGTCATGTAATTCGGAAACGGTACAACTTAGCCCCAATGTATGCTTAACGTTTTGTTATTTAAATTTAACAAGGAATCCAAAAGTACAATAATATATAGGGTGTTTCATTTAAAATAATAAAGTTAGTATCTACTTCCGATACAACCGGAAGTCCGCCATTACTGAAACTAATTTTAAAATGTGTAGAATATGATTCGAGGCAACATTTATTTGAAACATTTTTCTAAAAAAACAATAATAAATCGGCTATGGACCGTTGCATTTTAGGCTGGACACCCGGTATATTATTATAGATGCATATACATACTATGTTTATACTATCGGATTTTAATGATGATGTTTCTATCCGTATATTTCGTTTCCAAAATGCATATTTGACAATTAATTGTACAATTCTATTTACAAATAATAATAAATATGAAATGAATATGAATTTGTTGTTGACAAGTCAATTAATTTTTTTTATTTCAAGCGGGCGGAATGAATTAAAACAACGCTCTTCAAAAAAAAATACAACTACTAAAATAAAATTTCTAAATAAATCTGAAATTCGGCGTAGCAATTCGCCGCCGTATAGTAAACATACAAATCCAGGAAATGCACCTAGCCACAATACGAGGAAAAGTTTTAAAACGAGTCATTGCGACCTATATGAATAGGTTAAAGTTTTGAACGAGTGCGGGTGCGGAGCGAGTGCACTGGTGCAATAGCTCCGGCTCCGGTACTCTGGCTATATCTAGTTCAATTGGTTCGATCGAGTCCGATGCTGCATTCAGTTCCCTGCACTCGCACCCGGCCACAGACCTGCACCCGGCGAATTAGCAAACCCGCTCTTTTACGAAAAGCGAACTTGGTGCACCAACTCCGATAAGCGAACCAGCTCCGAAAGAACAGGTCCGATCCGGAGCAGCCATCCCTACGCGATAACATTCAGATTCTTTTCCTCGATTCGCATCACGATGTACGTCGATTGATTTTTGCTTCTTCCACACCACTTGCCGCTAGCATAGTATCATTAAGGATGCGATCACCTGGAGAAGATTTTTGGCGTTTTATATAACCGTCAAGATATGTAGTCATCTCAGCCCAACATCGATGAAAATGCGAAAGTCGACAATTTTTTTGGAAAACTAGTGGATCTATGGAATACATTAGAATAACGTCGGTCGGTGTTGGTTGTCGACTTTTGCATTTTTTAGTTTAAAAAATATTTGATGCACCTGAAGAAGGCGGAAAAGCCGAAACCGGGAGTGCAGAAAAGTTTTTATTATCAAATACAGTAAATAAAATAAAATATAGTAATTGGGAAATACTTTTTCTACACCTTTCTTCCTAGCTAAATTTTCTTCTATTGTCCCTTTTCAGTTGTTGTTTCTTCTTTTTAATACACCATTCTGTACGATTTTTTGCACTCTTCCGTAAGACACTCCCATTAATTTCAATCCAATGATTTCTTTCACTATCAACATCGGCACACATATCGTGCTGTTACTCGAGTAAGATAGGCTTTGAAATTAGAAACAGCAAAATAATGTTGTTTTTATTTTACCTACTGTTTATTAATCCTTCTTCTCTAATTTCAAAACCTCTTGAATACCTTTGGAGCGTGTTTGTAGTGTTATCAGTTTTGTGCTAACAGTTTCCCGTTTTAATTAATTTCCAAATTAAATTTAGTCTAAAACAAGACAAAAAAAAAATCATAATTTTTGAATAATTTTGCTAATGGCCGGTTTCATAATAAATGTCACTTTAGTACTTTAACAAAAGTTTGTGTATTATTTATGGGAACTTTAATTTAAAGTAACTTTAAAGATTTAAAGTGACATTATGAAACTCGCCCTAAGTAGCTTAGAATAAAAGTATTTGTAAAATTTTATTGATGACTACTAGATACAGTCGCTTGCAACAACAACCGTCGCACAGTGGTCCCAAATACCGAAAAGCTGGCCAAAATATGAAGCTATTATTTGATTCTGGCGAAACTCGGTATATGAGGGTTTTGCAAGTCGCTTATTACCAATATGAAGGGCATTTTTGGAAACAAAATGGCGGACTACTTAGTGCAAAACTGCATGTATATTCATGAAACTCGGTATATGAGGGTTTTTCAAGTCGCTGATTACCAATATGATGGCAACTTTTGAAGAAACAAAATGGCGGATTCAAAATGTCGGACTTATTAATATAAAACTGCATTTATATTCACGAAACTCGTTATATGAGGGTTTTGCAAGTCACTTATTACCAATATGAAGGCTATTTTTGAAGAAAAAGAACAAAAAAAACAAAATAGCCGATCCACAATTACGGACTACTTAGTACAAAACTGCATGTATATTCATAAAACTCGGTATATGAGGGTTTTTCAAGTCGCTGATTACCAATATGATGGCAATTTTTGGAAAAACAAAATGGCGGATTCAAAATGTCGGACTTAATATAAAACTGCATTTATATTCACGAAACGGTCAGAAATGAAAGATAATCTACCACAAATATTACCAATTATTTCTATATTCATAAGTACACATATGTTATGTGCCCATTTTTTCCAAAACTGTCTCATGAATTTACCACATACGTATATCGTGTAGCGCAACAAGATATGACTACAAAATATGGCTGCCTATTCCTGTATACTGTTTTTGATGTATCATTCGTTGTAGCGGTAGATATTTTTACATTTTTCCTTCAAACAACATATTTCACTTGATTTTTCTGGCATCATTACACAAAATCTAGCATAAAAACCTTAGAGGCACCTATGGGCAGCCAACTACTTGATATGTTTTAGAGAAACATTCAATTAGAGCCTACAATTTGTTTCGAGGCAAGATCCATCAAGACTTTTTACTTTTTGCTTTTTTTCTGACGACTTCTCTAAAGTCAATCATGTAAAATTACGTCAATAAGATTGTCAACTGATTTATTAGCATGTTGTGAACATTAATTTTGATCAACAGATTATTGTTGTATTCATCTTCAAGAAAAGAAGCCATTTTATAGAATTGAAAAATGTTACCCTTAAATAAACCCCGCTAAAATGTTAAACCTATAAACATTTTAGCGTGTTGAGAAAAACGTACTTACATTTGTGCTTCATAATTTCAGCAGTGATGCGCTTGACCGTTACAAAGGAAGTAAATTTTACAAACAGGTATGAATGCATGGCTTGCTCTAATGTTAGTAATACATACTATATGTAGTTCTACAGCTATTCCGATAGTTAAAAGTTTCTACATAGGAACCTTTTTTTTCGACTTTTGGCCAGCTTTTCGGGATTTGGGACCACTGTGCGTCGCACTGAAGACATGCCTTTCATTTTCACTGTGTTAATTATGCAAAAGTTGACAAAATTGTTTGAGTATCAACCAAAACTTAGAAATTACAGAGGTAGAGCTGCTACAAACGAAAAGAACAATGGAAATATGTAATTTAATTAAATAATAATTGGAAAAACTATGATTTTTATTTTTTTTAATATGCTAGCATACAGCCTCAAAATTGAATCTTAAGAAACTTTTTCAAATATTTTTTTATCATCTAACCTCACGTTCTTGAAATTCATGGCATATTTTTTAAATTTATCGCCATACGTCACGTGGGTAGACGTGTGTCAAAATAAATTTTCGGATTTTCTAGATATAGATAACCAATCCCAAAAAATAGTATATTTTAATAATAATTGTTATATCTATGGAGTGTTGCTTTAGATAATAAATTAAATCTTAGAGCGGATATTCAATACCTTACCGCGAAAGGTAGAGAAACAAGTAATAAAATTAGAGAATGGGCTACAGTTACGTGTAGTTTAAACGCCAGCGCGACAGACACTATTTCCAGGGGTGCTATAGAACCGGTAATATTACACGCGGGAGTGGCATGGGCGGACGCATGTAGAAGTGTGTTATAGAAACAAACAAGTTAATCGTAGCGCAAAGATTGGAGGTTGGGATTGCGAAAGCGTATTTATCTATTTCGGATGACGCGGCGATTTCGGATATATTAATAATATTTATTTTTATTTTAGTAATATAATGTTTGAAATAAACACAGAGTGTTATATGCTTTTGTAAAGCCCGCAAAATTTGGAGACTCGGATTCGGAGTAATCCTAAATTTTTCTGGTCTTTTATTCGAATGAAGAATAGAGGAGCCGGTTTGCCCAGCTCTCTTACCAACGAATCTGGGGTCTCATTCACTACACCTTCTGCAATTGTTGAAGCGTTCCAAACTGTTTTCAGTTCTGTGTATACCCTCTCACCACCAATATTACCAACACCTCTAGCAGCAACACCATTACGAACTGCTACCTCGGATTTAATTCATATTCCGTCGTTTAGTGAAACTGATGTTGAACAAGCAATAGCAAAACTCAAGGATTCATCCACCATGGGTGACGACAATATACCTGGCTTTTTGGTTAAGGACTGTTCTCGCGTTTTGTCGCAACCATTGTGTGTTCTGTTCAATTTATCACTGTCTACTGGTATCTTTCCGGATGCGTGGAAAACTATCAGACTTACACCGGTTCATAAAAAGGGCAACACCTCATTCCTAGAGAATTACCGACCTATCGCGATCATCAATAATTTCACTAAGATTTTTGAGAGTTGTTTATATAATACTATATTCCCTATGTTCCGACCATTTTTATCTCAACATCAACATGGTTTTGTCGATAGACGTTCTACGGTAACTAATCTCGCTGTTGTGACGCAGTTTTTGTCTGAATCTTTGGATGCTGGTGGGCAGACGGATGTGGTATATACAGATTTTTCCAAAGCCTTTGATCGTTTGACTCATTCTAGGCTTCTGATGAAACTCGATGCTGTTGGATTTTCGCCTTCATTGCAATTACTGTTTAGATCATATTTATCTAATAGAAGGCAGTATGTTAGTTACAAAGGTCATCGTTCAAATTACTTTACACCTCTTTCTGGCGTTCCTCAAGGCAGCAACTTGGGCCCTTTGCTGTTCTTGATTTTTATCAATGATCTCCCTGTGACATTAGACTGTGGCAGACTACTGTTTGCAGACGACTTAAAATTATTTGCTAAAATTACTGCCATTGATGACTGTGAACGCCTTCAGTGCCAGTTAAATCTACTTTCCTTATGGTGCCTAGACAACGACTTAAATCTAAACATTTCAAAATGTAATATTGTTTCTTTCTCGCGTAAATCTACCATAATCGACTTCAATTATCGAATTAATAATACTACCTTAAACCGCTGTGACACTATAATGGATCTGGGTGTACTATTTGATAGTAGTCTTACTTTCAGAGACCATATTAGACATACCGTTGCTTCATCTTTACAATCATTAGGCTTTATCATTCGCAATACTAAACACTTTTCACTATTACACTCTGTAATCAATTTATACTACTGCTACGTACGCTCTAAACTAGAATATGCTTCCGTAATTTGGTCTCCGTTTTATAAAACACATTCGCAATCACTTGAGCAGGTCCAGAGACGTTTTCTGAAATATCTTTACCTAAAGCAGCACGGAATATATCCCGAAAGAGGCTTCAACCACAGTACTCTGTTAAATATGTTCGGTTTTCAGTCTCTAGAACAACGTCGCACTCAAACTGATATTAAGTTTCTCTTTAATTTAGTTAATAACAAGAGCGATGTGATTTTTCTCACTAATTCTCTGAATTTTGCAGTTCCCCAGTATTCTGCACGACAGACCTTTACTTTTTACTGCCCTCTTGCACGCACTAATGTAATGTCACATGCGCCACTGTACAGAATCTGTAACTACTTCAATAATAATTTGAGTTCAGTGGTAGATATACATTCATCTAGTTTGTTGTTGATCATTAAATGTATAAACAATCTGTGAATGCAATATGATAGTCTAATATGGTACTTCCCTTGGTCTCGGTCTGTTACTAAGTCTTTGTTCTGTAGGTTAAGTTTAAATGTTAATTAGAGTTAGTTGGATTGTAACCCATTTTTTTTATTTTTTTTTGTATTTTGTTTTTGATTAGTATATATTGCAAGTTATGTAATTAATTTTTTGTCCTGTAATTGGATGTACTTATCATCTGTTGGGCAATAAATCTTATTATTATTATTATTATTATTAAAATTTGTTATTTAACCATAACCTAGCCTATTCCGGTTTCCATTTAAAAAAAAAATGGTATAATGTCATGACTAAAATTTTTTAATGATTATTAAAAAGTAATTACCATATCCAAATCTCAAATAAAGAGCTGCACGAAAAATGTCTAAACATTTTTTTAAAATATTAGATAATAAGAAAGTTATATCACATAATCGAAATTAAAAAAAACTCCTTCTTCTAATTCTGGACTGCCTATTTCTCTTTTTGTATGTCTTCTGTAAAGCATACTTACCAGTTGTATACATCCTGTACATTTTATTCCGTTTCAGCGACCCACGCAACTCCCTTTGCGTAGCATTCTGCATTTAAATTCCGAATCTCGGTCTAATAACTGCGGGATGCCCTAAATCAGGGATCACAGCAATTTGGGGTGGGCTTAGGGGATGGAAACATCGCTAAATGCGACTTCTGAAACCGCCACGTTATCACGTAATTCACTACTCCTTAAGGCTCTCATTCCTCCGTCCAACATTAAAGAAGCAACGCGGTTTCAGGTCGCCCAAAATGATCTACTTATAGCGGAATACGACGCTTCCGTGTATTATACGCACTGAAACAACATCGCTAAATTAAAACTGCGGGCATTATTTATGATTTCGCCTTGACGTTTATGCGTGAAAGGGAAATTAATAAAATTGACAGTTTAGTTTCACAGGCAGCTAAAAATATCAAAGTAGATTATGCGCTGAATGAATCTGTATAACAGTTTCGTATTTTTAAATGGATGGTCTTTTTGATGTTAAAAAATAGCTGTTATGCATCATACATGATATAACGATTTATATGATGACAGATAGATTATAGTATCTGTCAAATTAAAAATAGTGATTTCCTTAGGTGTTTTACAGACCATGGCCTAATTTTAGATGGGATTGGAGTTAAATTAAAACGAAAAAAAGTGCATATTTGATGCTGCTTTAGAAAGGAGATATTTTGATATTGAAAATCGCTAGACCATGCCTCAAATACGAATACCTTTAACAATCGAGCCCCTTGTACTAGCTGCATTTTTTGGTGTGGGAGCAATTGTGGCGGTATTTTGGTACGTGCCAGATGCACTTGTCTTTTTGAAATACTAAGACATGCCAGTTGCTGAGCTACGTAACTAGCCGAATAATTGTAAGGAAGGCATCGCAGTAAGAAATGTGCATCCTATATTTATAAATAATAGAAAAATAAATTTGAGCATTGGGTACCATTTGGTTTCTACTTTTTTTTGTTTATTTTTTAAATCAACTGCACATATAATGTAGATAATTCGACGCTTTGCTTAGTCATTTCAGTTACCAGAACGAATTTTTAGCCTAGATAACTGTTACACTAACAACCAGACAGAGATTTTTTTGTCATTACTAAATGAATTATTCTTTCCAACAATTGCAAAGAAATGAATGTATGTATGTATATATATATATATATATTGCAACGGTGATATTACACTGCGACCTAAAAATTCTATTGTGTTCCCTGTTCTTGCTGCATTACAGCTGGCCTGCCAATCCTATTCCTTTCAGAAAGTGTAGGATATCAGAAGGCCCTAAGCTAGGTAAGTCTCCCTCTTCGATTTCATGTGCTCCAGGTGCAAGGCCCTTGAGTTGCACAGTGGTACGCAACTTGAGAGGGGATGGATGCCAACCTGTTCTCCAATCTGCTCCGTCGTTGCTCCTCCCTTTGTTCCTTCCTTGTGAGGTACCCTCACTTTGGAAGTGAAAGGCTTCTTATGGAGGTCCTCCTCCAATTCCTGCTTATTAGCAGGACGACACCGCTAATAAATGTCCTTCCTCTATGGTTGATCCCACGAGCAGCTAGGGAAGAAAATCCACCTCCACAGAGCCCCGCATGTAGAGTCAAGGCTAAATAC
The DNA here is from genome assembly GCA_004143645.1 of Protaetia brevitarsis. NCBI lineage: Eukaryota > Metazoa > Arthropoda > Insecta > Coleoptera > Scarabaeidae > Protaetia > Protaetia brevitarsis. The sequence goes on from RXPK01000216.1 coordinate 4,973,881, forward strand.
AATGGGGTGCGCCAGGTGCCCCGAGGTTAGACTAGTAGACTGATCTTCTATCCAGCCACGCATCCCATCAGCCTAGTCCGCCACCTTAGGATTTAGGTTTTTGTTGAGGTTGTTTCCTCTCAGTCCATGCAGTTAAGCCAAGACCCCCCCTTTCGGGACCTGGCTTAACAGTTGGGCTTTCGGTAGCGTAAAGCAACAACTGGCTTCGTTGAAGAACCCTGGGCAAGCCATTAGCCACGTCACGACAGCTCGGGCGAGGGGGGAGTAGTTCACGGCAACGGTCTTCATTCACCCTGCTTCGGTTTTAAGCAGAGAGGTCGAACTTATAGCCACCACTCACCACCTCGTCTTGAGCGAACCCTGACAAGATGGCTTTTTCCCTATCCACCACCCGGGGGGACGCGCCTGGTTGGTACTCCCAACCCCCAAGAAAGAAACGAAACAGTCGCACATTTCTTTCCTCTGAAGGAATACAGCTTTAATAGTAACTATGTCTTTCGAGTGTCGCGTTGCTGCTTTTTGGCTTAACGTTTCGCTGACCATACTGTCAGCTTCTTCAGAGGTTTTCTAAAGATTGACTTATTACAGTCTTTAGAAATCTCTTATTAGTAAGTTCTTAGTATTAAGCCAATATATGATATTGGCGATGGGGTGTAAAGTTTATTTATTCATAATAAAAAAAATATTGAAGAAATTATGATTATTATGATTGCTTCTCATTTTGAACAACTTTATAACACTTTATATATTACATCGATGATGCAATATAGTCAACACATTGGTATGGAATGGAAAGATTTCTCTGTTCCATTTGGTAATATTGGGGAAGGGAATAATGAGGCATCTCAGATTGTAAGAACTATCAACTGGCAGATATTGCTCCTCATATGGAAGGCAACCTTTTCGCTATGATAGGATTGCTCTGGTGTACAGACTGATCAAAAACTGAAAACAGGGCTGGAATTGGAATCTACAGCGGGGTGAAAAATAAAATGATTACCCTTCCTATAGGCCCAGAACTTACTGCCTAAGACTGCCTAAAAATACAGCACGAGAACTGCTAAGGAGTTGGGTCAAAGAAAAACACAAAGAACACTGGAATAACACTACCAGGCACATTCATAGTAAGACCTTTATTAAGAGATCTTCATAAAAGAAGGCTGCTGAACTACTGCGGTTCAGTAGAAGCCATCTTTGGATTGTAATAGATCTCCTTACAGGACACTGTACACTGAAAGGACACCTATAGAAAATTCTGCACAACACTGGAGATACCAACTGTAGACTGCGTAATGAGATGACAAAGAATGACAAGAAGACAATCAATTTTTGGCAAGCCAACAAAGAAGCCAGAGGATTACTTCGATCAACTAGCCAGCAACCTGTGTAGTTTAGTGCAGGATACTAGGATCCTGGAATGGCTGGTATAACTTAATGAGTAGAAGAAATGGGAACTCAATACAAAAAGCCAGAGCCTGCCAAGTTTCCATAGACCCCATGTCAGATGGCTCCCACAACAAAAAAAGAGGGCAGTTACATCTCCATTTATATGAAGCCTAGTAGTAAATGGACTCTTATGTGGGCTGCCTGATCTAGGTATATCTTGCCAAGAGTATGCTAATGATATTATTGTATATGCGAAAGGTAAATTTGAGAGCACCCTCTGTGACGTAGTTCAAAAGAGGCTCAACTTCACAAGAACACCATCAATCGGTGGGATCCAATGCTAACCACACTAAGATTACCTTATTGTTAATAGCACTCACTACACAGGAACGAATTGAGGATGCCATCAGAAAATAATGCAAAATACTGCTTTCGATGTATAAGTACAGCGATAATAAGATCGATCATCACTTATGCATCAGTAGCTTCGAGCAAACGCATGTATAATTGAGGGTAAGATAACTTGCCCAATAGCAGCTATCGACGTAGTACTAAATCTTACTCCTATCCAGATTGTGGTGGAGGACATGGCAAAAAGAACCACACTCAGAATGATCAAAGAAAGGACGATTAGGCATAGATCACAATCTCTTGACGAACTAGGCAAAAGCAATAAAGTAACCCTGCTGTGTGTTCTGGATCATACAGGAGTGCAAGGAAACGAATGAACGGATAATCTTATAGAAAAAGTGCTGGAACAAAATTCTTAGGGCTGAAACAAAATTCTTAGGGCTTGATCCATTTTGCGGGATAAGCAACACTACAATACTGAGGAAACTGAAAAGTTTAATGAAGCAAAGAAAATCAAATTATTGGGAGAATCTTCGGAGAATGAGGCTAGCTAAAACTATTCTGGGCACCTATATCTACAAGAGATTTACAGAATGCATCAACCTAAGTAAGAGCAATATTCGAACATTAACAGCAATACATTCAGGTCATCGTAAATTGAAAAAAAAACATCTGAGGAAGTTGGATTACCAAAGAATCCGACTGTAGGTTTTGTGGGGAACAGAATGAAAGACCCATCCATGTCCTCTCCAATTGCGTGACACTATGAAACTCAAGGGCGGTGCGCCTAGGGGCATGTGAACCTCGAAAAGAGAGATTCGCCTAACTTGAGGCCTTTCTAATAAGAATAGGATTGACAGGCCAACTATAAAGTCACAAGAATAGCAGACACAATAGATCATTGCCCCAGTATAAAATCAGCCTCCGTACACACAAATATACAAGGTGGGACAAAAGTAATGTCATAATTTGAATTGGCCGCCATTTTTGCGGATGGCGCTAAATGTCACTGTGGTTTGACATTTATGATGTAGATATATAGAGAATCAGTTGTCAATAAGCCATGGAGCGATACACACTTCAAGAACGTGGAATTATTGTTATTGCTTATTTGACAAATTTTAAGTTAGTTGTTTTAACGCGGCGTGAATTTCGCCGTCGTTTTCCTGGTCGTCGTGTTCCATATGCTCGAACAATTAAGCGTTTGCCCGAGCGCCTCGTGCAAACTGGGTCGACTAGAGATGTCGCAAGAAGTGTCCGGCCTCGTAGTGCTCGTTCGAACGAGAACAACACTACTGTTGCCGACGACGTCAGAAAGAATCCACAAACATCAACGAGAAGACGATGCACACAATTACGCATCAGCAGACGTTGGTTGCTACGAATTTTGGTGAAAGATATGAAAATGTTCCCCTACAAAGTACAAATTGTTCACGAATTGCTGCCTGCTGACCGTCGGGCAAGGTTAACTTACTGCCAAAACTCTGTTGAACTTGGTGCAAGAAGAGGATGATGTCAATAATCATAATGAGCGACAAAGCCCATTTCCACTTAAGTGGTTATGTTAACAAACAAAGTTTGCATTTCTGGGGGGCACAGAGAATCCACATGAAATGCAAGAAGAGCCATTGCATCCCCTCAAAGTGAATGTTTGGTGCGGCATTTGCAGTGAAACAGTGATTGGCCCTTATAGTTTTGAAGACGTCGATGGCACTACCGTAACCGTAAATGGTGATCGTTACAGGCAGATGCTAAACGAGTTTTTTTTTTTGCCGCAAGTTGCTGCATTCCGTCTCGATCATTGTTGGTTTCAACAGGACGGAGCAAACGCTCACACAGCTCGGGCAACTATGAAGATTTTGAGACACCAATTTCCAGGTCGAGTGATCTCCCGTTGGACATTTAAACTAGCCGTCCAGATCGCCAGATCTAATAGCGCCAGACTTTTTTTCCTTTGGGGCTTCTTAAAATCTCGCGTTTACCACAACAAACCTTTGCAAGCCTTGAAAGCTAACATTGAAGCAGAAATCGCTAATTTGAAGCCAGATGTTTTGCGAGCAACAATTCAAAATGCCCTAAAACGAGCGCAATTATGCATCAACTCGGGAGGGGCCATTTGAGCGATATAATTTTTTCCAACAAATATCATCAATTTTATACTTTCAAATAAACTTTTTTATAAAAACAGAGCTTTTGTCATTTATAACAAAATGGCAACCAATTCAAATTATTCAGTTTTTAAGAAAGGGGACATATCGGATATAAACAACTATAGACCTATAAACATTTTATCTAACTTTGGCAAAATATTCGAAAATGTCTTACATAAACAACTATCTTTTATGGTTAAACCTTTTCTGCCAATTCGTCAGCATGGATTTGTATCCGGAAGGTCTACATTAACCAATTTGGCTGAAGTTACACAATTTATTAGTGAATCGCTAGAACATCGTCAGCAAGTTGACATATTGTATACAGATTTTACAAAAGCGTTTGACACCATAGATCACACATATTTGCTTCAAAAATTGTCTAACTTTGGTTTTACTGCTCAAGTTATCGGCCTAATTTTATCCTACCTAAGCAATCGCGTTTGTTACGTTTCATACAATGGTTTTAACTCGAATTCATTTATTGCTAGTACTGGTGTTCCGCAAGAATCACATTTAGGTTCTCTATTTTTTAATATATATCTAAAGGACTTGTTATCTAAACTAGAATGTGAAGTTGCAGCTTACGCTAATTATCTTAAGATTTATTCTAGAATATCCAAAATATCCGATTGCGTCACACTACAAAAGAATCTTAATACCATTAATATCTGGTGTGATCAAAATAGAGTACATCTAAACATAAACAAATGTGCAGTAGTGTCTTACACGAAATGCAACACTGTCATATCCTTTCCTTACTCTGTCAATCAAACACCAATACCTAGACAGTCATGCATACGAGATTTAGGGGTACACTATGATTCACAACTGGCCTTTAGTGACCATATTATAGATGTTGGGAACACTTCCTCTAACTGTTTGGGATTCCTAATACGCACATGCAGATCACTGTTCGATCTTATGTCATCTAATGTTGTCATGTCATCTAATGTTCATCTAACGTCATGAAGATTTTATTTTTCGCTTTTGTTCGCACTAAGCTTGAGTACGCATCTCTTATTTGGTATCCTTACTATCACTATCAACAGATTGCATTAGAGAGAATCCAAAAACGATTTTTGAAATACTTGTCATATAGAATAGATCATGTGTATCCAGCACGCGGATCAAGCTATGAGGACTTATTAAATCGGCATAACTTTAAGTCGTTACAATGCCGAAGAACAGCTGCCAGTGCTAAATTTCTTGCTAACCTAATTAAAGGCGATGTGGATTCTCAAACTTTGCTGTCCAATTGCACTTTACCGTCCCAATTCATGATACCAGGTATCCTTACAGCTTACGTATTCCTGCCGCACGATCCCAACTTATTGAAACGAGCACCACTTTCTCATATGGCAGTTAATGCAAATATCGCTTTCAGTGATATATTTAATGTATAAGCCTCACACTTCCAAACTTAGCAAATACATAAATTGGTGGATATATTCAATCCTGTATTTATTTTAAGTTTAGCGTAGAACGCTTTCATTTTTTGTATTATTTACTTTTCATAGTTTATTGTATCAAAAGTAGCTCTTTTTCTTTTTTCCTTAAATCGTGTTATTTTTAGTTTAAGCTACACTGTACTTATTGTTGTATTTTGTCCTGTAAATGGGTTTCTGTTGAGCAAATATAGATATTATTATTATTATTATTATGACATTACTTTTGGGCCACCCAGTACATACATGCATATTCAAACTTTAATTTTAAGCTGCCATATTTAATTCAAATAATCTTTCTTTATGAACAACAGTTGTTTTTATTGATAACTATTTCTTCACGAGAAAGATTTTTTTTTAACTGATTAACTATTTATCACCTACAAATCGAGTCATTCTACCACTATATATATAATTTTGTGCTCTCTATTTTGAATTAATGTAGTAGTTCTCGAACGTGTTGTTCAGGCAAACCAAGCATCGTCACTTAGAAATAACAAGCTGAAGTAAATCCATCCTTGTATTTTAAAATATTGCCCGTTGCTGAATCACAGGATTTGAAAGAAAACGAAATGTATAAGACATCAAATATAGCGTCCCTGGCAACAACATTCAGTCGTGATTTTGCAAAACTGTCAACATTCCCTTCTTACAAAGCATGTCGAAGTTAACGGATGCTAACGTGTTATTATTAGAGCTGTTTACTAAGACTACAGGTGAATATATTAGCAAATAAATACATGTACTAATTAAAATGACAAAAAGAGTGCTCGCGCCATTTAATTTCAAGGTTCTCCTGTTATTAACTCTTTGATCTTACTTCTCACTCTTTCACAGCGCCAACAGCAAAACGCTAACATGGCACCGCTAGCTCATGTATATCGCAGTTGGGGTTTTGCATCTACATGCAAATCTAACGAAAAATGAATCTCGTACAACAAGGAACTTTTCGAATTAAAGTCTGACGGGTACAAGCGAATTCTGTTCTTAAGGAAAGCGCATCGCAAAAGTCCCCAGGGCTGTAAAGAAAATTGCGTTCTCATCGATCTTCTAGCTTGGCGTAGATGTTTCTTATTGCTCCTAGAAATACAACACAAAACAAAAAAATGGATGATTGTGAAGTGGAAATTATGCAAATCCAATTTTAATTTAAATGAGTATGTATACTCAAGGAAAAATAAGTGCACGAAGTAGTGATATTTTTAATAAGCAGTATTAAGTTTTATTTCAGCTAACAAAAGTCAGTTAAATTCGAGAGGCTTGTATTTGTAACTTGTCTCTGTTTAAACTAAGGGAAATGTATCTAGAAAGAACTACGATCATGCAAATTCTTAAAAAACAATGGATGGACATGAAAAACCATGGATCGACGAAACATATGGAGAACGGAGGTTAAATACCTAGGCCTCATCGTAGACAATAAGCTTCTCTGAAACAAACACGAACTTGAAGTAACCAAGAAATCCAAAAAAGCTCCGATAGTGCGCAGAAACTTTGCAAGAACGAATTGGGGATGCAATCCAAAAATATTGCTTTAGATGTATACAGCTGTAATGAGATTGATCATTACTTATGCATCAGTAGCTTGAAGCAAAGGGAATAATCTGGTCACCGCGAGATTTAACCTCTCGAAAGTGAAAAGTTTAGCAAAAGAACAGCAGCTAATGAGGTAGTATTATACATATAATCTTGCCCCTTTCCACATTCTGGCCGAGGACATGGCAAAAAGAACAACACTCACAATGTAGTGTAGTAGTGCCTGTTTACAAAAAAGGACATAAGGAGAAAGAGGAAAACTACAGACCGATATCGGTCTTACCTGCAATATCTAAGATAATTGAAAGAGTTGTTTCCTTCTTGGAGAGGCAAAAGTTATTCACAACAGCGCAACATGGATATATATCTCAGAAATCGACCATCAATGTTCTAGCTGACGCTGTGAGTGAGGTGTTATCTGCGAAAGATCATCAGGAGAGTGTCGAAATGGTCCTATGCGATCTTAGCAAGGCGTTTGATACTGTTTCGTATAGTTTACTTTTGACAAAGCTGCAATACTATGGAATAGGGGGTACAGCATATAAATTATTAAAATCTAACCTTCAGAAGGTTTCCACAAGGTTTCATCTTAGGGCCTACACTGTTCATAATGTATATGAACGATCTGCCAGACAATATCATCCATAGTAAGGTATGTTTATATGCTGACCATACATCCTTTGTGGTGAGATACGATAGCTTCTGTAAATTGGATAATGTTAGGGAAAGCACATTAACTGCAGCAAAGACATGGTGCGAATCAAACAAACTGAAAATAAATGAGAACAAAGCGCAGATACTTGCCCTTTCACCAAATACTAGAGATCAAGTGGTGAGTTTCCTTGGAGTAACCATGGATGGTGGTTTAAAGTTGTCGGAACATATATCTTCGCTTTCTTCAAAATTAAGCACGGTAATAAGCTGCAAAGTTAGCATATTATACAAACTTCCATAGCGCAGCCACTTATGGAATAATGATTTGGGGTACATCCGCGGAATTGGGTAAAATCTTAATTCTACAAAAACGTGCATTACGAACATTCTGCGGATTACGGGTTCAAGAAAGTTGCCAAGAAGTATTTGTTCAAGAAAAGATAATGACAGTGGTAAATGCTTATATATTAAACTGTATTAACTACGTTCACCAGAACAAACAAAAATTTGCGAAGAATTCCGACTATCACGCGTACTCAACTAGAAACAAAGACGAACTAGCTATTCCACATCATAGGCTCACACAAACTCAGCAGTTTGTGAATTACTGGTGCGTGAAAATGTACAGTAAACTACCCGATCAATTAAAAAAGTTGAATGCAAACAGGTTTAATAAGAAACTAAAAGCTATTTTGCTTAAAGAACCTTTTTATAATGTTAGTGAATTTCTAACACATGACTGTTCCCATCTGTGATATTTGTAGACTTTTTATTTATACAATGTTTTATATGTGTTTTTACTGTATTATACATCTTTTTTTAGTGACATGTTACGTCTATGTAATGAAATAAGTACTACTACTGCTACTAGAATGATCAAAGAAGAGACGATTAAGCATAGGCCACAATCTCTTGACGAACTGAGCAAAGGGAGTGAAGTAAACCTGCTGTGGGTTCCGGGTCACACAGGAGTGCCAGGAAGCGAATTAACGGATAATCTTGAAGAGAAAGGGCTGGAATACAATTCTTAGGGCTTGAACCATTTTGCAGGATAAGCAGCGCTACAATACTGAGAAAACTGAAAAGATAGAGCAAATGGAGCAAAGAAAACCGAATTATTGGGAGAATCTTCGGAGAATGAGGCAAGCTAAAACCCTTCTGGGAAACTATCTCAAGAAGAAATTTACAGAATACATCAAGCTGAGTAAGAAGAATATTCGAACAATAACATGAATACCTTCAGGTTTACTAAGGCGGCAGGTGAACAAATTAGCAATTAAAAACTTGTACTAGTTGAAGTGACAAAAGAGTGCTTACGCCATTTAATTTCAAAGTTCTCCTCTTATTAACTCTTTGATCTTACTTCTCAGTCTTTCGCAGCGCAACAGCAAACCGCACCGCCAGTATCGTAGTTGAGATTTTGCATCTACATGCAAATATAACCAAAAATAAATCTAGTACAACAAACAAAATTTCGAATTAAAATCTGACGGGTACAAGCGAGGTCTGTTCTTAAGAAAAGCGCATTGCAAAAGCCCCCAGGGCTGTAAAGAAAATTGCGTTCTGATCGATCTTCTAATTTGACGTAGATGTTTCTTATTGCTCCTAGATATATCACACAAAACAAAAAATGGGTAATTGTAAAGTGGAGATTATTCAAATCCAATTTTAATTTTAACGAGTACGTACTCTGAAGAAAAAATGGAAACACGAAGTATTTTTTTAACATTGATCTACGTCTGATTTTAATAAGCAGTATTAATTCTTGTTTCAGCTAATAGAGGTCAGTTAAATTCGAGAGGACTGCTATTCGTATTTTGCGCCTGTTTAAACCAGTAGAAGTGTATCTAGAAAGAACTGCGACCATAAAAAATTGTTAAAAAACAATTTCAAATGAATCATGCGACATAATGCTATACTTATTATACAGGTACAGGCTTCTTCATTAATAATTAACTTAGAACATATTTTTTTCTTAATATTTCAAATTATATGCAAAATCAATAATAATAAAGTTTTCAGCTTTCAGCTTTCAAAATCCCTTGATATGCCATTAACTGTTAGGCAGCTATATAATATGACAGGAACTTTTTACTATGTTTTAAGCTGTCAATATTTTCATCAATTTCTAGACTTTAAAATTAATCAAGTTGTAGTTCTTGAACTAGAACTTGTTGCCGTTTTATACTTGTCAATAAATATTAGGATCTTCATAGAGATCAATATCTATTTCTTAAAATAGAACTTGCTGCTGTATTACATTTGTCATTTAATAGAACTTGAAATCGGGAATATTAGAATCAGTTAGTTTCTTTTGTAACGTTCGGGGTGGTAGCGCTCTGTCACAACAGGAATATTATCATTTCTTAGAGTGATGTTGCATACTTAAAACAAAGGTGAGCAAAGGTTTGAAGTGAAGCATTCTCTGTCTCGAAGATTACAATTTAGATACCTTTTCAGAAGAATCAAATAATAACTGCCAATAAATTATTAAACATACAAATAGTAAATATCGAAACTAAAACTGGTGGGTACAATAATAGAACGTGGATGTAACCAAATATATATAACATGACCAGAAGTATAACCCAACCACAATTGCACAATAGTACTGCAAACTATACCTCGGTAACCAGGTTATAACATTAATCTGAGTCAATTGTTTCACGAGTACCAATTATTACGGAAATTCCTACAGAATTGAAGATAATTTGATGCAAAAATAGAACATGTTCTAAGTATGTTAGTTTCTAGAACTTGACCAAGTTCTTGAAATCAATCAATTTCTTGACAGATGTAAAACAGTTGGATATAATCTTAAACTTGAACAGAACTTAAACTAGAAATTGAACTTAAAATCGAACTGGAAGTTGACAAGTGTAAAACCATTATTGACATCAAGTCCTCCAAGTCCTAGTTATTGATCTAGAAATTGACAAGTGTAAAACCAGCTTTAGTGAAACAATATTAGTACCTACTTGGTAGTGTCAAATGCGTAACGTCACTTTAAAGCAAGTAAAATTATTAATTGCGTAGAAAAGTGTAATTATTGTCAAAATTTTCTACAAAATCTTAGTACCGAAGAAACATTTGAAAATAGGTACAGGAAACCCTAGTTGTAATCGTGATATAATTTTATATTAAATTCAAAAATGTAATAATATATAGAGTAAGTACCAAACTATTAAACCCGAGAACTTCTAACTAGCTACTTCCATGAAAAACCTTGTATGTATACATAAACACTACTTCAAAGCGGCCAGCGAAACTACATTCATTCATTACACTTATTATTGATAAATAATTTTCAAACTACAAAGAATTTACAGAAAAAGACTTATCCTGGGAAACGTCAAAATAGTAAGGAATGCGACATGTGTATCAACCTCTACTGTAGTTTCTGGCCTAGTGACACAAATAACTATTATTTCGTGGTAGTAGCAGAAATTGTATTAATAAACGTGTTTATAAAGACTATGCCTTTATTCGTAGCATTTCCCAACATATTTATAGGTATATTGCTTTCCTCAATGCTTAAAAATTTGAAACCATTAAAACTTTAAAGAAATATGTAGCTGTAAACATTTTGTAAAGTTAATTAACATGATATTGGGACCGGGTTTTTTTTCTGTAATTATTAAAATTAAGTAATTGCTTATCTTAGTGTTCGTCCTAAGAAATAAAATTATATAATTGTCTTTCAAAACGATTAACCCTTTCATTCATAAAACACTATTCAGAAATATTTAGTATTAATATTCTATAAAGTTAATATTCCATTGAGAATTGATTTGTTTATGTAGTTACTAAATGATTAAATTGATTACCCCAAAATTAATCTTAAGCATTATAAATAATTTTTTTAAAACATGCGAAGACGAAGAACGATTACACATTACTCTTTAATGAGAGGATAGGTTATTACCGTCACAGGAGGTGCAATAAAACCGTTGTAGTCGTTGAAAGTGATATCCTTATAACCCCCGTGGATTTACGTGTGCTGTGAAAGAAGCTTCCGAAAAAAATATTGCAATGGCTGTGTGGCCATATTCTTGCCACGTGCTAACCTTAAAAAGGAGAATAGAGATGAAATGATGTGTATATCACGTTATAGTTAGATGTGTGGGCAAGAGTTTCTGAAGTGATAGATGACTGCTGATTCCTTTTTTTTGCAAAAGTACAGTATTAAGCTTCAAATTTCATGGTAAACATCCTTAAATTCTGTGTAGTGAACTCGTACAACGAAAATAAGCGTTCTACGCATATGATGTAATTTCAGTAAAATTACGATATACAAGTGTGTCCCACAGGGTAGTATACTGGGTTCTACTTTGTTTGACGTGATTTTCGATATCTGACAAGGATATGTAGGGTCTAGTACGTTTCAGCACCGCCGTTTCATCGCCGTCATTTCAGCGTCGCCAATTCAACGCCAATCGATTATATAATGGTTAGATTATAGATAACTTGATGATTCATTCTTATAGAAAAATTTTGTGTCATGTGTATTTGGTTGCAAACTACATATATAACATTTTTCGAATGTATTACGACTGGTACCACCCCTTTTCTGCCTGTAAGCATAAGCTAGCAAATAAAATTTATGTAAAATAATGAGATCCTATGCAAGTGGCCTCGTGAACTTCGATGAAGAGAATGTTGTTTTAAGGATAAAAAACCATTTCAAGTTGTAATGAATTAGACATTTAATATGCTCATTCCACGCCGTTATCAAAGGAAATATACTGCATTTTTTAATACTCCGTCGGTTATTTTCTCTCTAATAAGTGTTTTTGTACATTTTTTTTTAAACACCAAGTGTTATTAACATAATGCAAACTTAACAGCAATGAACGTAGAATAAATGAATACTATAGTTTTTATTCAAAATAAATGAATGCTTGGCGTCGCTTTGTGCGGTAGTTTGCGGTAAACGTAATTTCCTTTTCACGCAATTTGCATTCATATTTAGAGTTAACCTTGTTATATTATTGAATTTCAAGTTTCTATTTGAATGTGTATAATTGGCTCCGAATTCATAAAGCTCTATCCAAGGATCACAGTAGTGTGACTGAAGTGAGTTTCATCAAAATAACTGGTGAACACAGTGAACACAACCGCTCATAATGAGAGCATTGGGAAGTTTGAAAGTTCACTATTTGTTTGCGAAAATTTTGGTTGGAAACAGAAACGAGGGCCATAAGAGTCAAATGAGCGTTACAGATTTTCGCCTTTTAACTCTGCGGGAACGAATAGAATATTTTCTGCTCTACTTCAGAAAGAGATGGAGGTACCGATGCTACATCTCACAATAATCTTTAGAGTATGCATAGTATGGGGACATGTTCCAACTGCATGGCAAAAAGTGAGGGTAGTTACCGCCCTTTTAAACCTAAAGTTATGTAGACTAATATGGCTATGCTCCTTTTTACACAAAACTCTTGAAAGGTGGGTGGATAAGTACATAAGGGATACCGCGCTTCGTAGGTATTGAAGCTGATTTGTAACTGTGTAAGCGCCCTAAATGGGGTGGGCAGCCAAAGGAAATTAACATTGGCCTGGGTTTCCAGCCACTCGTGCGTAAAGAGAAATGAGACCACTGACGATCTGACCAGGTCAAGGTCATTCGTTGCAGCTGGCACTTCCTCTGGCAATACCAAACCTCAAATTAAAAAATCCTTCAATCAGTCCAGATAGTAGTGGTAAAAGTCATCGGGACAGAGACAGGCAAAAGATCCACTGAGTGATCTTAAGCATTATAAATAATTTTGAAGAAGAAAGATCGTTAAAATAATAGTAGATACTATACTACTAAACTGTAGACTAAACAGAGTAGGTATAATATAGGCTTAGTAGAAGATACTACTTGCAGATTCTGCCAAGAGAAGGGAAAAAAACACTAGCTGTGCCAATGCGGCGCCCTTGTGAGGATAATTTTTCTAGTAATGGGCACGGAGAACCCCGAATTAGGTAATAACTACATAAAGAAGCCGATCTCAAAAATAATAGGCCTAACTAAGAGGGTGAAAAGACACTCTTCTAGGAAAAAAGGGATCACAATATATCAAAAGAGATCGCGTTGAAACAGGCCCACAGGTTACCCCAACCCTAATCTAATCTAATCTGAACGTTTTTTTACTATTCCTTAAAAACTGCGTTTAGAACACCGATTGCCAATGGGAGGTGTTTGAAATGTTTCATCACTGTTTTATAAATGTTTTTAATAGGTATTTCCCTGAAATAAAAGTATGTTTTTTGTGAAGGAATTCACCATAAAGCTAAGTAACAGGAGCGAGTGAGATCATAACACCATCTTGAAATTGAATATTAATGCCATCAAATGGTATACTGATGGCTCCAAAACGGCAGAAGGAACTGGACTAGGAATATATGGGCCTAGAACTACATATTTCGAAAGCTTGGGAAAATACCAAGTATATTTCAGGCGGAAATATACGCTATTAGAAGATGTGTTCAGTTCAATATGGATAGGAACTATCGGAAGCAGGAGATTATCATCATGTCTGATAGTCAAGCAGCCATCAAGGCGCTGAGCTCACATGAAATCAGTTCCAAGATGGTCTAGGAATGCCTAGGGAAACTAAATGAGCTAGGCAAAAGAAATAAAGTAACCCTCCTGTGGGTTTCGGGTCACACAGGAGTGGAAGGAAACGAAATAACGGATAACATCGCAAAAAAAGGGACTGGAATGCCTTTTGTAGGGCCTGAACCCTTTTGCGGGTTAAGTAGCAGTACAATACTGAAGAAAAATAGAAATGGAGCAGAAAATCCAGTTACTGGGAAAATCTCCAGGGAATGAGGCAAAGTAAAATTCTTCTGGGAACTTATAACCAGAAGAGGTTTACAGAATGCATCAACCTGAGTAAGAACAATGTTCGCATATTAACAAGAATACTTTCAGGCCATTGTAGACTGAAAGGACACCTGAGTAAGCTTGGATTGGAAAAAGATCCTGAATGCAGATTTTGTGGGGAATATGATGAAACACCCATCCACCTCCTCTCAAACTGCGTAGCACTGTGCAACTCGAGGGCATTGCACTTGGGGGCATGTGAAATCGAAGAGGGAGACTTACCTAGACTGGGGTCCTCTGACATCCTACACTTTCTGAAAGGAATAGAATTGGAAGGCCAGCTGTAAAGCAGCAAGAATAGGGGACACAATAGATCTTTTAGGTCGCAGTGTAACACCACCCTTCTATTTACATACATACATACATGAATGTTTTTAACAGGTATTTCCCTGAAATAAAAGTATGTGTTAACAATAGTAAATAAAAACGTTAAAAAATTATAAGTGGTGAGATTCTTTGTCTAAAAAACAACAAAAAATAATTCTGATTACCAAATATACTTCAGCATAAAAAGAAAATTATCCCAAAAGTGACAAATTTGAAACAACATGATGCTACATTCATAGAGAAATCCGAAATATATGAAATTACGACCAGTCTTATAAAATGCTGCGATGAAGAACTAAGCATGCCTTAGCGACGTTATTCAATACTTGAACATGAAATATTTCCTGGCTTACTAAAAGTGGGTAAAGTTGTCACGTCGCTTTCTCCACTACTATGATCTGATCGCTAATTAGCTACGCTCTCTTTATCTCTATTTCTACGAATCTTGGAATGCGCGCTGAAATGGTTGCCTACAAAACGGTTGAAGGCGTTGAGCGGTGAAAATTTTAAACGATAGCGCTGATAGTAGCGTTCTTAAATAGCTGACCAGGTCGTGCGCCTCGCGCTTTCAATATTTCTCGTTGCGTATATGTTTTAACGTGAGAAATAGTTTTTTCGCAAAACAACAGTTGGACAAAAAAAGAGGTACACAGATGTAAACAGGTGAATTCTATATTTACATATAAATATATAAATAAAACTGCATGTGCACTCGTGTAAATATTAAATTGAATAAATAAATAATGCAAAATACGTGCTATGAAAATAACAATATGAAATAAATTGTTTGACGCCGATGTTTCTAATTGCTTACGGGACAAACAAATAGCGGTAACTGAACTAGTAAGTTCGCGCTTTCAAGAATGATTAAAACAGTGAATTCGCGGTCTACAATTACCGGAAAAGAACTGGTATAACCGTGCAATTACATAGTGTGTGACTTTCAATTCGCGAAAACGGCATGAGATCAGCAATTAGCCGACACTCGAATATAATATACGGAATCACACGGAGATTACGTAAGGCGCAGCCCTAAAGCCGGCACTCGTAACGTAATATAGGGAGGCGGGCGGAGAATACCTGGGGCGCAGTTCTAAAGCCGACATTCATACGTAATATGCGGAATTTGAACGGAGATTACGTGAGGCGCAGCCCTAAAGCCGGCACTCGTAACGTAATACACGTAGGCGGACGGAGATTAGGCGGAGCGCAACTCCAAAGCCGACACTCGTAACGTAATATGCGGAATTTGAACGGAGATTGCGTGAGGCGCAGCCCTAAAGCCTGCACTCGTAACGTAATACACGGAATTTGAACGGATACTATGCGAGATCAGCCGTCGGTCGGCCGACGCTCAGCTTAGTAGAGAGAGAGTGGGAAGCGGAACCTTGCGTTTTGCGACCTTGTGTTTTGCGACGGCTTCTATAGGCCTCGGACTATCCCCGCTACACGGTCGCGAGTGAGAATCAGATTCTGCGTAAACTGACTTTGTAGCGCGTGGGGACGATGCTTCGCGGACGAGGCGCGGTGAAGAAGATCTTAAGCTAAACACGTCACAAAAACACAGGATTTCGGTTATACTATGTACAATTACTGAGACAATCAATTGAAAATACCAAATTAGCAATTTATAATCCATATATTTAACTTAAAATTATATAAATTGATTGTCTTTTAAAACGGTACGTGACAAAGTCACTCCAATATTCAAGAGCGATGAGAAAAATAAATGCGAAAACTATCGCCCCTATTAGTATTTTGCCAAAAGTTATTGAATAAGCAATTGCATCTATTACTTCGAACACAACAACTTTTCCTATAATCAGCACGGATATAGGAAAGGATGTTTGATAGTTACTGGTATCTCACAATATCAATAATGCCTTTGATTGAGGTGCCTGGACGGAATTGACACGTCTCGATTTAACAACAGCTTTCGGCTCTGTTAATCACTGCATGCTACTGGAAAAGCTCCAGTATTTTGGTGTACGGAGAAACTCTCTTAAATTGCTGTAATATTGTCTGTCTGGAAGACTGCAGCTTACAAACTGGAATAACTCACGCTCTTATCTTGAAAGCGTTGATGTAGTGTGCCGCAAAGATCGATCCTCAGACTCTCCTTTTTATAATTTGTATAAACGACATATCTTACAATGTTGACGAATTTGAGATATGCTTTTAATCGCCGTTGGTGGCAAAGAATGTTCACGGCCCTTCGTCAAAAGTCCCAGAAGGCTATCAAAAATGCAGAGGATCGATTTATAGTAAATAATATAAAACTGTTAGAACTCGTAATGTCGAATTTTTCTTTTTTTTTTGAATCTTTTTATTATTACAATATTTAAATCTTTAGGTTTAAATCCCTATTATAGAAAATTGTTCCGACAAAATATTAGTAATTTTTCCAATATTGATAACCGCTTTCATGCACTCCGAGATTACATGTCACATTAACCACAATTTAAATATAATATCGCTCGTTTTATGTCGCTATTGCCGATCGAACGTTAACCGCATATTACTCCATTTTGTAGGAATTTTCAGAATAAATGCCGTTTGGTTATCAATATGGAGATTCATATTTGCAGCGGTAACAAAGGAAAGGCAGTAAATTTAAAACGAGCTGAATTGCCTCTGCAAAATTGCCCGCAACATCCATTGTAGCTTGATTTACACGCTACACATAACACTGTACGCATCCTATATTTCAAATGGAATTCGTAATGTGCAGACGCTATGTCGTGTCAGTAATTCGTGTTTGATTACAAAACTAAATGCATAAGCTTCGTGTCCTACATATCATAGCTCGGAATATAAATTACTGTATATGTATTCTGTTGCGTCTCGATAGAGATTGTTAAATCTACTAATGAAAATACCGGATGCTTTACAATTGAAACGATTTTCGTATCAATAAAGATATATTAGAGAAAAAATCGCCACAATCTCCAAACTTCGAGTTCGAAACGAAGTTTTTGACGTATTCATCTTACCTTTAAATGTTCGTCGTTCGAATCCCAAACTTCAAAACTTCCACCACATAACGAGCGAAAGTTTATGTCTCAACGGAGGATAAATGTTTTATCAAACGTAGCTGAAGCTGTCTGTTTGCTAAGAAGGGACCTAATCTTGCGTTTCGCCTTCATAAGTCTTTATTGCGCAAACAGTGAATCTGTTTCTTTCAGTAGAAAATTCGAATGCGAAAAATTCAATAATACTCCGGCGAAAAAATTAAAAAAAAAATGCAGTTGATTTTTAGGTCAGAGAAAATATGGTAGACCAGTAAAAAAAATCTCATTACATCGGCCTTTGAAATCTATTTAAAATGAAAAAGTAAATTACGAAAATGTCCGCTTTGGGTGGTTCTTAATTTTTTTTTAAGGTGACTCATCGCCGTAACTTCTGCTTTACCTGCCTCTGAAATTTAGTAATTGAATTTAAACTTACATTATCTGTAATTGCGAACTGTTAACTGTAACAACAAACATATACGGATGTATTTAAACGTCAGCACAGAACAAAGTTAAGTTCTCACCGATTTGTTTTGTTACTTTTTTTAATTCCTACAACAACGGGACTAGCTGCAACACTTTGTAATATAAACGAAAAACAAAAGTAAAGAATACACACTTACAATCATTCAAAACGCTTAAATGCAGGATAGTGAATAACCTGAAATTTCACTCCCATGTTATTCCCTATGGTCAGGATTTTATTTTTTATTGTTGTTTATTCGATGCTATGTCGAGTCTGCATACAGAAATATAGCAACGCGCAATTGCTGACCACAATCCACGATTAGTAAGGAAAATAGATCGCCAGATGTTGACGACCGGGAAATGCCGTAATATTCGTGTAATACGAAGATTTTGGAAAGCCATGACTTGAAAAAAAGAGATTTTGTTCAGAAAAAAATTGAAAGCGAGACGCGTGGGTAAGAGAAGAAAAAGGGCGTATGTTTGAAATTAGTATCAGAAAAATTAAATTTGCATTCGAAATAAAAAGATTTCATACAAAAAAAGTGACCAGAAATTACAAAAAAGAGAAAATTAATCCAACGATAATACTGTTTAACAATTAAAGTGAACATTAAAAAAAAAGAATATAACATACTGAGGATATTGAGACGAAAATCCAAGTTCATAACAGTCTAGAAGAAATCATCCAGCCAGACATTTTTCAAGTTCTGGTAAGCGTAGAGAGAAACTAGGAGGCATCACTATCATTTCAAATTGACCAGACGACAGTATTCTAAGCAGTTTTAAACAATTCGAACAGAGTTTAAAGAGAATGTTGTAAAAGAGCTAAAATACCTGTTAATATCCAGTTTCCATTTAATTTTCTGTATTGTATTTAATAATCCACATTTATTTGATTTACAATATACTAGTTAAAAATTTACCTGACCATCTGTGTCTTCCATGATTATCGACTATTTCTTTATACAACACTTTGATGTCGACCATCATTTCATTTGGCTGCAAATCCTTATCTCGTCCAAGCAGATAACAGGAATTTCTACAGTGGTCACACTGTCGAAAAATCACAATTTGAAAGGCGTCAAATAAGTTACAATTTGAATATAGTCAAGGTAAGTGATTGTATTCAGATATCATTAATTCATTTTAACCATTAATCAATTTTTTTATGATTGACTATTATAATTTATATATATATAATGAGAGATCGCATAACGAATGCTTTTAGTAATATTAGTCCAGATACATTAAGGAAAGTAGAATATTCCTTCAACAATAGCTTGCGTCTTTGTCTGCAAATGAATAGAATGCATTTTGAAAATCTTTTATAGGGTCAATTTTTTATTTTCTTTTTACTTTTTTTACATGTTTACGTGTTTATTTTCTTCATTTTTAAATTAAATAATTACGTATTATGAACTTTTTATCAAAACGAACTACAGACAGCCATAGGGTTATATTAACGGAAATTGTTCATACTTAAGCTCACAATCCGCTTGTGTAAAAATATGCAGGGCGTTCTACTTAAAAAACTTTATAAAATTTAGTCGAAGTTTCCAAAATAAGACAGTATATACAACACCCTATATATCGCTAAAACTTCAAAGATTGACTAAAGTCTCTTTTATTTGCCGATCAAAGAATCCCCCATTATTTTATCTTAAAGTTTTCAGTTCAGCTCTAGGATCCTGTATATTAAACGAGCGACAAAGTAACCCAATTTATAGAGAAAAGAATATAATTGTTATATGAAGATATTGCTTACAACACGTATCACGAATAAGTGCAAACACTGCATAGTGTTGTACTATGTGAAACCTTCAGGAAATCGAATCGTACACGGTTTTCAAACTTTAGTGTCCGAGCTTCGATGATTTTCAATCTATTTAAACAAACACGCATGATATCATGCGTATTTAAATAGATTGAAAAACTTGATAACAATTGATTATGTGTCAAAGGTAGTAACTAATGAAACCCGGTTAGATGCCACAATCTTATTAACATTCTAAGTGTAATAATAGCCAAAGTTAATTAATCTTGATCAGTTTATTTGTTTATTTTATAAAAATGTAACGTTTTAACGAAACTGTACGTCGTTTCAGGCTAAACCATATTAAGTTAAAAATATAATGTTTAATATTAATTGATATACGATAAATAAAATTAACAGTAATTTTAAATTGAAAAATTCATGTCAATACACATTATATTGGGATAAATTCAATTAAATATTTTTTTTCCTATATACTTTTAATCAATCATTTTCTCCTGACACTTAATTGCTGTATAAGGTGGTTGTTTGTTACTTTTATCACAGCCAGTATGGTATAAGCATGTTTACAGGATCCACACTTAAATTCCTTATTTTCTTATTATTTGTTTTGTCAATATAATTTGATGTGTGCGCTTAACAACGTAACAGGCAGGCAAAGGCAGAAAATGTTTGAGCATGCATCTCTTAGGCCATGGTGATTCGAGACCAGTGATTCCAAATTACGATGATAACACGTTTTTTTGCAATCATAACTTTATTAGTTGTTCGAATTTTGTGTTTATTATTCAGTTATTACTATTACATGTACACAGAAAGACTACAGAAGAATAATAATTCATTGGAGTGCCAATATTAACCTAAAGTATAATAAAACAAACAGAAGATTTGGGTTGAAATTGTGTAGTATATAACAAATCGGTTTTGCAAACAAATCAATGAGAAGAAACAATAAAAGTTAATGATCGAAACTCGACAAACGCATCTATAAACATGAATGAAAATTCTACGAAATAATTATCCTGATCTGATTTTAAAATTTTCTTCATCTCCCTACGATGTTGTGATCACACACTTGGGTAATGATATGCCATTACCATATCACCCAAGTGTGTGATTACAACATCATGGATGATACAGATCTCTGGGTGTAAAGTAAGGCCTCCTTCAGACGAGGCGATTAGTTGATTCCACTAGTTGAACGCACGGTTGTCAAAGAGCATACTGATATGAACTCTTTCACACGGAGTCAACTTATCCACTTCGGCGGCTTCAACAGGTCTTCAATGACAATCAACTAGTTGACAGTAAACCAGGCAACTTAGTTGAATCAACTAAACCGCCTATTCTGAAACAGGCCTAAAGCTAGCTTGCAAGCATTCTAGTGATTCAGAACTAATCTAATGAACCTGTCCACTAATAGCGCTCGAGTCATCTGATCTCTAACATCAATAACCTTTGGATGTAATACCCACTTCTTTTGAAGGTCTATCCAACGTTGCACACGCGTGGTAAACACTTTTTTTTTCTATTCTACTGAAACTTCAGGAATTGGTTTTACAATAAGATGGGGCCACAGTTCACATTTTTAAACATTCAACGAACGTCCTACAAAGATAACCTGATACCCTGGTAACTTTCGTCAGATTTTATTGACCTCAACATCGTTATATTGTTACGTGTTGAAAACACCTTTTCTTATTTAATCTCTTTTTAAGGACTGTTAGAACTTATCTTACTACTCATTTACTTATTCCGTCTTTAACTCATTTTAATGCCGCCTATTTTTGTTTCATTTTTTTCAATCTCAAAGCATTGCGCACCTTTTCTTATTTCTCTAACTGTACACTATCTTTTCTGAAACCATCTAAATTCATTGACCTTTACTAGTTACCGAGAATTTCGCTATTTACTTATTTCGTATAACGCCACGTTTGACCTTGAAGTTGTTTTTTTGTAAATCTACCGCTTTATCTTTAACATTTTCTAAATTCTTAAATTGTCAAATTTTAGTATCTATTTAGATGCATTTGTTTTGTAAATTTCATTAAACTCCGTTCATAATTAGCTCCGAATTTATTCATTTTTGTTAATTGCTGCACATTTTTTTGTGCGCACTGTACTTGAAATGTTAGAAATTTCGTACAAACAAGACCACGTGCAAACCCTTAATACTCGGATCCTATTGGCTACTTAATGGCATAGCGCGGGAACTAGATTCCTCTCCCCTTCTTGACTTCACTTACTCTCCAGCCCGCTAAGTGTGTAGACCTAACCGTCTAAGAGGCGACGCTCTGCCGTACCCCTTTTTGACCAAAATTACCCGTTCGGTAACCCTGTGGGGGGATATCAGGTCAAAAGGAAACCACTCCGAAAGCCGTTTTGAGTTATTGTATTTTGGCGACGAGAATTCCACTGGAACCCCGCTGACGCGGATCTCCCAAGCAGCGCCCCTAAGGCATACCTGGACACGGGCTCTCTTCTTTCATCCACCGGCTCTCTTCCACTTCTTTCTCCCCGAGGTGTTTGGTGGCAATCAACCGTTTGCGCATTGTTTTTAAATGTAAGTTAATTTTAAGATTCAATTTTCTGTATTTGTAGTAACGAACTACCATTGGATTCAGAATAATTTAACTAACTTTGATATTTTAGTCTTTGCTCTCATTGTTTAATTTAACGTAATTTTTGATATTTTTAGTCTTTGCTCTCATTGTTTAATTTAACGTAACTTTGAAATTATTTTAATTTTGTTTTCTTTCATCTTTTCGCATTAAAACAATGGTAGGTCGTATTCAATTGCATGCTCGATCGAGTAGGTAGATTTTATTTTCTTGTTTCTGTGTAATACAAATTTTTGATAATAACACGTCACTCCCAAAAGTTCATTTCGTGTATTTATACTTTGTAATCGTTAATGTTTGCTTCACCTAATCAACTGTTAATATAACTGTTTATATATATTTTCTGAGTTTTATTTAATTCAATTTTATCGTCCTTGGCGATTAGTTTTTTTTTTCATTTAATTAACTTTTTCATTCAATTTAATTATTTATAAATCAAATTCTGCAAGTACCAATCCTTGTTTCCCCTACTGGAAAATAGCCTTCTGGGCTGTGGCTAAAGTACGGGCGACAGCGTCGGGCCAGGAAGGCAACAACTGACTCAACCCAGTGGCGCTCAATCCGACACCTCTCCGGCGCCTCACTGGCCGAAACGACTCCTACAGTCGCAGCGTGGGAAATAAATTATAAACGTTGTTTTATTTATCCCTCTTCCCCATCCTTTGGTACTTTGCAATCATTTATTTATTAATATCAATAATCTTTTATAAACAATATTTAATTTTTTATTTTTTTTTTATTATTCAATCTGGACTCATGCTCTGGAAAATTGCTACTATCTAATACGCCCTGAGAATTCGCTGGTAGCAATATGCTTCAGTCATTTTTCGCCTATAACCAAATTAAACAAAGGATTGTGACAGTATCTATTTAGTACAAAAGTACGCTTATTAAAATCTTCCCAGGCCGGCCCAGTTCGTTCCAGTTCATTAATTAGATTCAATGTATCCTTTAGGGTAACCCGCCTAATTTAAAAATTTACATTTTGTGAATATGTTGACTTAACAATAAGGTACAACAGACACTTTATATAATATTTTTAATTCCAAAAAGCAAAGGTTTGGTAAAAAATAGTATACCAGTAGTACATTTTTTAGTAGTTCAAATACTTGTCAAAGAGAGACATCTATTGCACTAAAAATTGTTATTCTTATATACAGTGACCGGCATAAATATTGCACATATGGGCATTAAAATATACTAAAACTTTTTTGGGGGAATAGGTTGTGCATGTCTAGAAACCCCAAAATTTATTTTGACACACGTCACGTGACTAATAGTATGGCGATAAATTTAAAAAATATGCCGTGAATTTGCAAAAAGTGGGGTTAGATGACATGATATCTAAAAAAGTTATTTGAAAAAATTTTCCAAATATTGTTTCATTGAATTACATATTTCCATTTTTTTTTCGCTCTTAGCAGCTCAACTGCAGTACTATTTCCAAATTTGGTTTTCTCAATTTTTGCATAATTAACATAGCGAAAACTGAAAAGTACGATTTCAGTGTGACAATTGTTGTTGCAAGGGACTGTATCTAGCAGTAATAAATAAAATGTTACAAACATTTTCTCTCTAAACCACTTAGCCAAACAACATTACTTCTATTTATTTAAAATAAATTTTGGGGTTTCTAGACATGCACAACCTATCCTCCTAAAAATGTTTTAGTATGTTTTAACAATAAAAAATTTTCCATATGCTGCAATATTTATGCCGGTCAGTGTATTACTTCTTTTTGTAAAATAAAATTACAATATTCACTTCAACGAATTAATGAATTTCTACTTTTTACTGTAATAATTAGGAGGAATTTTTCAAAGAAAAAATTTGCTTCTCACGCAGGATTCGAACCCACATCCCATCGTTTGCCGGACGAGCGCTTTATCACTTAAGCTAGCAGAGGATGCAAATTCGAGCGTTTGACCGAACATACGTCGATATTAGATCTTGAAAAGGCCGGCAGGATGGCAAATATGCAAAAATTGTAAGCTTTTTATAGTAAGAAATTAACAAATTAATGAATTTCTGCTTTTAACTTAAAAAAAAATCTTGGAAGAATTCCTCCTAATTATTACAGTTAAAAGCAGAAATTCATTAATTTCTTACTGTAAAAAGCTTGCAATTAGTGTTGTGATGAACGTAGCTTTCATTCATATGTATAGCTGTGCGTGAAAATTGCAATGTGAAGCGAACGAATGAAGTGAAGCCTATTCTCAAATTTGCCTTCACGGCGTGAACGTATAGTGTAGGTGACGATGCCTTCACCGTCATTCGTGGTAGATATTAGGTAGTGCGTGCGCAATGCATATAGTCACTTGAGAATAAGTCTCGTTTCACTCTTTCGTCCGTTCACACTGCATATTCACGCGTGAAGGCAATATGAGAAATTTGCTTCATGTACAACGCTTCATTCACTCACGTAAAGAATGAAATATACTGCTTGAAGCCGTGCTATGATACGAAGGATCTGCGGTGAATGACGGCGAAAGCTTCGTTCGCAACGCTACTTGCAATCTTTGCAATATTTACTTCAATTTATTTTTTAAATGTTACCCTGACTATTTCAACTTATAATGACTCCGTGTGATTTACTCTATATACCTTGCAAATATCAACTCTGCTGTTTTGTATAATGTGAACAATTAATGTTATACATTAATTACAATAGAATTATGTTTCAAATAATTTATTTTACACTTGTAAAAGTTTCACAACAAGTTGACATTGATAAATATAGGACCAGTGGTATAAATAGTATTATTTCAGGATATTTTGAAGTTCAGTCGGGCCGCATCTACGAATTTTCGGCCCCACCGGTTCACACCTCTGTTTTAGTATACTGCTTAAATTTGAGAGAGACGCCATCATCTTTATAGTATAAGCTTTAACTAAATTTACGCTTTACAACAGAAACTTGGAACCAGAAACCTTAATTATTTACGTCACATGAAACTCTGGCTTCTTAGAAATTAAATTCCAAGGTGTTCACGTATCGACAACTTTACGAGTATGTGCTTCAAGGTTCTCTTACAATATATTAAATTTCCTTAACCTTGTTTTGTGCTAGGATGGCAATTAAATTAGATACAGACGGAAATTTCAAGGAGTCTATTGTGTTTCCGTTTGGTGATTGTTTTAATGAAAGCGTCGCCCTGTCTGTGGACAAACTTTGCTTCTGACGCCATCCCCCGTTAATACAGTTACTGAAATCAAAATTCAAACACGCGGCTTATGAGGAAACTTATAATGTCAATTTATGTAAATTGCAAACAGATGGCTGTTGATTGGAACTTGCGGGTTACAGTTACGGCAAATAGATTAGTTTGGCTTTATTCCTGTTTTATTCAAATTTATTCTATTTATATTTATTCTTATTATTTATTCTGATTTGACGTTTCAAATCACCAACATAAGACCTATATTTATTTCGGAGTTTTTAAATTCTCGTACCGAAACCCGAACAAGATTCTGTACTAAACAAAAAATTATCAGAGAAACGTTATATCCTATTAAACGGTTTTTTTTCATGAGCTTTGGCGAGTATCGTATAGTGTGAATATATTTTTATCTCTAGTTCTTCCAGTTTGGTCGCGTGTAAGTTCATGGTATAAAAATTGAAACGACCAAATAGGTCCTAACTCACAATGTCCGTTTATTAAAAGTTAATTAGTTATAGCAACTATACTTTCGAGAATAAATCCCATCCTCAGGCTAGCTATTTTTATTTATATAAACAAATAAAGGCCATCAGAACGCCGTGCTTCAACCACCCATACTGCTTTCATTATCGCCAGTTTTGTCAAAAGGTATGTACTGTCATGGTTTAAACTATTTTATCTTTTTTTTTTAATGATATAACACAAAGAATATAAAATGTCACAACAAACGGCCAAATGATCCAGGTAGTGTAGAAAACCTTTGCATTTGGCAAGCCTTTCGTTGGCATTTAAGTAAAGCTGACAAGTAAAAAGACAACCACAGATCGAAATCAAATATTAGAAACTGAATATTCATGCCTCGTTTCCCAGATTACCTTTATGACCTTTAACCCATCTGAGTATCAAGTCAATATCAATAGCGACCGCTTCTAAGCCATTGTGACACTGAAGTACTAGGCCTGAAGTGATCTTATAACTGCTAAGGGCTTCAAGGGCAGCTTGGCTATCACTGTAAAGGACAATACGTCGTCCCTTAATGCCCCTTGCTAAAATTACTTCGGCACCTAGCAGGATCGCCAAAATCTTCGTGAGGAAAACCGTAGCGTACCTACCTAGTGCCAACTCTAAGTTGAGCTCGAGGTCTGGAGAGAAAACTCCCGTACCTGTCCTTGTTTTTATCTTTGATCCGTCTATATAGACAGCAATCGAAGGCAGTGATTCGACGCAGGGGGTCGACATGAACGCGGTAGTGTCTGCCGAAAGCAAACACAGAAGGCACACAGTCCTTCGCGGCACCAAGAAGAAACGCTTTAGCGACGCTCTCACGGTTGATGCTCATGTGGTCGCGACCCCCCACTCCCCAATCAGAAGACCCCGGGACCGCAACCTTATAGCCGCTCTAAAAGCACCTCCTCCACTAACAGTTCCAGGTGAGGGACACACAGGAGGGCTTCCATTGCCGCCGTCGGCGTAGTGCGCACTACCCCTGTGACGCCAAGGCATGCTATGCGCTGCACATGCATCAGGTCATTCCTGGCGACCACTCGTCTCACCCTTGGCCACCAGACGAGGACACCATAAGTTAGCATGGGCCAAATTATGGCAGTGTACAGCCACAAGGTAATTTTCGGGGAGAGGCCCCAAGTCCTACCCAGCACGCGACGACACTACCAAAAGGCCTTACATGCTTTCTCGGCTTTTGTTTTGACATGTTTGCTCCAGCTCAGTTTTCTGTCAAAAGTGATACCCAGGTACTTGACTTCGTCCGAGAAACCGAGAGCAGTGCCAAACAGTTGTGGTGAGGGAACTTTTCCTACCTTTCTTTTGTTAGTAAAGCGTACCATCTCTGATTTATCTGAGTTTACAGAGAAGCAACATTCTCTACACCAGTTTTCGAGAGATCTTAGAGCAGTCTGCATCAAATCGCAGAGCACGTTCTCAAATCTTCCATCAATAAGGATGGTAATATCGTCCGCATATGCAATTATGTAGAAGCCAGATGCGTTCAGCGCACGAACGAGGTCATCTACCACAAGGTTCCACAAAAGTGGTGACAAAACGCCTCCTTGGGGACAGCCCCGATCTACGCCCACAATCTTCCATTACACTTTGCTCCATCATACAGTGTAGCCATCCTACAAGGGCTGGCTCAACACCGTGCCTGGCTAGGGCACTGACAATACTGTTGACAGAAGCTTTATCAAAAGCTCCTTCTATATCTAGAAATACACCCACGGTAGACATTTTATTGTCCAACGATCTCTCTATCCGCCGCACCACTGAGTGGAGGGCAGATTCGGTGGACCTTCCCGGAATCTACGCGTGTTGATTTGTGTGAAGTGGATACACAGGTAAGGCCTCTCTTATATAACGGTCGCACAGTTGTTCCGAAGGCTTATCGGCCGGTATGATTTAGCCAAGGTATTGTCGGAACGCCTTGGCTTTGGTATGAAAACCACTCTTATTTCCCTCCATTCTTCAGGTACGTAACTACAAGCAATGCACCCCCTGAATAGTGTCACCAATGGGCTGAGCAGGGAATCCGCGCCCCATTGTAGTAGGGTGGGAAACACACCGTCCAGGCCAGGTGACTTTAATGGTTGAAAACTTTTAATTGCCCAAAGAATCTGGGTTTTTTTTTATCACCCTTTCCGCCACCGCCTAATCCTCCCAAGTTGGAGGCGAGCCATGAGGATCATCCCACGTAGGTGTATTGTGAATCACACTGCCCCGAAAAGTGAGTGGCTATAAGTATCTCGGCTGTTTCTAGGGAGGTCGACAAAAAAGTGCCATCCTCTCGTTTTAACAGTCCCAGTTGATGACTAGTGTCTTTGCTTAAGACTTTCTTTAGCGAGTAGTCGTAGTGGTCGATTTGACAGAGTCACAGAAGTTTCTCCAAGCTTGCCTCTGACCACAACGGATCTCCTTCTTATATTGCCTACAAAGATATTTGTAAGCTTCCCAGTCCTCCACAGATCTGGTTGATTTAGCTCTATCAAAGAGCTTTCTAAGTTTGGTTCTCATCTTAGAAAGATCTCGACTCCACCATGGAGTCTTACTCCTTTCTGATGTGACCCTAAGTGGACATGCGCACTCAAAGGCATCCATAACGGACAGTCGATTCCTGTAGATCTGCCTATCCGACAGCCTTGGGTTTCGGTATTTAGTCTTTGGAGCACTCGTGTGGTCGATCTGAAAACAGATCCATCTGTGATCTGACATCGATGCCTCTTCAGACACCCGCAAGTCTAGTATGCATACCCACTATACGGTAGAATGTTTTTTTTAATTGTTAATTAAATGTAGTAATATGTATTGTTATTTTTCAAAAATACTTTTATGATATAAATACACCTAATATAAGGTGGTTTCATAATCTTGCAATATTTATTTATTTGAAATTAGTTTAAAGATTTCAAGTTCGATTTGATCTCATGGGTATTCTCATACGTTAAATATCCAACATTCTACTCATTCGGTAAAATTATCGGACTTTTCGAGGCAGTTGCATTCTTGCAAGGACAATCGTATGCAATGTCTGTTAGAAAGTAATTCAAATCATTCACTAGCTAGCTAACATTTGCTACAAAAATAAATGCGATATGCCCATCCCAGCATTAGCTCATAGAAAATAAGCATTTACACATGGATGGCTTCGAGGTGGCTTCCTGTTTTTGCAGTACAGGGAATCATCATGGTGCATCCTCATAAAGAATGCTGCGAAGTATATTGAACTTGAACACTTGAAAAAGAAAACTCTAGAATGTGCAGCTATTAAATTAAAAAAAAAACAAATAATTCTTATTAATATCTATAGATAACCGTTCGGAGATCTCGAACATTTTTTAAGATCTTGAACGATATTTGCTTGAAGCTTCCAAGGGGACATACTTTGATGCTAAGTGGTGATTTTAACATAAACAACAGAAATACTAAAAGATTCCTAGATTTATTGAAAACGTTTAATGTAAAGCAAACCATTCTACATGCAACAAGAAAAACATCTACAATAGGTGCTATTATTGATAATATATTTACAAATAACTAAAACAATAATGGGGAAGTAGTAGTCTCAGCTTTGTCTGACCACCTTTTGGATACTCGGTCTGCACAGCGCACTCGTAAGATAGAAAAACGAATATATACTCTAAAACGTCTAGCTTTAATAAATCAATTATTTGGGGAAGTTGATTGGACCCCGATAATAGATACACAAGATGTAGATTTACGTTACAACTTATTTATTAATATATTAACAGCTATTATTGGCAAAATTTATTGGCAAAATAGAAATTGCTAACTCATATAAAGAAAATGAAAAAAACATGAATTATTGAAAAAAATAATGAGGATGTCCGCTACCAAGAGGCAGTTGTACGAAGGTGTGCTGAGTGGTAGAATAAATGACGAGGTGTACAAGCAGTATTGTAAAATACTAAGAACAGAAATACAAGAAATAAAAAGAGCGAAATATCGGAAAATAATTTCAACCGCAAAAAACAAAACTTGGCAGCTGGTTAGTCAATTAAAAGGAAAAAAAAACAGAAAAAAAGATTTGAAGTCAATGATGTTAAAAATAATGATGAGAAAAACGAGGATATCTTGAAACGAATAAATGACCATTTTGTAGAAGCATGTAAAAACATAAAAAATAAGAATCAACTGCCACTTAGTCTAGTAAGGTATGTACTCAACACTTTCTCTTTGTTGCTAATGGATGAATATGAATTGGAAGGGACTATATTTGGCCTAAATAACTCCAGAGCTGTGGGATCAGATGAAATACCATCATGACTTCTCAAGGAATGATCTGGAAATCTAAGAAAGCCGTTGACCCACCTTATAAACCTATCTATCCAACAGAACAGATTCCCCGAAACTTTAGGCCTCTTTCACACCATATGGATTTTATCCGGACCGGTCTTATTGCTTTTTTCCGTATAATTTGGTAAAACATTACCGCGAAATCCCAGTCGAACCATCCGGCTGATATACGACAACCGTTTACGAATCTTTTCGTGGCGTATTGTGTGTAATTATGCATTTAAAGTAATGTTTTACTAGACTGTACGGAAAAAAGCAATAGAACCGTATCGGGTAAAATCCGTATCGTATGAAAGAGGCCTTACAGTACGTCATTATAAAACCGATCCATAAAAGAAGAGATATATCCAATATAACTAATTATAGTTACATGTATAACATCTGTAATCTCAAAAGCTATAGAAAAAATAATACAAACTAGAATGATAAAATTCATAGAGCAACAAAATATTTTAACAAAAAATCAGAACGGTTACGTAAAAGAGAGATCTACAACACGCGCAATTTTTCAATTTCTAGAGGAAATAACACATGGTTTGAACAATGGCGGGGTAACTGCTGGAATTTTCATAGACCTTTCGAAGCTATTTGATAGCATCCACCATAGCATCTTATTGGCAAGAATCGGATTTCAGGGAGTCAATGATTTACCGGAGGTTGTTGCGAGCTTCATGGTGCTTTTCGCGGACGATTCGGCAGCTGTTGTCAGGTCCGGTTCTTTAGTGGAAGCAACTCGAGTCATCGAAACATCTTTAATATACTTGAATGACTAGTTTCAACAGAATAACTTTAAGCTAAGTATCTCTAAAACGCAGCTGATGATATTTAACAGAAACATTGATATTAATATCAGTATGCAACACCAAGGGCTGTCTTGAGGGTCCCATGTCGGTCTCATGGTTTCGAAGCTGAGCAGCTTTGTTATGCACTGCCAATCTGGTTGCGATGCGGGTCTTCAGCTGTATTATGCACTAGTGTGCACTCAAAGCTACGATACGGTGTTGTGTTTTGGGGACAGGCGGCGGACGTGGCCAGTGCTTTTGTGGTGCAAAAGGCTTGTATACGGTCCGTATTTTGGGCTAAGCCCAAGAGATTCGCGCCGAAATGTATTTAGAGACTATAACATTTTGACTCCACCTTCTCTCTATATACTAGAAAGTGCTGTTTTCACACACACTAACTACGTCAACCTTTTCGCCAAATATAAGTTAATGCGCAATTACAACACTAGAAGTACAGCCAAATCATATCTCCTATGCCAACTAAAACTCAATTGAGCAAAATACAGAAATCGGGTTTCTTTAAATTTTTGAAAATATATAACCACTTACCCGTAGAATTAAAAAACTTGCCTTTTGCATTTATACATTGTTATTATCTTATTTTATTGTACTGTTAACCATCTCTTACGCTGTGTAAGCATTATGAGGTTGAATTTTTATAAATTGTAACGGCTTTTCTCCGTTCCTATTTATTCCAAATTCCAACACAAAATTATGGTTATTTTAAAACAAAGTCAATTATATAAGTATTTTGTCTACATTTTGCCTATAATAACCGTTGGGTAATTGTTCTCTAATCACGATTTTTCCGAAAAATGTTCCTGTCCTGAGCCATTCTTCGTAGTTTGAAGTACTAGGGCCCCTTTATCGATCTTCCTAACCAGACCTGACCACTGAAGCCTCCGAAGGTATTCTGCGCCCATATGAACCTAAAAATAGGCATATTATTTCAATTCCTATCTAATTATCAATATACTTCTAAGAAATTTTATTTCGATATTTTTAGGTTAGAACATTTTATATACAAGCGCTCACCCTTTTGCGAGCAATGGTGAAAAAATTTATATAAGATGGCAGATTTGAATAGTATTTAGTGTATATTCTTATGGCACGAATCCGAATATCCGGTAATTTTACTATCAAATGTTGCGTATGCTGATATCTATCGGTCATTCAAGCATAGAATCACTTATGTACATACAAATTTAGAGAGACGCGGGAATTTTGAAATTTAAAATTAATTAAATTAATAATTAAATTTATATTGCAAAACGTGGAATTACTATTTAAAACGTACTTGTTATTAAATAAGCGAACTCATGTTACTTACCTGATAAATACGTTCTTATTTACGCTGTTTTAAACTACTATTCATTTCAACCTATTTATATAAAGGCGTCTCATTTGTTTGCACTTAAATGTTTCCATTATCTTACACTCGGTCAATTGTATTGATACTTCAGTTATAAGAGTCTCGTACGCACAATGTCATTTGATTTAACCATTTTAACATTGAATATTCGGGCAGAGAACAGCGGACAACACTACCCCATAGCATCATCGGTTATGCTAACTATAAAAGGCTGCTATTCGTATTTTTTTTTTTTTTTGATGCCGACGCGCCCTCTGGGCTGTTGTATTCAGAAATTCTCCCTCCGCATGCCACCTGACATTAAAGAGGGTATACTTATGATTTAAGATCAATAAAATAAATGACACTGGGATGATTAAAAGAAGCGTTTAATAATTTAGAGTACCTATCGTATTTTAATTTTTTTTTATACCGGGCTGTGTACTATCTCCTAGCATCGCAGTATACATACATAAAAAAGAGTAAATAACACTATGTTAATGACATGCTGAAGAAAGCACCTAATGAATCTGAATGTGCGTAGCGAATAATTTATGCATTTACGGAAAGTAGCGACATCTGCATCACATTTGAAAACATGAGAACTACGTTCTTGACATGTCAAAATAATAGTAATAATCAAATAGTGCACATCTGATATAGCCTGGTTTATATTAAACCTAAATGGTACAAAACCATGTAACCATATAATGAACCCTGATTGAGAGTTATTTACTATTAAATATAATCATTATTCTTTTATTATATAGATTAGATTAGATTAGATTTGGGGTGGCCTATCGACCTGTTTCACCGCGACCTTTTCAGATCTATTGTGATCCCCTTTTTTTTCCTAGAGGGCGCTCTCTAATTTTGCCCTCTTAATTAGGCCTATCACCTTTGAGAGCGCCTTCTTTATGTAGCTACTGGCTGTGGGGTTCTCCTCCCCCATTACTAGAAACCTTGTCCTCGCCAGGCTTTCACATTGGCACAGCACATGAACGGGTGGTGGTGATATTTTCCATCTAGGTTAAATGTTTGAACCATGGCATCACATGGCATTCCTAAAAGGGGTGCCTCCTTGAGTTCGTCTAACAGTTTTTTTATAATTAGCCCCGTGCAATTTACTTATCGGTACTTGATTATGTAAAAGTCGGTGTACTGTGGACCTTGCGGCTCCTTGTACATAAATATGTATTGGTGGCAGGTTCAGAATTACTTATCATGGGTCTAATTACCCTTGTGTACAACCACAGAGTCATCTTGGGGCTTAG
The DNA here is from genome assembly GCA_004143645.1 of Protaetia brevitarsis. Taxonomy (NCBI): domain Eukaryota; kingdom Metazoa; phylum Arthropoda; class Insecta; order Coleoptera; family Scarabaeidae; genus Protaetia; species Protaetia brevitarsis. The sequence goes on from RXPK01000216.1 coordinate 5,007,873, forward strand.
GCCCCAATTCTTTCCACACAGCCTCCTACACCTACCCAGGGCGATGGTGGCTTTGTTAGTCAATTTCTGGATATGTGAATTCCATGTGTGCCTTTGATCAAACCATACCCCCAGGTATTTCGCCTCTTTGACATATGGATCCTTTCTCCTCCTAACACTAGTGGCTGTATGCCTTCTAGCGTTCTTTTTCTTGTGAACGTGACAGCCTGTGCTTTTTGAGCATTGACTGATAGTCGCTCTTGTTTACACCATTTGTCAACCGTGTTTAGAGTGGTTTGCATACGCTTCACCAGAACTTTTGGAAATCGCCCTCTGACGACTATTGTAAGGTCGTCAGCATACCCAAGGCAATTGAATCCCTTCCGGTCAGCTTCCGGATCAGGTCATCTACCAGGGTAGCCCACAGCAAGGGAGAAAGAACTCCACCCTGCGGGCATCCCCCTCCCGCCTCCGCCTCAGTGGTAGCCTCACCAATTGTGGATGTGATTATCCTTCTTTCCAGGCTGGCTCTTGCCCACACTAAATATGCCCCATCTAAAAGAAAATAGCTTACTTTACTTGGCGCAATAATTCTTGTATTTCCCCATCAATTTATTAATTTAGCAAAGCCAAATTTATTTCATCTCTTCGTTAAATAATAAATTTGAAATTACTTTCTGTATTCTGGAGTATTAATATTAAAAAAAGAAAATTGTCGATCATACTGGGAAAATGAAATTAAGTTTGAAGCTTTCTTGTAAACCTTCGATGACTATAAATAAATTAAAATTATAAATAATGACCTTTTTGGAAATGTAGTATTTTCAAGCTTGCCGTGCGATAAGACAACGCCAGCTTAAAGACACTAGTTACAAAGAAAATTGAATTTGAGAATTCTTGAAATTTATGTAACCAACAATACGTCCCTAGGTCTCTTCAACATCGCCTCGAATGTCATATCCGATTTTGGCAACTGTATCTCACTCACAAGATCAGGTCGCTTTCGTTATGTGAAGGGTGACAACGCATTACCTTTCCGAACCACAGGGATCGTCTTGACTGCCTCCGAATTAAATCCTATTGTCCCGAGAGTGCGACGGACGTGATATGACGTTTTAAACGGGCTTATCGAATTATAGACGCGTGATTTTCGTTCCGAACGGATTATATGCCGGAAATACTACCCTCCGGAGAGAAGTAGGTCACCACTACATGCCGGAGAGGTGCACAAATATTGGTTTATTCCAAGCTGTTAGCTTTGTATATAGGATCCATAAGAATACTGCCTCGTTTGAGGGTGAATACATTGATTACCATATGCAGGCTCTTATATGCTTTACATAAATTACGGAAAGTAGAAAAAGCGGAATTCTTGTTTAGTTAGCTGGCTTATAAAGTTATATTGGGTATGTTACATTTTTGCAAAATGTCAACTCAATTTCTTTTACAAAAATCTCATTAAAAAATGCAGGGCTGGTTAAATAACATAAATATATATGACGTAAAAATTTACTTTAACAGTAAAAAGAAACTTTACAAAAAAGAATGGTATATGCTCCACAAGGAAAAACTATAAATATGTAATCATAATTAGAATATGATCCTTAAACTTATATGTACAGAATGGCCCAATTTGCTTGTCAGATTAGGCTAATTCCGTAACTGTAAGAGGTGGGAAAAGACGAGAGGGCAAATCCCAATCTCATTTTTCGTAATTTATGCAATAATGAATACAGAAATTAGTTACATTTTTTTGTTTTTGAGCGATAGCCAAAAATTTAATTTTTCGACTCTTTCAGAATGCCCAATAACTCGCTTGTATTTAATGATACGAAGAAACTGTTTTAATACAGGCGCTTTTACGAGTAGAGTCGACTAGTTATATCAGATTTTAACTTTATGCATTCATTTTTCGCCTGCGGCATAAAGTTGATTGTTTTTTAAATATAAGTCGTAGTAGGCGGTGGTATAGTTCGAGAGAGTTTCTTTCTCTTTTCAAAAATATATGGTTTATAGGATCGATTTCTACCAATTATCTAATAAAATTTAAAAGTAAAAATTATTTTACGTTATTAATTTACTAGCCCATGACAAACACAAGCGTGAAATAAACTGCTGTGTTTCATAAGAGGGAAACCACCAACCATATTGAAATGTAATTATTATTTTATGTACACACCTGTTTGTAAGTCCAGTATAATTTGGATTAATTTACACTAGTAGTCACGGAAATTGAATATAATTTATCGTCTGACAACTGTACGATAGCCTGGTATCCTAGGTATCTATTTTGATTGTATGGGGAGTGACCTAATGTATTCGTTGTGAGAAAATGATAAAAATCCTTGGTGACGAGGTTGTTGATAAAAAAGCTGCTAGAAAAGATATTTTTATTTTTTATCAAGTGTAACGAATTAAGTGGTTTTTCCTGTCTTACGTGTGGTATTGAAGGGGATCTTCTATTTAAATTCATGTAATTACTCTATTCTGGAAATATACAGAAGAAACGTGAGGATTGTTCGACATTATAAGAAATTTTGCTGTATCTACTACACCTGGGTGTTGTTCTACATGGGAGTGTGCATGTGTTTGCTGTTCCGAGTCTAATCATACATCCTGAATGTAACGAAGGAGGTCTGTTTCCTGAATTTTCTTGCTACCGATGTTATTCCTCCTGGTCTGGTCCTTTTAGCTGAATATACGAGCGAATCTGGATTGTCACTACAAGGAAATCACATTTGGAAGAACTCTGGCGTTTGTATAAACCGATAAACGAGGTATCTGATCAAAACGTTGTTTAAATTTTCTGTATAAATGAGTTTATAACGTCTATAATATTTTGAGCTTATTATTGGTTCGTATGTGATTAAAATTCTGTACTTTCATGAGTTGGCAAACGTGGTTGGTGGTATTCAATTCTCTTATGATAGCTCGGGAGATTTTAAAAGTTCATATTTGAATGAAAGAATCTAAATTATACTGGGTAATTGATAATACTTGTTTGAATATTTCTAATAACTATACTCACCTTGGGAGTAAGAGTTCTCATGCTATTTATATGTCTTTGATATAAACTTAATAATAAATTATACATCTTATTAAATGATTACACTGTTTTATTATAGAAAGTTCATTTGATACATTGAATTATTAAGAGTTAAATTATAAATTCAGTATTTAACAAAGTAAGGGCATAATAATAAACAACTTAGTGATTTAGCAGCAGTCAGCACAGCGGGTTCCTAACTGTAAAGAATAATAAAGGTAAACTAGTCATTGGTTAGTAAGAGGGGGGATCATTAGTACGCATGATCTGAAGTGGTAAATATTTTAGATATCTTGGACGTATACGGGATTACATAGCCATCTACTGGATTGAGTTTGCATTGTGTTTATCATTGTAGGAAGGTATCTGCAAAGAAAAGGTGGATCTAATTTAAAAGTTATTTATTTATTTTTCTTTTGCTCGTAAAAAAAGCATATAGCCGGGAAATCACAATAAAACAAACATATGATCACTGCTTATTAGACAATTTCTTTTTATTCGAAATAGAAATGTAAAATAGCTAGAAATTTGTTACATCAAATGTTCAAATTGCATTCTATTATTATCCAAACACAACTAACATATTCTACTTAGGCTTCTAACTACCTGCATTGTAAATATGAATGTTAGAAACAGCATTTAAGCATTCTTCAAAATTCTAAATTAATTCCTGAACATTATTGGGCGGTATCTTATATAAACGATCCTTTACATACCCCCACAGAAAAAAATCAAGCGGTGTCAAATCGGGGGATCTTGGAAGATTGTTTTCAGGCCCACTTGCTTCAAACCAATTGTTTCCAAAATTATTGTTTAAAAAGTTTGTTATAATTGGAGCACTGTGTGCTGATGCGCGAAATAAAGTCCTCCTTTGTTGTAATGGTAGGTCCTCAATGATTTTCTTGTAAAAGCTGCAGATACCTTTCATCGTTAAAATTTTCCCGATAAATATGATATGCGAGGATACGATTGCCCATAATAGCGCACCATGCGTTGAATCCGTATCTCCATTGTTTAATCTGATGGTTTATAACCTGGCGAGAAGAAATGTTAATATAAGACCAACAGTGCGCGACCTCCATATAGGTAATACAACTTTCTGATTTCATAGCTTCATATTTATTTCTTTTCGGAATTTTCAGTGAGTGAACCAGAGATACACCAACGTCATGCGCTATTTGACGGCTAGATATTTTTGAATTTGCCACAGCAATTCCTAAGATGTTGAAGCATCCTGTTCTTCTCCTTTTTTATAATACTTTTTTGGTCGTGGTTTTTGGAGGGATCCATAATTAATTAATTTTCCTTAAGTCTGCTAAATATTCTCCTATTGGGTTGTCTTCTGTCCGGGTAACGATTAAAATATAAGTCAGCTGCATCAGCGTCGTTTTTATTTAATTCAATGTAGCACTCCAGCATATGATATCTCTCAAAATTTTCAAATTTTATTTCAAATGTGCTTAACACACACGAATTCATAGGAATATGGTTAATACGCACATCACACATACACCTTTGATTTTGACAAGAAGAAAATTTATATTGTTTTTATTGTCATGGGCTACTACATGATGGTTTTTAAATTAAAAACATAAATAATTTTTACTTTTAAATTTTATTAGATAAGTGGTAGGAATCGACGCCATAAACCATATATTTTAGAAAAGAGAAAAAAAGCACTCGCTCCGACTATGCCACTGCTTACTACGCTTTACATTTAAAAAAAAAATCAACTTTAAAAAAAAATACTTTATACCGCAGGTGAAAAGTGAATGCATAAACTTCAAATCTCTCAAAACTATATATTTATTTATTTAACTAGTCGATTCTACTCGTAAAAGTGCATAGATAATGTTAAAATAGTTTCTTCGTATCATCAAAATCAAGCGAGTTATTAGGAATATTGGACTAGCCGAAAAAAACAATTTTTGGTTATAACTCAAAAACAAAAGAATATAACTAGTTTTAGTTTTCGCTATTAAGTATATCTCGGAAAAAGAGATCGAGATTTGGCCACTTGTTCTTTCCTATCTCTTACGCTTACCGAGATGCCCTATTCTGACAAGCAATTTGGACCACTCCGTACAGTGACGGCCATTAATTTGGAAACACAAAAATTCTTCTATTGTAAATTATTTGTCGCTTTGAACATGTTATTGATATACCAATTTTGACAATAAATGTTTCAATTTAAGTACCGAAAAATCTAACAGGAGCTCAAAGCCATTGTTAAATTTCCAAAAATTAAAGGAGAAAGTGAACACTCTACCGCAGAGTTGAACGCGCTGTTACGCCAAGGCGGCCTAAAGTAATAAAGACGAAGAGGATGCACCTTTGGTTAACCACATCATCCAAAATCCATTTTGTAACGTTGTAGAGGCTCGCCAAATTGCAAATTTCCCTGGTTTAATAAGAACTGCCCCAAGAATAATAATAGCAGCCGACTTGTCTAGCCGAAGTGCTGCCAGGAAGCCTTTTTTAACAGAAGCACTGAAAGAAAGCACGATTAGATTTGCATTTCAACATATGAATGAAGATGCCGACTTTTGGAGCAAAGTTGTATTTTCTGATGAAAAGGTCTTCAAGTCTTGTTATCCTGGCAGAATCCGTGTGTATAGATCAAAAAATGCAAGATATAATAAAATATAACACCACAATGGGAAGTTCTTAGTAAACGTATGGGTCAAAATGAACGAAAAGCTGACTAGTGTAGTTTATAGAGACATTATAGAAAACGTAATGTTGCCAAGCGCAACAGAAATATTAATCGATGGAGATTTCGTCTTTTCGCAGGACAATCGTCCCATTCATACTAGCAAAATAGTGCAAGATTGGTTACAGGTCAATAATATTGGAATGTTAGAATGACCTTCGCATAGACCAGACCTAAATCTTGTTGAAAATGTATGGTGTTTAATGATGATAACAAAAAATCATTTTCATGATTTTTACCGTAAGAAAGATATGAATGCTTGCGAATTGCGCGTGATGTCATCCTATAATAACACTAGGTGCACTTTATTACTATAATTAATAAATATTAAATATTCATAAACACAATTTTTATTGCAGGGAAGTGTCTAAATTGAAGTCCATCTACATATGTTACTACTTCCAATAGCCGATCTTCGATGGACGTCTGACTCACACGCTTGCTTTAGATTTCCCTACCGTGATAGGGGGAGGTACCCTTTTCCTACAGTGCCGAGCACTGACGTATACTGGTGACCGGGCTGGGAATGCATATACTTCGAATCATCACTAACTACCGCATGACTCGATCAACCAACCAGCAGCGGGGCCAAGATACGACTGGCCCCACTTCAATGTAATTTTTGCGAGCCTCTGTCTTGAAGTCAAAAGTCAAACTAGAATTGCCAACATCGATGAGAGCATGTAGACGGGCTTGACGCCGTCAAGAGAGATACAGTCTTGCAGTAATTGTTAACTCACATGACTGCCAGAAAAAAAAAAATTGGAATAATTTACTAGTATCTGACGCGGAAGATTTGGGAAAGTATTCTGTCCTATGAATTAGACTATAATTGGAATTCTATTTATGGGTGGTATTTCTATTCATTATTATAAATAATGAATATATTGTAAAGTACAGTTTATCGCACAACAAGCTTTCATTAAAAATATATGTAGAAATATATGTGTCAGGTTTAAAAATGTTTATGTTTTTACGATAGCGAAATAAGAGTGAGTCCTGGCGATAAGAAGAATATCAAGCTAATTTCACCTCGACTGTACTATTTTAATTCGCCGAACGTTAATAAATCTGTCCTGCGGCCTTGTGCGTGGGTACGCCTACAGCCGAAAACCTTTCCATTACCAATCGCCCAGAATGCTTGCAGCTCTTCACCCTGTATAGCATCTGAACTTCAATTTTCGATATGAATACGTAGCGCGCGACCCAATGAACACTGTTTGTGTTGACACCAAACGATATAACTTCTAATCTTACGTTTTGCTGGGAAGTGACAGATAAACACTTTCCCTATAGATGAGCTTTCATTACGTGTATTGTTGCAACTTGACAGCACAATGGAAATGGAAATACATCTAGTAGGGAAGCGTATCAAACTTTAATCATAAAACTAGCAAATGCCGCATATATAGTTCTACAATATGTATTTCGAATGATATCGCGAAACATGGAACTTCATAAAATATTTCTCGGTCTTGGTTTTCTTTCTAGAACAAGGAACGAACCAGACATTTCAGAAAGAGTTGCAGTTTTTGATTTAACTCCTAGATGGCTCACGCTTTAACTTGGCAAATGTATAAAGCCTGTTGTGCAACATTTTAGCTTGTTGAATAATCTATTTAATGAAAATAAAAAAAAATGAAATGCATAAACGTCTGCTTATAACCTTGACTTTCCACAATTTTCGTACTCTCCTGAAGGATTTGCTGTAGCGAGAGAAAAGGGATATGATTTACTGAATAAAAGAAGTAAAAAGTAAATACAAGGTAAGTACGTTATTCCAAAGAGTTATAAATTTATAAAAATGTAAAAGTACTAAGGCTAAGAAGACCAGCATAATATCCAAATCTCTAGGTTACGTTAAGCATATTACCTATAAGATAAAATGGCATTATATGCACTGCTAAAAGGAATCGTATCTGATTTAAAATTACAAGTATAAAATCAAATTCATGCAAATGATGATAAGACAAACCTGTGAAATCTTTTTTATGCGCTACTTTGATATTCATGTTGTTGTATTCTTCTTTTTAATTATTGTGGAGTTTGTCCCATATATTGGGTGTTACATTGTTTGTATTTAATTTTGTAAGTTATATTTCTCTTAGCTAATTTAATTAATTTAGTTAGGATACGTCTTAATTTGAGTCAATTTAAGGATGTATATAAATTCCCGAAAACGCCCGATCATCAACAGAGTCGGCATCATGTTTTATTGAATAGTTCATTTTATTATGAGATCAATTTTGAGATGTGTTTTTCAATTTGTCAAAATTTCTTTTGTGAAAACTAATGGTCGAAAGGGTTAAAATTCTATTCTTTAAGTTTCTAATGATATTATTTATTTTTTTGGTGTAAAGGATGATTCGAATTAAAATTAAATATATTATCTGAACAATACGTTTTCTTATGCAAGTTGTCACTTGTGCAAAAAACCATTGTTTTGGGTCCGTATATCGTACTACCTCACATTCCTAGGAAACTGTATTTTAGGTTAGGGTAAGGTTTGCATTCTGAAATTAGGTGTGTTGAGATCCATTTATGTTAAAGAACGTTCTCTAATTTCACTTTTGGAAACCCTATTCTTGCTAGGTTATGGTAATAGGAGAGAATATGCAGGAGAAATTTAATTTAAAATTACACTTTTTGCAATATAAATTCATCTTAGAAAAATTAATACGCTTAATATTAATTTTCGAAATTCCCGCGTTTTCGGGGCGTTTATCTGAGCAATTCTATGTTTAAAAGACGGATAAATCAGAATGTCCAACATTTGATGGTAAAATTACTGGATATTCGGTTCGTGCCTTGAATACAATTTCAAAATTTACCAGCGGTGAACGCAAACTGATCGGCGGTCTTTTACCACAATGCTAACCAAACAAATTTCCAATACTGTATACAATTGTTACTTACCTACTAGTTATTATACATTAAACTACTAATTGCAAACCTAACGCTACGTACGTGCTTCTATTTGCTTGTACCGGGTGAGTCAATAGTCCGATATTGGCCGATATTGACTTTAACATCTCTCATAAAAGATTTATTCAAATCAGAATTGTTAGTTTTATTTAATAATTCTACTAGTGATTGTTTGGTAACACGTTTGCTTTCTATTATAAAATCTGAATCGAGAAAGTGGTTTCTTAAAAGTTTTTTCATATAAGATATATCCACAAAAACAAATATATTTTTGTTGGTTACTGGATTGTAGAAAAACGTGTTACTGTCTATTATTTGCAGTTCGCGCCAATGAGATCTGCTTCCACCACCCAAATCGTAATTTATAGCATACACAGGATATCCAATATCCTCCAATTTTGGTGGTTTTGAAGCTGATGTTAGGTTTGATGTCGGCAATTTTGATGTTGATAGCTTTTGCAGCCATTATATTCGGGACATGGAATGTTGTTCTCGTCTAAAATCATAATATATATAATCTTTATTTCCCATCGCAGAAAATTGTCACAAATAATCACTAGTATCTGAGTCGTCACGATTTACCCTCGGCATTACGAATTCTGTTCTTAGCATATTGGGTCCCAAATAGTTCAAACATGGTACATGTTCATGATCGCTATTGTCACTATCTAGCTCAGTTTCGTTTCCATCTTTAGGAGGATTTGCAGATGTCTACGTCCCTATCATCATCGCTTTCCTCTAGGATTTCTAAAATCTGAGCAACAGCCTTTATATTATGTATTTTATTGATTGTGTGGTACGCAGTCCCTTTTAAGGGACACAAAAAAAGAAAGGTAGGCAACAGTAATCGGTGTGAGTGAAACGACTTGCTTATGGGTTATGTTTTGTCATAGAGTGTTTACTACTAAACAACACAAAAAAAATAATGCTATGATCAAAAGTAAAGTACGTAAAAAACGTAAAAAAACTCTCCATTCTTCGTACTATATAAACTCGGATTCATTTTAGAACTGTCAAACTACACAGCGGAAAATGACGTGCACGCAGGTCAAGACTAAGAAGCTTAATAATAGTGCACATTATTATAGTACTACCTAGCTACATCTTGTGTTGAAATTGCACATAGTAATTATAAAATATACATTTTTGTTTGAGTCCCTTAAAAGGGATCCTTTACACTAATGAGTTAATATCATAAGTTTAACTTATTGTATGATTTGATTTGTATGATTACCGGGTTTGTGCTTATAAACATTCCGTTCTTCTTTCATACCTTCATGTGGCTTCATACCTGACGGAAAGAAGTTCACGTTCTAAAAATATTTTCACGTTCACGGGGTGCATCGGTTTTCCAGGACCGTACTCCACTTGATTTTTCCAAATGAAACCATACTTATCTTTTTAGACATCTTTATTTGTTGTAATGAATGCTACACACACATATGTTCGTTTCAAATTTAGAACGCAAGGTTTAACTTTTTGCATAAAATTTTCCAAATGCACCTTCATCAAATCCCCATTTCATAAAACCATTAGATCACCAACATCAATGGTTTATAAATGTTTAGGCAGGAATAATGGGATCTCACTTGATTGGACCATATTTTTTTGAAGGAATTGTTGACGGGGAAGCCTGTTTGAATCTTTTTGGAAAATCAATTACCGATTTTATTGGAAGATGTTCCACTCAATGTAGGGTAGAGAATGTGGTTTCAACACGATGGTGTCCCAGCCCATTATAGCAGAGTAGTTAGGAGATAATTAGAAAGAAATTTTATGTATAGGTGGATGGGCAGAGAAGGTCCAGTAAGGTGGCCACCACGGTCTCCAGAATTAACAAAATTAGATTTCTTTTTATGGGGATATGTGAAAAATTTAGTTTACCAAGAACCACCAACAACAAAAGCAAAGATGATAGCTCGTATTCGTAACGCATTTCGCACAATAAATGGCAACATGTTAATGAATGTTAACGAAACATTTTTAACGCGATTGCAAGTTTGTATTGAACAAGAAGGGGGTTATATCGAACATTTAATGTAATTTTGTTTCTGTTGTATGTTATTTAATATTATTAAATTACTATATTGCTTTTGAGAGGTAAAAGTTTAGAAAAGTTGTTTGCTATTTTGGGACACATTTTAGTCTTCATTAATATTATTTTAGTTATTATAATTGCTTCACAGTCTACTTTTTATGAATTATTTCCAAAAATTTTGAACTATCTCAGAAAGTATAAGTTTTAGAAATACCCTACTTCTAACAAAAATGACAGATCATAAAGAAAGTGCATATGGCGAAATAAAAAATGTGGGGTGTTCAATTTAAAATAACAAAGTAAAAGCCGTTTAAACATTACAGAAATTGATTGCTTTTGGAGACCACCCTGTATAATTTTATCAAATAACATTCAATTCATAAAAAAGATCTAAGCTTTCCTAAGCTACACAATTAGAGTTCAATTGTTAATGATAATGCCGGAATTTTTTTAACGTGCATTCGGAAATTTTATGTAAAAAGTCAAATAACTTGGCAACCTTGCCTTCGAAATTTGAAACGAACATTTGTATTTGTAACATTCACTACAACAAATTAGCATACCTAAAAAATGGGGATGGTTTCATTTGAGAAAATTGACTTAAGTACGGTCCTGGAAAATTGATACACCCAGTGAACGTGAAAATATTTTTAGAACGTACACTTCTTTCCGTCATGTAGGATGCCACATTGAAAAATGTTTTATGAGAGATGTTAAAGTCAATATGGACCGCTATCGGACTACTGACTCATCCTGTATGCTACCGCATGGCTACCGCGTCACAGTGCTACCAACTGTAACAGCCCAAAAATATACACTAAAGTAAAAATATAAATGATAACTAAATAAGATTAGTATTACTAAAATACCAAAATAATAACAATGATAACTACCACTCTTATATTAATTAGATTCTAAGAAATCGTGGGCTTCAATATTTTATTTATTTAATTCTGGTTAGGTAAAGTCAAGTAATAAACAGGTGTTTATTTGACAATGATGATGGTCGAGCGGTGGGGCATCGGCTTTGGTGAGGTGATTCTGAACCCAGAGTTACAATCCGGGGGTTTACCTGTAAAGAAAGCCACCTGAGCACTCCGGTCATCTTTACATTAAAGCAATAGCCGGTTACACAGTTTAAATGTTAGGTTACAACCCTAACAAACTCGGTTCTCCCGAGAATACAATCTTCCTCGTGGTTCGGTTCACCCATACTTCCGCTATGTCCTTGTGATTCGGGAGCTCGTGAGGCGCGAATCCCCCGCGGTTCACAGAAAGTGCATGCGAAACCGCCCGGCGGCTTCCCCGTGCCCTTATTTTTACGACCCCCGGGTCGCCCAGCGCCTGCGGTCAACTGTGCCGTGCGGATCCCCCACGTCACAAAGCGTGCCCCGCTAGGACGACTAGCTTTTCCTAACCAAAGCCCTTAACTTCAGCATGCTTAACGTTACCCAGGCTACTTCGCAAATCTAGTTTCTTACTCTACCTTATACTAAAATAACAGGAATGCTCTGTGATTAAACTCACGTTTAAACGGGCCACAAACCTACACTCACTGTACCGCGACTAATTCGTCACTGTAAAGTATATTATCGGAATTTAACCATCTCAGCGTTTTGTTTATTTGACTAGTTGTCGCGCCGCAGCCCTTAGAGTTTTAAAGGAACGGCTGTCGACACCGATATCAAATTTCAGGCCTCGTCCGTCGACTTATCAAAATGTTTATACAAAGTATATACAGGTTCTTTCCGTAAAAACCGGGAATAGTTTAATACTTTTCCTACAAAAATTGTAGACGGTACAAACAAATTAATGCAAAGGGAAAATTATTTCTTACGCAACTGCGCACATACATCCACCGGAGCTATTAAAATGAAATTTCTTATAAGTACATTAAAATTTAGATTAGGATTAAAATAATACGTTCGTTTTTAGGTTGATTTGGGCACTATTGCAACATTATGGAATCATCTTATATTCATTATAAAATAAAGGCAGATGTATCTACATTATGGAAAAAATACATTTAAAAAATTTCAATACTTATTACTATGTTAAATTAACAATCTTAAACTAAAACTAGTAACATTAGACTTAAACAATATCAAATGATTAAACATTATAGTAAATTCCTCAGTATGTCATCCCCGTTCAGTAAAAGTGGTGTCATCTAGTACTTATGCTGTCGATTAAAGTCTCTGTTCGTTTAAGAACTATGTCTTTTTAAATAATTTTTTGAACTTTTTTTTACTTAATCATTTTTTAACGGATTTGAAATACGACATTTTCTAAAACCTATTTATTTTACATTTAAGTTGTTAAGCACTCAATTTTATCGCTATCCAATTACGTTTTGATGCATAACATTTTAATGTAAGCCACGCGTATTAATAAAACGACTATATAAGAAGAAGGGGACAAATGACCTCTACATCATTCAAAACCAGTACGTTATTGCTGCTAGACGAGAACAACCACGCCGGTGTGGGTTATCCAAGCTATGACGGCAAAAACAAATATTTAGGTTATTGACGTGTGGGGTTTTTAACACAAAAGCTATCCCTTTAGCGGTGATGGCGGTAGGTACCCGCAAATATTATCGAATCGTATAATAGAAGCATATTTTGCACGAGGATGAATGAAATACGCACATCTACGCAATAATTCATCATTTAATATTAAAATCCTGCTCTGGAAATCCCTGAGGAAGCTTCTGTAATAACGATGGTCTATATTATTATTAGGATAAGAGGAAAATAATTCCTAGAATATTTATTTTCGCTCAGAATATAACAGCCAATTTGTAATAACGAGATCTTTTTCATACTTTTTTTTCGCCTATCGCAGAATCAAATCATTTGAACTTGGATAAATACATCAAGGCATTCTTTCTGATATATTAGCTAATAATAAAATGTTAGTGCGATACCTAGTTTTAATAGATTTAGCGGATAATAAAATAGTTCGTAAAGATCAATGTTACATTTTAGTACACAAGTACAATTTTACTTGCTAGAACTAACAGCATTGCATTTGTTTTAGAATGTTGCTTTTACGGTTTACTACATGTACATTTCTTTTTTATGTCTGCCTATAAATTTCAAACATGAATTTATCTACCAGTAGAAACTAAAATAAGATATGAAGACATATAGCAATGACATTAATTTCCCTTCCATTAATGTCTGAGTATATTATTATTATTTATTTATATTAATTTTGCACATTATTTTATATTTTAAATTTTGTTTAACGATGGCAAACCTGCTACGAACCATCTAACTACCTTGTAGCTGCAACAAGTTCTTCAGAAAAAATGCTGTGAAGCACGATTTAACAAAAGCTTTCGAAAAGTAATTATTCGGTAAAAAATTTCGTGGGTCGCTGTGAATGTAGCGAGAGCGAAAAAATTAGATGGCAAACGGGAAGAAAATTACACAGTCTTGTTGAACACATAAACTACAGCACCCAGCATCAGTTTACCATGGAGAAAGAAAAAATGGAAATTCCCTTTCCTGGATGTTATGGTTAAGCAACAAAAGATGGGAATTGCTACAGACGCAGTATTAGAAAGAACGCACACTGATAGATATCTGCATGCACGATTCACCCTTTTGATGCAGAAGAAGAACATTA